>QEPC01006401.1:239011-268324 GCA_003113815.1 Sphenodon punctatus
AAAAGACCGCTGATTGTATACGGCAACGGTAACGATGAAGAAATCGGTGAAACACATACATTCCGCATCTGCGAATTCTTGTAGCGAAAAAAATGCAGAATCGTGGAGTACCGCGCGGAATTCTGCGAGGCGCAACCTGGGATGCCGAGGTTTAGGAATGGAATCGTGGAGCGGTAACAGCTGCTGCCGCATCAGGCCTATCACCCACCCATGGAGCCATCCGGCAGCTCCGTGGGTGGGTGATGGGTGTGCATTGGGTGTGAACCCACCTACACCTACTGCAGCAGCACACCCATCCCCCCATGCACCGCTGCCCATGTAAAAGGGCCAAAGAGGTGATCACTAGCATCCAACATAGGTTTAAGAACAAATCAACTTACTTTCCTTCTGTGACAGATAACCGGTTTGGAGGATGAGAAAGCTATGAATATATTTACCTCTGCCTTAGTACAGCTTTCAGTATATAGTATGTTAACAAACAAGATGCTAACCCCCTGGAGTCTGGGTTCGATCCATGCAGCCCTCACTCAGTTGTTTAACATGTAGAGCCTAATAACCAGGCAGCCCCCTGCGTGTATTTCTTGTGTGCTCAGGCAACCCCAACTCATCCCTCATTCACAGGTTCAGTGTGACAAACCTAATTCATGGGCAGGCATCCTTCCCCACCATGCTCCATGACTCACAGACAAGGTGAACTGTGGGAATAAGAAAACGTACCAGTTGTTCTTTTCTTCCGGGCTATTATGACTGCAGGAGGCGGTCAAGTGCCTGCTATTCCTGGAGGTTGAAAATAGCTGAGTTTATTGAGCAAATTGCATACTTTATTGAGTGCCTATAGTGAAAATTGAAAACAAAAGTAAAAATTGAAAGCGAAAGCAATCAGTCTTTGCATGTTGCCAACCTGGTTTCTTGCATCTACGGCTCACAGTGATGTACAGACCAGTAGCAGTTCACAGTTTTATCGGGGTCTCACCTGCCATAGTGTTGGAAATCCTTCTTGGTTCACATAAACCCAGTCATAGCTCCAGTCAAATATGCTCCTCTTGTACTCCCTCTCTAACATCTTTTACACTACCATACTCAGGGCAGAAAACATCTCTGCTTGCCAGGGCGCTCTACATTTCTTTGCCTGTCCAAACCTCATATAGGGAAATAAGCTCTCCATCAGTTGGTTCACATTTCCTGTACCCCAAATCACTTGTGTCCCCAAAGAGATTCATCTCCACCATCTGATCAAGGCACTCACAGTGGCTCTGTGGGTATCCTCTCACTGTCATCAGGTCTCGCCCCTCTTCCCCTTCCCCCCAAAAAACATCCATAGAACCCAGGAGTCCTGACTCCCAGCTGCCTCCCTGCTCTAACCCACTCCCCTCCTAGAGAACCCAGGAGTCCTGGCTCCCAGCCCCCGCCCCCATACATGACCCCCTGCAACTGAGGGGCTATGAGCCCGTATTTATTTGAACTTATATCCCACCCTATCCCAAGGGATCAGTACCTATCCCCACCCACCAAATTCAGGTCAAGTAAGAAGGTCATGCATACACGGTCTCCAAAAGATGCTTGGGCTTTGGTAAATTTCTAAGCAAAGGGACTTCCAGAGTGGACTATGGGCCTTGACACCATGATGTAATTAGCAGGAGGCTGTTATCAGCTGACCTTAGTGTAGCAGGCTTGGGTTTACCAAGGTAAGTGTTGTCAGGGTCAGTGCCATATAACTCAGTGACTCAGCTTGGGAATTAGCATAAACAGTTTATTTCTATATATAACAGTCTTGTCTCCAGGCCAGTCAGCAAACCTCTGGCCAATCACACACAGTTCTCAGGCCTCACCTAGCCAGATAGCAGCCCTCTGGCTGGCTTACAGAGACACTCTCTTCGTCTTCAGGCTTCTCCTCAGGCTTCTCAATAGGCCTCTTTCCAAGCCTTCTGCTCTCTGGCAGAGATGTTTGCATTTCAGCTTCCAGTGGGCTTCTGCCTCTCACTTCCCGTTTTCCTGCTTTTATACTGCTGAGTGGGCGTGGCTTTGGGCCCCCTCAGCCACTCCTAAAGGGCCAGCGGACAAGGACTGTGCCCTGTTAACATACCTTCCCCTAAGGGTAGACAGGGCTACTATCAGTAGGCCTGTCTTACTCCACTTCAAAACAAGGCTGAGTCACATTGTCCACATTCAGAACATTAATTAATACATACTAATACTATCAGGTATTTCACTTTTGTCAATCCAAATCAACTATTGTTTATTCAGGGTCTACTACTCCAGTAGTAGGACTTTAACGCCCTCCTGGCCTCCTCTTCTCTCCTTACAGCCGGTCTATACCACCAGGTTCGCATTTAGTTTCCCTCAAACATTAGCAACATTTTCTTCTGGTAGCCGGCTCATCCACCCCCCTGCTACCGTTTTCCTTTTAGCATTTTCTCCAGTTACATATTCATGAGTAGCCAGTTCATCTTCTCCCTGCTACCCAGTGTTTTCTTGACTGGGCACAGCTTTGCGGCTGAGTCCCAGTTTACAATCTTGTCCTATTAGTTCTTTTGGTAGCCGGCTCATCTGCCCCTCTGCTACCTTTACCACTTCCCAGACTGGGCACAGCGTAGCGGCTGAGTCCCAGTTTACAATCCTGTATTAGTCTTTCATAGCCAGTTCATCCCCCCCCCCCCGCTACCTCTTTTCCTCATCTTCATCTGGGCACACCATGGCGGCTGTCCCTATGCTCTGCTTCAACAATACTACACATTTTATTCTCTGTCATATTTACATATTTAGGGTTACCTTCACCCCCCAAATCTCTTTCTGGTAGCCAGCTCATCCACCTCACACCCTGTTAGCTTGGACCCCTGGTCCCCCCCAGAACGGAAGTAACCCCCCCCTTGTGATAGCCAACTGTCTTGGACCTGGGGGTCAGCAAAACCCACAGGGGTAACCAAGGGCAAGAAGGCTTGGGGTACAAACCCCACACTGGATGCAAGAGGAAGCGGGGGGAGGGGAGAACATGGAAAATAAGGATCGGGCCCAGCCACCCTAGCTCCTAGCAAAAAGGGACCACTCATGGAAAAATACCAGCCTAAGGTTGAGAAACAGACTAGAAGGGAGAGCCCTCTGAATAAAGAGTGGGGTCGTTAAGGAGAAGGGCTCACCCTGTTGTAACAAGGAACTGGTAGCCATGACTCAGTACAGAAACACCCCCCCCGCTCCCTGTATTCCCCAAGAGAAACCAGACACACACCCATTGTACCCTAAAGGACCGTCGTTAGCCCTGCCTCCCCTCCCTGCGTCTTTTGTTTATAGTTTCCCCCTGTGTCAAAGGTATTTTGTGCATCTTGTACAGCCCTTTTTGTCACGGAAGTAACCTCCCCTTGTTAGCCCATTGTACACCCCAAACGACCCTTCATAGCCTCCCAAAACCCTTTGTTCAGTACCCAATAACTGCCCTATAGTTTCCCCTCCACCTCTGAGAAATCTTGGGACCCAGATACATGCAGGTTGCTCTGTGCGTGTCTGCGTTGAGTTCTCCCAGACTCTGGTCTGCCCCTTCTTTTTCCTCCATCCCCCGAACTCCGCTGGATCCGTGGGCCGCCTGTCCCGTCTCAACAGGCAAGGAAAGGTAACCGCAGGTCCAGACTTTCCCAGCCAACAGGGGAAGCCCTCTTTCTCCCTGTCTCTCTCTCCCCCTTCGCGTTCTTTCGCTCCCCCTCGCTGAGCCACCACCACCCTTCTCCTACAATCCCTGCAAGTCGCTTGTGTTTTCCCCTTGTTAAATCCCACCAGCCAGACCGGGGCTGTGTTTCCCTGTTTTATATAACAATAAACTTGTTGGTTTTGGACACCTGTCTCTCTCTCTCTCTCTCTCTATTTGGTGAGGGTACATAAACTGCCTGTAGCACATACTGTCCTCAGCTTGATCCTTTTGAACACATGGAGACCCCAGTTTAAGTCAATTAAGCCAATTCCCCCCGAAGTTTAAGGAACGGTGATTATTGGGGTACATCGCCCCAAGAGGTCACAAGTGGGAGGGAGTCTCTTGTTAACAACCCTGCTACTTCTGATGATACAGGCTTCCTTTCTGCCTTCAGTTTCTCATTTTTGTTCTCTGCCAGGGAGATCATGTTCCACCCAGCTTACATTCCAATAATAATCATTTTCCCCATAGCATTCCATATGTGATCCTAGTATTCCATATTTTACTATAACAATCCACATTGATATTTTCTAGGCTTGCTTCAGCCAATATATTTTTCTTATAGCATTTCTAGGCTTTTCCCAGGCCCTTCAATCATTACTCTTTTACAGTCACATTTACTCCCTTGAAAGCGTCCAGGAGGGCTCAAACTGATTTGTGCCAAGGGCTGGAAAATTTGGTTTGGACCCAACCATAGGCTGCATGTGACCCCGCCCCCAGTTTGCATAACCCTACCCCCTGGCAGCGAGGAGCTGGGGCTGGAGATCTGGGTGGCAAGAGTGGCAGCGAGGGGCTCAGGTGGAAACATGGCGGCAGCAGGAAGCTGGAGCCAGGGAGGAGGAAGGAGGGATCCAGCCAGTGTGGCTTGCTGCCCAGAGGAAGGAGGATTTCACACCAGTAGGAGGAAAGGTGATTGCCAGAGCAGGAGGAGGCATGGCGGGCCACAGGAAGGTCTTTGCGGCCAGGGGGAATTGGGCCGCAAGAAAGGTGTTTGTGGGTTGCATGCGACTCTCGGGCCGTACTTTGTGCAACCTGCTCTAGTCATTTTACCATTCTTCTCTTCCAGCACAATTTACTCCTTTTTGCTCTGTTTAGCTATTACAGTTAAGCCTTGCTTCTGGTTACTAAATACTGCTAACCTCAGCTACTTTTTCTTTTCACTGTTCAACTCAGCTTGCAGCTTTCTTTCTCAGAGCCATTTCTAGCCATTTCTTTGGCTTGCTGCAGCCATTTTCAATTACATCATTGAGCTTATCTAGTTACCTCTTTGATTTACTTCCTACAGCTTGGGATGGGGTGTGGACCCTCCCATGCCTTTCCCAACACCCCCCACTGGGACCCACAGCCTTCATTAGGCTAGGTAAGTCCCAGCTTTACATTTCAGTACTTTCTCCCATGGGTTTCTCAGCTGCTCTCCCAGCTATTTTCTTTTTAATTTCTCTATTAATTCCTTAAGGAGAGTATTTTCTGCCATACATTCTTTCCACTCTTTCAAGATACCTTCCAAATCTTCGCTTTCTACCAGCGTCTGGGTTTCAGAATCCTCTGTTTCTGGCTTCACCCTTACCAGCTGGAGGTGTAGCAATTCCACTTCCTTTAGAAGGGTTTCTATTACTTTATTTTTACTCAGTGCTTCCCCAAGGCTTTCCTTTTCATTTCTTAGTTTCACTATTTCTTTACCAATTTTGTCAGCAAGCAGTATTTGGCTTTCCAGCCTATGACTCATTTATTCTGCCTGATTCAAGGTTAAATGCGTTTTGATTTCTGCACCCGTAACACTCTACCTTCCTTTTTCAGGGTCTGGCTGTTCCGTCGAGCCTTTGCTGAGGGAGGTGGGTGAAGGGGGGTGAGGGTGAGTGGGGAGGATGGGTTTTAAATTATTTTTTATGCCTCCCTTTTATGTATTTTATGTATATTTTTAAATATTTTAATTTTTGTAAGCTGCCTCAAGTTGCTTAGGCAGGAGAGGCAAGATGTAATTGTTGGAAGTAAATAAATAAATACTTGTCACTTTAGCATTCTCTGTTTTTTCTTTACATTGCTCTATATTATCCCCTTTTTGTCTTTCACTAAGACAATCTCTCTCTCTCTCTCTCTTTTCCTTCTTTCCTCTTTTTTCTTCTGAGGGGCTTTGGGCAGTCTCTTTTCATATGCCCTAGGGCTTGATAAGCCCAACACCTTTGTGACTGGGACCTTGTAAACTCAGGGGACTCCTTCCCAATGGGTATTTCTATATCTGACCCACTTGGGGTTCTTTCTGTAAGGCTATCCCTCTTACTACTCAGAGGTGAAGGTCCAACATAACAATTTCTTTGTACATGTCCCAACATCCCACAGTTCCAATACTGTTTTTCACACAATATTTCTCCCTATAGGAGTCCCTCAGTTTCTGGCATTGCCATTGTTGTACACAGGCCCTCCATAAACGTCCGACTTGGCCACAGTTAAAGCAACTCTGCTTACTACCTCCCCCTAAGGGTCCCCAGTACTTGCCAAACTGTCTTGGTCCAATCTGTCTCTGCTTCAGCTGCCACACCAGCTTTACAAACTCCCACAAACTCATGGATTGTCACCATCTTGGCTGTATTCCTCCTCTGGCATCCATTTTGTCTCTTTGAAAACCACATTCCTGTTCCTTGGGATGGGCGAGTCTCCCAACTCCAGACCCTTGCTCAAGCCTCTGTCCTTGTCAAGCTTTCCTACCAGTTCTGCTCTTGTTCTGCTGCTCCTCTGTTGTTGGTCATGATCCTCCCTCTCTGGGTACAGTCCTCCAGCTTCTAGTCTCTTCTTCTCTTAAGGCACTCTTTTCCTTTGTCTATTTCTGTTTCTCACTTGCTCTGGGACAATTCTCCAGGTTTCAATCCTCCTCTCTCACTCACTCACTGGTAGGACCCCTGCTTCAGGTCAGAACCCCCTTTTCTCTATGATGGCATGGTGGCCAATGTTAGGGTTTGCCCATATTCTCCACCACTTGTAGCAGGCTTGGACTTGCCAGGTAAGTGTTGTCACGATCCGTTCCATATAACTCAGTCACTCAGCTTGGGAATTAGCATAAACAGTTTATTTCTATATATAACAGTCTTTTCTCCAGGCCAGTCAGCAAAACTCTAGCCAGTCATACACGGTTCTCAAGCCTGGCCTACCCAGGTAGCAGACCTTACAAAGAGTCTGTCTGTCTGTCTGTCAGCTTGTCCTCGGGCTTCTCAACAGGCCTCTCCAAGTCTTCCGCTCTCTGGCAGAGACATTCACACTTCAGCTTCCAGTCGGCTTCTGCCTCTTACTTTCTGGGCATGGCTTTGGGTTCACTCAGCCTCTCTTAAAGGCCAGCGGCCTAAAGGGACTCTGCCCTGTTACACTTAGGCGTTACAATGGAATGAGGGTGGGGGGTGTCTTTCAGATACGTAGGGTTCAAGTCTTTAAGGGTTTTGTAGGTCAAAACCAGCAACTTGAATTGTGCCAGAAAGCTATTAGAAGCAGCAAGGCTTCTCACAGTCCTGTTGTCATTTCAAGTGAATTCATGAACCCCATGTATTGAAGGACCCCTGTACCACTTCCCCATGCAATTAAACAATCTGCACTTACCTGGATTCAGCACTGCGTGTCAGGACACTTCCCGAAAGGGGACGGCTGGCAGCCCCAGACTTGAATGGGCAGGGACTGGCCTCCGTATAATAAGGTCTCTGTCACACACACACATACGCACACACACACCATACCCAAGCATTCCCCAGGGTTTCTCTCCTCCCAAGGAACTGAACAGCAGGGCTTGGGTGAGCCCTACCTGGCTCTCCTTGTCAAGGTGCATGCACACAAACTGGGAGGCTCATGATGCTCTTGCCAGTGACAGTTACTCCTACACTGAGGAGCATGCACACCTCTCTGACCAGGAAGGGGCGCCACAGTCCCTGCCAAAGTGGTGCATGCACACAGCACCACCCCTGCTCCAATGGGGCCGGGTACGTGCACCATGGCCCCGCCCTCCATCCTACTCTAGGAGGTGGAACAACCATCTGAAGTGAGGCATGCTTTCGGCTGCCGTCATGAGTGCAGTCTCTTCCCACATGCAGTCACTCTTTCGCCCACTCCCTCCCTCCAGTACTCACTTGTGGAAGGAGATGGACTTCTCTCAACCATATCGATTCTGGCAGTAGTAGATGGAGCACGACTGCACCATCCTCCAGCCATTGCCACCTCTCCCAGTGCTCCTGCAAGTACAACAGATTACCAGCAGCCTCACTACCCAACCCAGCTCCTAACCTCCCCCTCCTTTCCTAAACCTTTAGGATCGACATAAATGGGACACAATCTCTCCTTTCTCCAGTATGGCAGTACCAGCTTCAGGCCAACTCGCACGATATCACAGTCTCACTCTCTCACATAGATCACACCCGGTAAATGGGTAGGACCTATTGACCTACTGGCCACACAGAGCAGAGATTCCGATTCAATGCCCACATTTATTGCCCTGCCCTTACTCCTTCTCCCTATCCAATTTGTACCCAGTCCCTGAAAGTATCTACTCCGATTTAGTGAGCGTTTGCAGAATCAGAGCCCTGGGCAGCAGCAACACAGGGTGCCTTCCTACCCATGCAGACTGGCTAAGAGAAGAATGAAGGGTGAGGGCTAAACCCTCAGCCCCTGCACCATTTACTCTTTCATCTTAAAATGTGACAGTTCATTTCTTGCCATGGAGAAGACAAAGGAAACTTTCCAGACCTTGAACACTGTATGCAAATCCTCAGCTAGCTGCTGTAATGGAGTACTGGGAGTAAAAGAGTATGTCCCTTGTGTACAGCAGCTTGCACTATGAATGGAGTTGCTCACGGTATGCAAAAATCATGAGTTGGGCCTGTAAAATTGTGAGATTGAAATTGAAAAAGGAAAAATTCAGGCATTCTGTTTTCCTTCTAGTTTCTGACCCTTTAAAGAATGTGCTTGCAGTCACATCTTTAACTTTTCTTCACAACAATGAAATGCTGACTCTGATCTTCAGACTTCTGCATCAGTGCATGCCTTAGTGATTGGAATGGATATGTCTTGCACCAGCCCAATGCTTGTGTGTCAGATCTAAGGGACAAAGAAGCTAACGTGTTTTCAGGACTGCGGCCATATATATATATATATTTATTTTTTTTTTAAATGAAAGATGGCATTCTCATTCTGCCACAAGTCACATGATATCATGCTTTTGGAAACCCCTGACATTGCAGGTGTGGGCTGAATTGAGAATTGCAGCTAATTGGGATTCTGCTCAATTTTGGAAGATTAGTAACACAGACAGCTCAAGTAGATAGCACTAGCACACCTCCAATTAGTGGCGACACTTGGGTTGCATTCTATAGTGCAATTTTTAGACAACCAGCTGACCCAGATGTCCAAGCATTATCACTAATAAGCAGCTTGTCAGTGGATTAATCTTTTTCTCCAATTGTGACAGAGGATAGACTTTGTCGCAGGGTTGTATCCTGGTTCCCACCCTTTTCAATTTGTATCTAAATGATTTGAGTAAGGATCTTCCCTCGGGAAGTGCCATTCTCCTGTGGTTAGTGATACTTATGTTTCGTGTTTACAGTAGGCTGATGATACGGTGCTTCTTTCGCGTACACAGATAGGCCTGAGGCGATCCTTGGACTTTTTTGGAAAATACTGCCGGGTAAATGCTGTAGAGATTAATTATGCCAAAATGAATGCAGTGGTCTTTATGCATAGGAAACTGGGTCATAGGTGGTTTATTGAGGGGGAGGAAATAGAGCAAGTTAGGGCCTATAAATACCTTGGGCTTTTGTTTCAGGGCACTGGGGGTTGGGCATTGCAACATTTGGCTGCCACGGAAACTAAATTTGGCTGGGAAACTAAATAAAGCCCTTCTATCTTTTTTTCACTTTAGGGGGGGTAGTTTGATAACTCAGGCAATTAAAGTTTTTGTGCATAAATGTGTGCCACAAATCCCGTATGGTGCTCATTTTGGGGCCCTGGGAAAATTTAAGAGCCTCGAGAAATTACAGTCGAGTTTTTTGCAGACCCTGCTTACAGCCCCTCCTGGGAGTAGTAGTGTGGCCATTTATATGGAATGCGGTATGATACCTCTCCAGGTGAGGATTTGGAAGGGAGCTTTGAATTACTGGCTAAGGCTATACTTTAATCTCGCAGCCCCCTTATCCCAACTGGTGGTTACTGACAAGGTGCCCAGTAGCTGGTTAATGGCTCTGGAAATGAAACTAAAACAATTAGGTTTTTCACCTGAGGCCCTTGCCCCTCTTGGTTTCAAAGCTGCAAAGAACTTGGTGGCACAGAGGCTTTCTGATATTGGACGCCAGGAACAATAAGCAGCCCTGAAGGAGTGTAGGTCTCTGGGCTTGTATAGTCTGCCTGCCCCGACACCTCTCCTAAGGCATACCTGGATTGTGGACTTTCTCCATTAAATAGGAGGCTCTTCCTCCTAGCCAGATTGAACTGTTTTGCTTCTGCCGTGACTGAGGGCAGGTATCGGGGGATCCCGCTGGCTGAGCGACTCTTCAAATGTAATTTACATTGTATTGAGTCAATACAGCATATAGTTCTGGACTGCCCTTTATATGCGGTTGCACGGCAGAGCCTAATAAGCACTCAACTCATCCCCTTCCCTGGTCGGTCGCAGGATTTTTACATAAAGGTCTTATTTAGTGATTGTGATAAGGAAGTCACCAAGAATGTGGCATTGTTTTTATTTTCTGTGTATGCCAGTAAATCCGATTAGGGTTAGAATTTTGTTGCACATGTGGTTCAGTTAAAACAATGCATTTATTTTAATTTTTAAATATAAACTGCTTTGTCTCCCTCTTTATGGGGCTAGATTTGTAGTTGACTTGCATGATTATGTTTATGCTTATTTGGGGGGTTGTGTAATGGTGGAATTAGCCTGTTTTCTTCTCTTTATTTGCACTGATCCTATGGGCATGCAAAATTAGATGCTTATTTAAGTAAGAATTTTAAATACTAATTTCGGTATATAAATCTTTTGCTAAAATTTCCTTATGGCTTATTCAAATTTGATTCGTGCCCTATATATAAATTTCTGGTTTTTTGCTGAAGTTTTTATCATATTTTATTTATGAGTTTTATTGCTCTGTTGGATTGTATTATGTGTTTTGTCTGTGGTTTGTATCCTTTACATATGTTTTCTGCAATGGCTATATGGCTACACAATAAAATAAAATAAACTAACATTGTCAGTATATTACAGCTCTTAATTTGAACAAAGCCCCGGGAATTGATTGTTTCACTTCAGAATGTTACCGTGATTGTATTAACTGGTGGATTCCTGTACTGGCCAAATTATTTTCTTTCTTCTTGGAAGCAATTTCCTCCCATTTGGAGCATGACAGTTATTTGTCCCCATTTATAAATGGGGCAGTAGAAAGGATCCTGCCAATTACAGACCCATTAGTCTTTTACCAGTAATTGGGAAATTGTACTCTCACTTCCTACTTGAAGAACTTGAAGCCTGAGTGATGTCTAAATCATTATTAGCTGAAGAACAAGCGGGTTTCCACCTGGGGAGTTTGGGAACGAATAATTTCCAATTATTCTCATGCACCTTATAGACAATTATATTTCAATTGGACACCGGAGACCAGCCCCGGGGGCTGCCAGTGGTCCCCGGTGAGGCACACCGCCAAGGAGGTGGGGGGGTGGGAAGGGCGCCCGGGGAGGGAACCGGCCGCCATTCTGAGGGCGGGTTCGGCCTGAGCCGCCCAGCCGTGCCACGGGACAGGGGGCGGCCAGCCGGGGTGCCTAACCAGCACCTATTGTATACCCAACAGGGCAACCCGAGGGGCCCCAGCAAGCCAGGCCCGTGTCCTCGGCGCAACGGATGAGAGAGCACCAGGCATGGGTACGGCGCCGGAGGGAGGAGCAGGCGGAGGACATCGTCTGCTCTACCACCAAGCAGGGCGAGCAGATGATAGCGGCCATTGATCGCATGGAGGCGGCCACAGAATGCTCCCTGCAACAAGCGGAAGCAAGGGACCGGAGGCTCCAGGCGGAGATGTGACTGGAGCGGAGGTGGGAGCACCGGGAGCATAGCAGGCAGGTAGAGGCATTTGGGCAGCTGGAGCACGCCATAGATAGAATGGTGTGGGAGCATTCAGCGAAGATGGACCAATCGCACGACATCAGCACCTCCCTGCTCCTGCACGCCGGCACCATGAATGCATACACGATGGCAGCCGCCCCGCCAGACACCCTGCCAGTCCGGACCCTGAGGCCGGGCCCCCCGCCACCGGCCCAGCCGCCGGCCCACCCACTCGGCCCGCGCATCCGCCTCCCAGTCCCTGTAGGCCTTCGGAGGGAGCAGCCGCCCAGACAACCTGCCTTCCCCAGCCCCGATACCGGGCCCCTCGGCGCCCCACCACCTCCACCACCGCCCCAGCTGCNCCACCACCTACACCGAGGCCTCTCAGGACACAGTTGGGGACACGGACAGCGGGGGGGAGGGGAGCTCCCAGAGATCCACGGCGCCCACAGGGTGGCCGAGGGGGAGGCCCCGGAGAAGGAGGGAAGGGGGAGAGCGGTCGGGGGGGGAGCACGGCACTGGGAGGTGGTGGTGGGGACACATGTACCTGTGTATGGAAATAAAGGTTTGGGCATCACTATTGCTTCCGTGGGTCAGTTCATGGGCCCGGGGCTGTGGGTGGCTGGGTGGCCGTACAAGGGCGCGCACAGGGCGGCGGTAGGGGCCCCGGGATGGTGGAAACTGGGGATTGCGCCCTCACGCCTCGACCTCCAGGCTGATCCGCCTGGCCAGGGCAGCACAGATGCGCTTGGCGTATCGGTACTCCCGCGGGTTCTCTGCGTTCACATACAGGGGCACAGGGCCGGGAAGGCGCCGGGGCACGGGGTAGTCGAGGGCAGCCCCCTCGGTCTCGCACACGTTGTGCAGCACACAGCAGGCCCCGATCACCAGGGCCGAGGTCTCCACCGTGTAGTCCAGCCGGCCCGCAAGGCTCCTCCAGCACTGCTTGAGGGCCCTGAAGGCCCGTTCGACCACGGTCCGGCTTGCAAACAGGCGGGTATTGTACAGTGCCTCCACAGGGTTTCGGGCGACCGGGTATGCCTTCATCAGCCACCGGGTGAAGGGATAGGCCAGGTCCCCCAGGATGCAGGGGGGCATTAGCACCCCCTCGACCTGGGTCATCCCCATGTCCGCGAAGTCCCCACGGTACATCCGGGCATAGAAGGGGAGATGATCATGATCCGGGCATTGTGGCTGCGCCTGGAGTTGCCCGTGAAGATGTCAAGACCCGCCCCTGGTGGTCCACCACCGCCTGCAGCTGCAGGGAGTGGTATCCATGTCTGTTAACCTATTCCGCGGCCTCCCCATCGGAGGGGCGGAGAATCTCTATGTGGGTGCTGTCCACCGTGCCAATGCAGTTGGGGAACCCTCCAACCGCGAAGCCGGCCATTACGGCCGCCTGATCCACCAGTTGCATCGCCCGGGACCACCACCCCTGTGCCCGTTCTGTGACCCATACTCGCCGGTCAATGGGCATAGTGAGCAGGGCTGCACACCCCATGGTCTCCCTCCACCATTGGAGGCGCCCAGCTGCTGCGCGGAGCCATGCAACCCTCTCCCGGCCACGGAGGAGGGCCTGCCAGGCCACCCCAGACCCCCGTAGGGCTCTGAGCCGTACCAGGGAGCGCCTGCAGGCGTGGTGGGCTCTCCGGGCCCTAGAGGCGCTCCGGCCTATGGTCACCCACAGGCGGGTGCCCAGGTGCACCTTAGCGGTCTGGATGCGCAAGAGATCCATGTGCGAGCAGTACCACACTGCGCAGAGGGCTAGGTGCATCCCGCAGGTGCCCAACCGGCCTAGCTCCATGGTGCACGTTGTCCCAGGTGGGGGGCAGCCGGCCCAGTTATAGGCCAGGGCACGTGTAGCCCCACCCCCAGGTCGTGACCCGGGGCCCTTCCGGGGGCCCCCAGGTGGGTGATGGGTGGTCCCCCTCCCGGCTGCCGAGGCAGGCTCCTGCAGGGCGGCCGGGCCAGGTAGCTGCAGGCTGTCCTTTTAAGCGCACCTGGTGTCTGCAAGGGGCCTGGCACACGTTCCAGCCTGCACCCGAGTGCGTGCTGGCTGCAGCTGTATTCTTGCTGTCATCAACCTCCCACCTCTCAGTGTAGCGAGCCTGTTGTCCTTGCCGCCCTGATTAGTGTGTAGGCTGTCCTGTCTGTGAGCTCTGTTCCAGCAGCTGTGCTGGGTCCGCACCCCACACCTCGCTCACTTGCCCTGCCATGTTGTGGCTGGTGGCCTTATTGACTGGCGGCCTTATTGACTGGCCTTGAGGCCCCCCTGCATCCCCTCCTGTTCCTCCAGGGATTGTGGGGCCCCTCTGTCCTCACAATTAGTCGTCTTTGCTTCCAGGACCATGGCTGGCTGCACTTCCACCAGGCTCCCAGCACTCATGGGGCCCCCCATTACTGGACCTTCCGCGAGACCATGGCCCTGTGTGACCTGTGGCATTCCCCGGCCATGCAATTGCTGCTGAGCTGCCCGGACAGCTTGTCGGGTGCCTATGCAAGTCGGAGCTTGGGGCTGCGCTACTTTGGCTATGAGGCGAGCGCTCGCGATTGCCGGTTGTATGCGGAGATTCTGGGCCTGATACCCTTTCCCGATGGGCGCGTCCCAGAGATGAGGTGCTTGCATGTGGGGTGGTTGGCAGCGGAGACCATGTCTGCTCTGTCTGTTTGCAGCCTGGCCGCCTACACGGCCTGTCTGAATGAGAGGGGCCCTGCCCTGGCCGTGTCCTACTTTGGCTGTGTTCACGGGTCCCGTGGGTACCAGCGATCGCGTGCGGTGGTGTATCACCGGCTGCTGGAGCTCGGTCACCTTCCGTGGTCTCCAGCTGCTGACTATGACTTGTCAGAGCCCATGAGGCGGAGCTGACGGCATGTGTGTGGTCCCATTTCGATGTGCAGTTGGGGTTCGCCGCTCAGGATCCCTTCGAGGCGGACTACCTGGTTGCCCACCACATGTCTCTGCGGGGCTACCATCGGAGCATGATTCAGTGGCCCCACTTCGTTCAACTGGTGGTCCACCCGGCCCTGGGCCCCGTCGTGACCCCCTGCAGCTGGCTGTGAGCCCCCCTGTGCTTTCCGGGCCCTCGTTGCTGTCCCTGCTGTGAGCTCCCACCTCCACCCTGATACCGTGGTTCGCAGCCCACTTCCTCCATGATGTCCTGGCCTTGCTGCTATGCTGCCTACTTCCCAGGGTTCTGCTGCCCCTGCCTGAGGCTCTGGGCCCTCTCCACGGGCCCCCCTGTTCGCCTCTGTAACCAGTGTTCCCCTCCGTGGCTGCCTTCTCCAGTGGCTGTGTCCTGATCTCGGAGCCGCCACCCAGCACCCCGGGGTGCTGATGACCTTCCTAATCCGCCTGCGATCCCTCCTGTGCCTGTGCCCCCCCGCTTGGGTACCTCGGTGACCGCAGGGTTCTGGGGCCTCCGGATTGCACCTCCCGGGTGTGTGTGTGTGTGTCTTTGGACTTGCTGCACGGCTCCAGCTCTCCTCCATCGCACCCTCGCCAGCACTTGGGGTGCCTGTCTGCCTCCTGGGCCGCTCACTGTTCCATGTGGCCTCCCCCTGTGCCTGTGCTCTGCGCCTGTGGGGTCCCCCCTATATTCCTCTGTGACACCCCCCATTCTGGGACTGCCTGTGTAGCTGTGGGGGTGCCCGTGCGGGCTGTGCTGTTGTGGGGGTTCTGGATGCCGTTCCCCTGTCCTGCCCTGCGCCTGGGCCGGTCCGCCCCCCCGCTTCCTGTCCCCTCCCCCCTCCCTCCCCCCTGTGCCCATTGTGCCGTGTGTGTTGTCTGTCCCACTGTGTCCCCCCTTCCCTTCCTTTCCTGTATGGGTGTGTGTACGCGCCCGTGCGTGTGTTTGTGCTGTGTGCTCCACTGTGCCCTCGTTCTCTCTGTGCCTGTTGCGTGTGCTGCCTCTTCCCCCTCCCTTCCCGTTACCCTTGTGTGGGCGTTCCCTGTAGGCGCTTGTGGCTTCCTTTGCCCTCAGCTGGCCATGTCTGTGTCCCGCCCCTCCCTGTCCCGTCCCTCCCTGGTGCCTTCTGGGTGTTTTGACCATGGCCGGGAAGCGGCATCACGTCTGTTGCGCTGCCCCGGGCTGTGGTCTGTCGGGCCGATTCTCTGCCATGGTCCTGATCCCGTCACGTCTGTTTGGGGCCTTCCTGGACCACGCGGGGTGGTTAATCGGTTCACCACCGCTGGGAATCCACTGTGGTGAATGGGGACCGCGTAACGTCTGAAATCACCCTATGGAACAGAGTGGCGTGCCATAAATAGCAAATTGCTGTACTTATGATTCTAACCTAAGACAATTGAAAGCCTAGATATGATAACCTCAACTCATGCTGCATGATAACCTCAACTCATGCTGCATGATAACCTCAACTCATGCTGCATGATACAATTAAATTACAATTAAATAATACAATGAAATACAATTAAATTCATACAATTAGCCCTGAAGCTATTCTAGAGTGGTGTTGTTGCTGAGATGTTTCCTGTCTGCTTCTCCCTAGAAGTGGCCACTCCACCCACGCACGGAACAACGGGTGCCAATGACCGATGCTCTAGGTGTGGAGGTGGGTGAGCGTCCGTGTGACGGGCCACCCACGCACCACCCACCCACCGCAGCCTCCACCCATTCCCCCATACCGCCGGCCCATGTGAAAAGGGCCATTGTTAGGGTTATTTTCCCCCATATGCATCACTTTGCATTTGCCAGCAATACATTTAATCTGCCATTTAGTTGCCCAGTCTCCAAGTCTTGCAAGACCCTCCTATAATTCCTCACAGTCTGCCCAGGTCTTAACTACCTTGGATAACCACGTCTTCAATGCTGCACTTATTACAGTAGGAGAACTAGAGGTAATGGGAGCCCCACCTTGTTCTATTTTGTGGGATCAGTTTCAGTTTGTCTCGCCACCTGATTCACAGGATGTTCTTGGGATGGTCAGAGCCACCTCTTTTGAACTGGACCCATGGCTGTCATGGCTGGTTAGGCCAGCTGGGAGACACTGGGGCCATTGCTGGTGGGGGTGGTCAGTGCCTCCCTTTGGGAGGGCAGGGTGCTGAGCTGCCTTAAATAGGTGGTGGTCCGGCCCCTGCTCAAAAAACCATCTCTGGACGTTGACTTCCTCACCAATTATTGGCCTGTCTCTAACCTTCCCTTCTTAGGGAAGGCTATTGAACGGGTAGTGACTCAGCAGTTGCAGGAGCATCTGGACCGACTCAGTTTTCTAGATTCCTCGCAGTCTGGCTTTCATCCGGGCTATGGCATTGAGACTGCACTTGTGGCTTTGGTTGACGACCTTCGCCGTGAATTAGATCAGGGTCGCTCGACCCTGCTGATTCTATTAGATCTGTCGACTGCTATTGATACCGTTGACCATGAAATGCTGGTGACTTGCCTGCGGGACCGGGTGGGCAGGATTGTTCTCAAATGGTTCTGCTCGTTCCTGGCCGCTGAACTCAGTGAGTGATGCTCGGGGACCATTTTTCATCTCCCCAGGACCTCTCATGTGGAGTCCTGCAGGGTTCCATTCTGTCCCCTCTCTCCAGTTCAATGTGTATATGCAGCCGCTGGGCGAGGTAGTGAGGAGCTGTGGAGTTCGTTGTCATCAATATGCTGATGACACTCAACTCTATTTCTCTTTTTTATCTGATCCAGACCCCGCAGTCTCAGTGCTTATGATGTCTGACGGCTGTGGGGGGGGACTGGATGAGGGCGAGCTGACTGGAGTTGAATCCCGACAAGACAGAGGTGATGCTAGTGCTCAGTTTCAGTTTAGTTTATTTCTTGTACTGGCTATTAGCCATGACAAGTAAATCACATGTACAAAATTTAACAACTTAATAAATTCCAGAACAAAAAGGAAGATTACACAGTCTACATCCCAATAATTCTGGAACATTAAATAAGGAATAAAATCATCAACGTATTATTCATAATAAAGATAAGTTCTTCCGTAACCTAGATGCTCGAAGGGCAAAATGAGCTACAGCTTCAGTAATTTGTGGTTTCTTATCTACAAGCCAAAATACCAATAAACCCAGTGGGGATAAACTCAGAACTGGGTTAATCCTAGCCCACATTTCAATTCGTGCAAGGAAATAAAGTGGACAGAAAAGTAGATAATGGATAAGATCTTCAACCATATTATCTCCACAAAGGCATTTCCGTTCAGCAGATGGTAAACCCTCATATCTACCTAAAGAAACTGCAGAGTCAAATGATTGAAACCGGAGGGCAGTGAAAGCATGTCTCAAACCGAAATCCTTTAAGTCTATTAGATATTTACAGCCAGTTCTGGGCGGAAGAATATATTGGTAACAAGGAGCAACCCTCACCATCCTAGCTTGAGCCCTTAAGGTTTGTAGATCTATATCCCACAGTCTTTCTTTAACTATTTGGACCCCTGCCTTTAATGGAAATTGTAGCAGAAGAGAAAGGGAGAAATAATTGTTCAAATTATTATAGATAATTCTAATCCAAGGATAATCATCCTCCTGCATCTCTATTTTAAGACATGCCCTTGTAATAGAATCCACGGGATTCAAAATCAAGTGTTTTTTTCAGTATGGCTCCAAATGAAACCGAACCCATTTCCAATTTTACCAGCGCCGAAGATGTACCAGGAGGAACTGCCAAAGCTTATGCAAAAATCTATTCTGGATAGGTTCCAAAAGAGTAATTGTAACTGGAGCGTAGCCCCATACCTGGACTCCATAGCTTAATTTAGCAACAATTTTCTTTCTGAAAATCTCAAGGGCTGGGGCAACAAGATGTCCCCCTTTGGTAGCATAAAATTTATAAATGGTAGCCGAACTTGTTAGAGCTTCTTGTTTAACAGACTGAATAGGCGGAGTCCACGAGTTGTTATAGGAAAAAACAATCCCCAAATATTTGAATATACAAACTTGCTCTATTTGGTTACCATTTAGGAACTACAAAACTGCCTTAAAGCTTTTAGCGAAAACAAAATGTTTGGTTTTCTTATAGTTAATTTTCAGCCCCTACAGCTGACATTTTTGTCCAAAGTTCGATAATAGCCTCTTCAAACCCAATTTAGAGGTGGACAGCAACACAGTATCATCAGCATACATCAGGGTAGATAGTTGTCTATCTCCAATCCTTGGAGCCATGTAATGCCCAATATCACTGTGATCCAAAATCAGCTGGTTAACCAAAGAATCGGCACCAGAAAGCACCCTTGCCTGACACCTCTAGTCGTTGGGATTTCATGAGACAGTGCACCCTTCCGATTTAATCTAATCTATAACCTAGTGTTCGAATAAAGAAATTTAATGAGGGCGAGTAAGCGGGATCAATTCCAAATTGGGCCAACTTAGCCCAAAGAATATTTCTATCTATTAAATCAAAGGCTGAAGAGAAGTCTACAAAAGCCACAAATAAATCAAGATTCTTCCTCTTACATTGATTGATTACATGATTGAGAATAAAGCAGTGATCAATTGTGCTTCTCCCTGCCTGGAAGCCTGCTTGTTCAACAGCCAAAAGCCCTCCTGCATTAACCCAATGATTGAGATGAGTAAGTAACAGTCTTGAATATAGCTTTGAAATAATGGGTAGAAGACTAATGGGTCTGTAGTTCTGTGGATCGCTCCTATCTCCCTTTTTATAAATAGGAACCACAATGCTATCCTTCCAGTAATCCGGAATCTTAGCAGATTCATTAATCAAAGTAAATAGGTTGGCCAAAGCAGACTGCCACCAACCAAGTTTCTGCTTAAATAGCTCTCCAGGTAAAAAATCCCCCCCAGGAGCCTTCCAATTTTTTAGTAAATTAATAACTTCCATTACCTCTAATTCAGACACCGGATCCCATTGGGGAAAAGATCGACCTCCAGAGGCCTAACTAGCATTGACGATATCAAAAAAGTGTTTTTCCCAAACTGCTTGCTGAATTGGGGGTTCCTTCAACATGGCCCCATATTTAAGGGGGCCGTTTATCAATCTCCAAAACAAACTGCAGTCATTTAATTCCAAAGCATCCGTTACCTTCCTCCAATAACCCCTTGCATACTCCATTTAAAAAAAATTAATAAATAACTTGTAATCATTGCGCAGCAACCCGTATGATTTGATTTTCCCCTGAGAGCAATCATATTTCAATCTTTTCTCGGCTTTTCTAAGAGCAGTCTTTCTCTGTTCACACTCATGATCCCACCATCCTAATGAGGGGGAAGGAATCCTTACTATATAAGCTGGGACATCTGGTTAAGTAGGGCTCTAAGCTGGATGATAACTTATTTAATGCATCAAGTGCAGTAGGTATGCCTCAGCTTTCCACATCGTATCCCGAAGGCAAAGCCTCTCTGGAGTTTCCAACCAAGTGGTCACCTGAAGATCAATTTTGGCAGACCATAATAACCTACAATGACCCCTCTGCTCAAAATTACCGTATGCCACCATCTGTGGGACCCTTCGATGGAGGGATAAAGATTTCAAAGTTAGTGATAGAGGAAAGTGGTTGCTTTCAATTCGATGTTTAACTTCAAAAGATTCTATATTACTCCTAAAGGACGGAGAAATAATACCAAAGTCGATCACGCTTTCCCCAGAGGTGATGCTAGTGGGGAAGACAGTAAGTGTGGCGTCCCCTGACATTGATGGAGTTCACACACACACACACACACACACACTGGTTCCCCAGGTTCGGAGTCTGGGAGTGCTCCTTGATGTGCAGCTTCATTTAGATGCCCAGGTTGAAGTTGTGGCGAGGAGTGCATTCCACCAACTACACCTGGTGCAACTGCTTCAGTCATACATCAATGGGTACTTTCAGACATGACGCTAACCACCCTTTAACCACCCTTGGTGGTTATTTATGCATGTTGCAGGGCTGTATTGGTGCCCTATGCAGCCCTGAAACATGCATAAATAACCACCAAGGGTGGTTAAAGGGTGGTTAGCGTCATGTCTGAAAGTACCCTAAGACACTGATCTGGCCACTATCATCCACGCCTTCATCACCTCAAGACTGGACTATTGTTACGCACTCTACGTGGGGCTGCCCCTGGTGACGGTTTGGAGGCTGCAGCTGGTGCAGAATGTGGCAGCCCATCTCCTTATGGGAACGGGTCGCCGGGAGCATATTACACCAGGATATAAATCGATGAAATAAATTCAAGGTGCTGGTTCTTACCTATAAAGCCCTATATGGCTTGGGCCCCATATATCTGCAGGATTGTCTCACTCCCCATGCTCTGAATTGGTCCCTGCGCTCAACCTCGAAGTCCCCTGGGTATCCCGAGGGGCAACTATGGAGAGGGTGTTCTCGGTGGCTGCGCCGAGGCTGTGGAACTCCCTCCTGGCAGAGGCCTGGGTGGCCCCAGACCTCTCCTCTTTTTGACGTCAATGCAAGACCTGGCTGTTCCACCAGGCCTTTGGTGAGGGAGATGGGTGAGGGTGGGTCTTTTTATGGGGGGTGGTAAGGGTGGGGTATTTTTCTCCTTCCTTCTCTTTTCCCAGGGGGGATGTTTTCCCCCTTTTAGATGTTTTACATTGTTGTTTGTATATTTTTAGATTTTATATATTGTAAGCTGCCCCGAGCTGCTTTTGGCAGGAGGGGCGGGATAGCAAATGTTTTAATAAAATAAACTTTGGATATTTTTAGACAAGTGCCTCCCCACCTATAACCCACCAATCACCCACCCATCATGCATGTTGTAGGGCTGCATAGGGCACGAATGCAGCTCTGCAACATGCATAATGGGTGGGGAGGTACTTGTGTTAAAACACCCTTTGTGTCATCTGCAAATTTGATCACCTTACTCTTTACTATAAACAAGCCAAAATAAGAGAGCTAGATCTCCAAAAAAAAGGTTAGAAGAATCTGTTTTTTGTCCATTAACTTAACGGAGCAATAACATGGGATCCCCTCACCAAAGCCCACATAATCTTATGTAAGCATAATAGTACTCCCTCACTTAACACATAACTAATTTTTAAAATGGAATCTATAAAAGTTTAGCAATTCTTGCTATCAACGTTTTATTTATTTAAATTTATTGTCCTGCCCTATCCCAAAGCAGGTTACAACACATAAAATCATAAATAATAGACAAATAAAGCCAGTGAAAACTCTTTATCCCAAGCCTCCCCAAACTCCATCCCTGCCTGCTAAATGCCCAGCCATATAAAAATTAATTGCCTCTGGAAGACTAACAGACTTAGGCTAGTTTTACACAGATATCCCACCCCAGCCCGCTTGGTGTGCGGGAGGAGGGGTCTGTGTAAACGAACGGTGGTGGGGATGGGTGTCCGCTCAGAGTTCATTTGTGTGAACACCGAGTGGGATGGGTAGGGATGCATGCGCGCTTGCAGGAGGCTTTGTTGGTGGAGGTGGGGGGGTGTCTGTGTAAAGGGGGACACACCCACCGCCACCTATCGCGCCAAAACATCCATCCCCCCCCCGGTGTAAAAATGGCCTTCACGTCAGATAAACCTCCAGGTGGAGCGGGTTCCATAACTGTGGGTCAGCTACCAAGAACATCTCTCTCCATGTCCCTGCTGTACAACCTTGACGGGTAGATGATATGTGCAAGAGAGCTCTCCCAGCTGATTGCAGAGGCTGCAAGGAAGGACGTGGTCTTTCAGATATGTGGGACCCAGACCATTTAGGGCTTCATAGGTCAACCCAGCATCTTGAAATGTGCCTCGAAAGCTGTTGGTAGCCAGTACAAAGTCTGGTGTAACGGGCTCCCAGTGACCCACCTCCAACAGAAGGGGGGTCGACACATTATGTATCAACTGCAGCTCACAAAGAGTCATCAAGGGCAGCCCCACGCAGAACATCAGGCCTTGAGGGGATAATAATGACCAAGTCCAAATCTGACAGAAAGGCTTACAGCTTTCTCACCAGATAGAACTAGTGAAAAGAGCTCCTTGCCACAACAGAAACTTGATGTTCCAGATGCAGCAATGGGTCCAGGAGCACTCCAAGGCTGTGAACCTGAGACACCAAAGGAGACTGGACCGCATCAATGACAGATGTCCCTGTGGTTGTTTTCCCTGTATATATAAACATCTCTCTGCCTTAACTATATTGCTGGATCCCTCTTCCTGCTCCCTTCTGCTAGAACAAATAGAGCTTTTCTGACCCCCAGAAGAGGACAACAAGGCTCACTTGCATGTGTGTTATGGTATAAGCTTGTTTACATAATCAAATTCCAGTTGCACTATCACATATAGTACACACTTCAGTGATACCACTAACAGTACAAGCTTGAGTTACACTGTTGCATTCTGCTACAGGCTTGCTTTATACCAGATGTGGGGAACCTCAGGCCTGGAGGCCAAATGTGGCCTGTGGCAAGTTTTTATGTGGCCCCTTTCCACTTTCTAGATCTGGCCCTTGGATCCAGTTCTTATCTCCTATCACTGAAAACTGAGCTCAAGGGAAAAGAGCAGAGATGAGGTCATGCAAACCAGGACAGTTCCATGGCACAGATCCATGATTTGGGCCCTCCTTTCCTTGAGCTCATCCGTTAAGCACCCCCTCCTAAACTTCTGTGCAGCCCTCAGAGCTTGTGCAAGCTTTTAAAGTGGCCCCCAGGAGGGAAATGTTTCCCCACCCCTGCTTTACACTATTGTATGAAACAGTCATGCTGTTGGTATGACTCAGTTGAGTCCTGTTGTTGCATTCTGCTACAGGCTTGCATTACAACATTATACATAGTGCAGGCTGGAGTCACGCTGTTGCATTCTGTTGCATCCCATTCTCCATCTCAGACGATTCCACTAATCTCAGCGTTCCCTAGCTTTGCAGCCTTTCTCCTGACAAATTGATTTTTTTCTTACCTGTGGGCACAGAATACGCATGGGTAAGAGCCGGAGTAGCACCAGGGTTTGCCAAGGTCACCTACTGAAGTTCTTTTTCCTAGGAGTGGACAACTTAACAGACCCAAGAAACCATTATTCCTTTCTCAGGACAGGCATTGCTGCTCTGTCTCTGCTGTTCTGACTCTTTTCCCAAATAAGAACCAGTCCCATTTTATAGTCCCTTCTTGGCTAGATAAACCAGAGGAATGCTGTCAACTGTCTCTCTCTCTGTTGTTATGAAGTCTTCCTGGTGCAGGGGTAGGCCACTCTAGTTCAGGGGCTAGTGCGTTCAGCTGCATCCTTTGGAATCAACCCTGCTCAGTGCAGGCTTCTCTTCCCCTCAGGTTGCAGAGGGAAGAGGGGGATGGAGCCTGGTGTCCAGCTTGCCTGTTGCAGCCAGAAGATGTGCAGTTCCTGCAGATTGACCTGCATAAGCTCTTCTTCATCACTCTGATTGGAACACAGGGGCGGCACGCCCATGCAACAGGCAAGGAGTTTGCCCGTGCCTACCGGATTGACTACAGCCGTGATGGGGAACGCTGGCTTTCATGGAAGGATCGGCAGGGCAGGCAGGTTTGTGATGAACATTGCTGCACCTATAGAACCATGCAATTTGTGGGCCCCCCCCAAGGGCTGTGTTCCAGACATCAGTGATTCCCAACCCATGGCCTGCCTAAGCCAAGACAGCAGCAAAAGCACATAAATCTACCAAATATCAGGCAGCATCATGGTCCCATCTACAGATAGCATGAGTACACTTGGGATCATGCCCTACGTTCTGGGAATCTTTGCCCTAGGCACAGCTGTCCTGACATTTGCCTACTGTTTTTGATAAAACAGCACAGCTGTAGGTCTATTCGTTGCCCATTTTTGGTGTCTGAGCCCCAACATGCTTTATTGGGATTATTTGCTATCATTAATGGTAGTTCAAATGATATCTTCTATTGGACTGAGTTCTATTGGTGAGACTGTGAAAGCATTTGGGCCACAGGGCCCTTCCGCAGACATGCAAGTGTAGCCAGTCAGAAATATATAAACTGAGGAAATGTAGAACAGGTATATAGGAGGCGGCACAGGATATGGGTGGGAGTGGATGAGATGGAAATGGGAGGAGTGGGCTAGAAAGGAAGAAGAGAGAGATGCCAGACATTTAAACACAGAACTGTTTTTAATGTATTACCTGCAATACATGTATTTCATTCAGTGCATGAAATGCCCCCATGGAAACTACGTTGGTGAAATCCAGAAATCCTTGCACCAATGAATGAACTCATAAAAATACAATCATGAGAACAAACAAGGACTCTACAACAGGCAGTCACTTCTCCCAGAACGGCTAATCCATCTCTGATCTCTCAGTCCTCATCCTCAAAGCCTACGCCTTCAAAAGATGGGTCTGGGAACTAAAATAAAATTAATAGCTTTATTAGATACCAAAAATAATGGACTCTGAGAACTCCACTTTCCAGGCCATTATACAAACCTGTAGCAACTGATGGACTCTGTCAGCTGTATGCTCAACCTTTGTCTTACTGCTGTGAACGCAATTCCTTTCATATGCAATTTCCTTCTCCTGGTAAACTGTTTCCATCCCGGTTTATCTAGAGAGAAATAATCTAATCTGGTTTTAAATGTCTGGCATCTCTCATTCATCCTAGCTAGCCACCCCACCCCCGTTATCTTGTCTTATCCACTCCCATGGTCCCACCCACCCCGAAAGCTTGCACATTCTCACCAACAGAACTTGGTCCTATAGAAGATATCTGAACTACATGGGGTATAAACAAATGTGATGGTGGCCCATAGCCCCCGTCACATTTGTTAAGGGCCATCCAGATATCTGGCCCAGAGTTTCCCCAGGCGATGGCTAGCCTGGGCTTTGACACCAGAGACCTCCTCCCCAATCAGGCTACAGCAAGCTATCACAAGTGGTAGCCTGCTGTTCCCAGTCCAGAGTGGCCCTCATGACAGGAGGCCATCACTGGCCACCCATCATGGGAGGGGAGGATGGGAGACGGGATTGCTGGAGCGGGATCAGCTGGCTGCATTTGTGTGTGGTACCCCAGGCCCAGACACATTGTTTGTTCTGTGGCTGCACCTGATCCTGACTCAGATGCGAACACCACCTCAGTCCAGATTGTGGCGTGACAGCAGACCACCGCCATTACATATGTGTTATAACCCTGTGTCTCCATCTCTTACATTTGGGACCAACACAATAATCACACTTTCTCTAGAACATGAATGGTTTAGTTGATTATTCATTACGCTGCCAGTGGGATCTAAGGTGGGCTCACAGGAGAAAGGCCTATGGGGAAATACATGTTGGGGTGAGCCCTACTGTGTTAACCTTTCTTGGCCCAATTCATCCATGGTGTACGCTCATCCGTGTCATTGGTGGAACACAAAGCTATGAGCCCTGAAGTGTCCAATGCTGAGCCTGGGTGATTCTGCTGTCAGGGACAGTGCTAGACTCAGTTTAAGATCAGTTCTCAGCTAAGTCTGTACAACTGGGATGGGGGTGGAGAGTGGTGGGCAGGGTGAGTCATACAGCTACTGGAAGTAATTATAGGGAAGATGGAGGGGATGCATCCTCAGCAAATTTCCTTCCCCCACAATTTGAGAGATTGGGGGTGGAGGTTATGAGGGTCGATATCCCCCCCAAAAAAATTTCATCCAAAGTTATGTCTATGACACAGCTCATCCTCTGTTGCAGGCGATTCAAGGGAACATTGATACATATGACGTGGTTCTGAAAGACCTTCGCCCCCCTATCATTGCCCGCTATGTCCGGGTAATCCCAGTCACCGAGCTGCCGATGACAATCTGCATGCGGCTGGAGCTCTACGGTTGTGCCTGGTTTGGTAAGGGCCATTTTCATCATCATTCTGCAGCCCCTCCATATAGGAAGGGGAATCTCTTAGGGTGTTAATAAAAAAGCCGATAGTCTGCTGGAATCAAGGTTCTGTCCGTCTAGCCCCCACTCACATGTTTAGCATGTAGAGCTTAATAAACAGACAGCCTCCTGCATGTAGTTAATGTGCATCCATGTAGTCCTCACTCACAGGTTTAACATGTCTAGCCTAATAAGTGGACAGGCGTTGTTCCCCGCAATGCTCCCCCCCCTTATGAGTATCCCGCTCCGCCCCTCACACTGATGTCTCATGGCTGTGGCAAACCATGGGAAGAAGAAACAGTCCCTACTGTTTCTTTCTTCCAGGCTATGACTCCAGGAAGCATTCCAGCACCTGCTCTCCCTGTCCACCCCTGCAGGTTCATACCAACAGTGCGAGCACCTGACGATTGACATGAACCTTTTGTTATACACATAATGCAGAGGAAAGAATTTGTTGAGTGGCTCAAGTTATAATTTAAATTTAAAAAAACCACAAAGTTATGCAATGAGGCTTTGTAGGTTGCCACCCAGTTCCTTGCATCCATGCCTCTCAGAGATGTACTAACAGGCAGCATCACAGTTTCATTGACATCTTGCCTTTGGGTTTTTTAATCCCTCTCATTTCACATAACACCCCCCACCATCAAACATGTGCTTCTTCTATCCCTTCTCTATCATACCGTGCAGACCAAAGACATCCCCAGTCCCAAGCTCGCACTGCACTTCAAGTGCCCAAACTTTATGTATTGCAACCTGCTCTCCTTCCATCAGTTCACCGTCCCTGTATCCCAAGGCATTTCCCCCCCTGCTCTAGGCCCAAAGTGATTAATCTCTGTGTAGCAGGTGTGGGTTTGCCAGAAGTGGATCAGTACCAAGTCACTTACAAAGTCTCAGAGAATTAGAATAGTTTATTTACATCACATATCTCAGTCCACTATAGCTCCCAGAGTCTCAGTAAAACAGTCTTTACATCAAAGCCATGCTTAGTCAGGCCACTGACTAGTTCACAGACACTCACTCTCAAGCCTCAAGCCCCTCTGTCTTGGGCTCCAGGCTCCCAGTCATACCTTTCTCCAATCAGCTCCAGGCTTCTCAACAGGTCTGCAGCATAGATGTGCTCAGTTCAGCTTCCAGAAGGCTTCTGCTCTCTACTTCCTGTCTTCCTTAGCTTTATACCTCCAGAGTGGACATGGCTTCCGCTCCATTCAGCCTCTTACAGGCACTGCAGCTTCAACATGCTGCTCCCTGCAAGACATCTCCCCCCTTTTCAGAGACAGCACTAACAGTTTGTGCGGCTTAAACTCCCTTAAACAGGATGGAGTTCTGCTTTCTTACAGCTCCATAATATTCCATCTCAGCACATTACAATACTCTTTGTTCAGTTCATCACAATACAATCACATTATCCATATCCAATTTCAGTCTTCTCTCAGCGCTTCTCACGCTAGGGTCTAGCACCCCAAAACTGGGCTTTAACACCCTCTCCTCGCCCCTCACAGCCGGCCTGTACCACTGGGTTTTTCTTTGTCTTTTTACCCCCACATACATTTGTTTTGGTAACCGGCTCATCCGCCTACCTGCTACCTTTGCACTTTAATTCCATCTGGGCACAGCATGACTGCAGAATCCCAATTCTCTGTCTTTTTACCATCACATAGCATTCACATTAGTCTTGGTAGCCGGCTCATCCGCCCCCCTGCTACCTTTGGCATTTTTCATCTTAACATTTTCAATTTCTTCACTACCTGGGCACGTGATGGCTGTATCCCAATGCTTTTACTTAATATACATATGCAGTACCACATCAGATAGACTTCCATTCAGCAATTTTTTCCCTCACATTTCTCTCTCTGGGGAGTGCTCCTCCACCCAGTATTTTCTCTATTCTTACAGGCTATCCTTAGCCACCATTGGCTAAGGATAGCCTGGCTTAGGACCCTCTTGACCGTAGCAAGTCAGTGGTTTGTACACCATAATCATCATCATCCCCTTCCCGGGGGTTACACACACATATATTCATCCTAATACATATTACTCATTAAGGCTTCCCTTCAGCCTACATATCAATACTTTCTTCCTTTTCTTATTCAGGCTTACTTCAGCCTATATGCGGTCTTCACTCTGTTTGTTAAGGCTTTCCTTTCCATTTGTTTAAGGTTTTATTAAGGCTTTCGCTACCATAATCCTTTAAACTTCCTTTATAGGCTTTAAACCCTTTATAGGCTTTCCCCAGCCACTCTCTTTTATAAGGTTATTACCTTTACTAGGCTTCCTTCTGCCTTTTCACCAGACTATTCATTCCTTTTGTAGGCTCTATTTTCAGCCAGTGTTCTCCTCACCTTTAACCTGTTCTCTGTATCATCTGGCTCTCTTCAGCCTCTGCTTTTAGTTCCAGCTTTTTACCTACTTATTAATTAACTTGTTGGCTTCCTCAGCCACTGCATCCAACTGCTTTCACTTTAAGACTTTGAGTCCTCACCATCGGATTCCTCTTCAGCTTCATATTCTGCTATCATCCCCTTTAGCTTTTCTATCTCTGCTTTGTACTCTTCTATTCTCTTTAGATAACTCTCCATTATTCTACCTTTTTGTTCCCATGCTTGTTGCCTTTTTTTAGCTCTTTAACTTCCCTCTTCAGGGTCTCATTTTCTTTTATTTCTAGGACTGAAGCTTGGCTTCTAATTCTCGCTTGTTCCCGATGAGAAGGGGGGGGATTTACTCATCTCGCCACAAGAAAAGACGAGACCCCCACCCTTCTCATTGGGAACCGGTGAGAGTTCAAGGGGGCCAGGGTTGCAGGTGGGGGGGGAGGGGGCTGGCATGGGGGCCAGAGGCGAGGGAGCAAAGACAACGC
>QEPC01006401.1:268342-285920 GCA_003113815.1 Sphenodon punctatus
GAGGGAAGAGAAAGTTCAGGTGGGGCCAGGAGCAGGGGTTTGGGGGTCAGGCAGGGGTTTACTTGCTGTCCAGGAGGGTCCCGACCCCCCAATTGTGCTGTGCTCCGCTCCGCATCATCCTCTTCCTGGCTTTGCAGTTTAAAAGGAGAAGGAAAAAAGCCTTGAGCATACTCAAAATAGCTGCTCAGCCCTGGCTGTTCTTTTTAAAGACGGCATCCGCAGGGCTGAACAACTCTTCTGCACATGCTCAGCCCTTTCTAAAGATAGTACCTGCAGGACCGAGCATGCACAGTAGAACTGCTCAGCCCTGTGGACGCCATCTTTAAAAAAGGGCAGCCAGGGCCGAGCAGTTATTCTGAGCATGCTCAAGGGTTTTCTTCATCTCCTTTTAAACTGCAAAGCCGGGAAGAGGCCCGGCACAGAGCAGAGCAGAGCACAGCCGGGGGGGGTCAGGACACCCCACCCCAGACAGTGAGTAAACCCCTGCTTAACCCCAGCTTAGGCCCCCAAGCCCCAGTTCCTGGCCCCACCCAAACTCTCTCTTCCCCCACAGATGGGGAGGCCAGGCTGGGGTCAGAGGTGCCCAGGGGGCTTGTCTTTGCCCCCTGCTCACCTCCAGCACCTGCAACCCTGGCCTCTTCAGTAATTCGAGAGAACTTAAGGGGGAGCTTGAGAACACTCGAGTTCTCGGCCCCTCCCCCTCTCAATTCTCACAAATTATTCCCAAGAATTTTTTTTTCCTTTGCTTCAGCCCTATTTATTACCTTTTCTTCAGTTTCTAATTTCTCTTCTTTCTTTAGCCTTTTCACTTCTTCCATTAGAGACTTGACTGCTCTTTCCTTTTTCTCACAAGCTTCCTCAAGTTTCTCTTTTCTCACTTTTACTACTTCCTTAGGCCATGTCTGAAGGTCTCTAACCCACTCCAATCTCATTCTCTTTGGCCCTTTTCAAACGGGCCGCCGGAGGAACCGGGGTGGGGGGGGAGGAATGGGTGGAAATGATCTCTATGCACAGAAGCACCTCTGTTTTCCCCAATGCCTCTGTGCATGAATGATGGGTGGAGCGCACACACATCCCCACTGGCGGTCTCACAGATGCCCCCCCCCCATCCCCCAAGTGGACAAGGGGGTTGTCTCGTGTAAAATGGCCCTTTATCTCAGTTTTAAGAGCCAAATTTTCCTTCCTTAATTCGTCCATGTCCTCTTTTCTTGTATCAGTTTCCCTTCTTAATATGCATTCCCATCGTAATCCATCCACTTTCCCTCTGACTTTTCTCTGGGAGTTCTCAGCCCTGTCTTTGGCTTTCTTAAGCTTCCATTGTCAGACCTATTTGCACTTCTTTACTTTCTTTCTGGGTTTTCACATTTGCATAATCCCTTTTTTAAGTGTCCTTCCTCTTTACATCCCCAACATCTTCTCATCTAGCACTTGACTTTATCTGAGTTCTTTCTGTCTATGCACTTTCTTCTTAGATGGCCAAAGCCATTGCAACCCAACATGCCTTCTCTAGAGACTACACTACTCCTGTTACCTTAGGGACACTACCTCTTACCAGGCTTTCCCTAATAAAGTCCTTCTGCTTAAGGCTGTTCCCTTTCCCTCTCATGGAACACTTTTCCAATGGGCATCTCCTCTTTGTATGGTCCAAAACCCCACAGTTCCAGCACTTAACATTTTTACATACAGTCCCATACAGAGTCTCTTTTCTTCTCTGGCCTTGCCAAGCTTGTGGACAAATCCTCCAGAAGTGTCCTACTTGGCCACAGTTATGGCACTCTTTGGCAATACCTCCCTCCCGGTCCCCAGTACTTGCCTTCTGCTGCTTTGTTTGTCGGATGCTCCATTCTTGTTCTCTCACCTTGCCTCAGTGAAGCCCCACAAGCTTACAGGCGGTTGCCATCTTAGCTGCTCTATTCCAGCAGCCAATTTGTAATCCTCTCTCCAGTGTCGGTATACTTCTCCATGCGCTATTTTGTCTCCATCGTGGATCCATGTTCTGGTTGTTTGTTGTGGGCGAATCTCCAGACTCCAGCCCAGCACGGCCTCCATCCTTGGGCAAGCTCTTGCACTCGTTGCTTTGTTTCTCACTTGCTCTTCAATCTCTGGGACATAATTCTCCCTCTGTTGCTGGGCAGAGTCCCCCAGCTACTCTGGTTCACTCTGTGTTGCTAGACACACTCTTCTAGCCACTTTTCTTGTCTTTCAGGTTATCCCTCTCACCTCTCTGGCAGGTCCCCTACTCCAGGTTCAGAACTCACCTTTCTCAATGATGGTGTAGCAGCCAGCGCTGGGGTTTGCCTGCATTCTCCACCAAGCTGTAGCAGGTGTGGGCTTGCCAGGAGTAAGTACTCACACAGGATCAGTACCAAGTCACTTGCAAAGTCTCAGGGAATCAGCATAATACTTTATTTACATCACATACCCCGGTCCACTATAGCTCTCAGTAAAACAGTATTTTCATCAAAGCCACACTTAGTCAGACCACAGTCCACTAACTAGCTCACAGACACTCATTCTTAAGCCTCTGGTGCCTCTGTCTTGAGCTCCTGGTTCCCAGTCAGGTCTCTCTTCAGTCAGGCTCCAGGCTTCTCAACAAGCCTTCAGCTCTCCAGCATGGTTTCTGCTCTCTACTGCCTGCCTTCCTTAACTTTATACCTCCAGAGTTGGTGTGGTTTCTGCTCCATTCAGACTCTCTTAAAGGCACCGTAGCGGCAATATGCTGCTCCCTGCCACAATCTACTACCCTCTTGATTCACTCCAAGTGACCTATTGGGTATCCTACCATTGTCATCAGGGTTGAGATGAGATAAAACAGCACAGACAGTCCAAACTCCATTAATGAGTGCCTTACTTCGGGCAGTACACAAGCCTCAAGTGTTGGTCTCCTTTTGGTCCCCATCACTCATCTTGTCATGGGCTCCCACTGTTCTAGTCTGCAAAACTTTGAATTGTAGCATGAAAGTGCAGTGGTGGCACTCTATCGGACACACCTAGCCTACCACAGAGAACGGGTCTGCCAGTTTACTCTGTACATCAGGCCTCATCCAAGTGTCAGCAAAGTCTAAAGTAGCCAGAACTGCCCAGCTCCTTGCTCCTGGGTACTGATCTGCTGCAGCACTCACAGGGAAAATCCATTGGTGTTCCTGAACAAAAACAGCTCACACCAATAATTTTCTGTTGAGTTATGACCCCTCATGCAGCTTGGCGTAGAGACCAGGTGTGCTGCTTTGGAAAACGCCGCCAGTTAGCTCTGGTGAGCTAGTGCCCTTGTGCCGGGGATCAGCTGATCCGTGCAGAGCAGTGCATAGCCAAAGAGGTCTAGACTACACCGTGCCACCATGGATACCCCAAAACCAGTGACTGTTTATGATTTTAGCATTTCAAACTGTACCTTTCGTTTAATGGTATTTTTTTCTGTCCCATCCCCCTTGCCTATTGTCTGACCGGTGGCCTTTCCCTGTGAGGGTCCTATTACTCTTCCCCATTGCCCTCCCTGAGGCCTCCCCCTCCTAGTGTCACATCCCCCACCCACAAATGTATGGCCTGAGGGCTTTCCCTCCCACAAGGTGGCATTTCTTGGAGCCCCCCACATTCCTAATTCCCAAAGCAACGTATCAGTATTCCAAAGCACCATTTCCATCACACACACCCCAGCCTCCCAAACATCCCTCCGTTTCAACAAGAAACACAGAAATCATGTTTTATCAAAAACAAAGCAACTTTATTAAACAAAGTAATCTAAAAATAACTGTGCCTGCTCTTCTTAGGGGCAAGTGTTGGGCACAATCTCTTCGGTGGCAGGATGAGTAGGGTAACATTTTCCCCATCCTCATTTTGAGGATCCTGTTGAGGCAGCATGTTTGTGGGAAGGAGTGCGGGAATAATTGGTGGGAGCGAGGTGTGTCTAGCCCAGGCACTGTTCCCTGGCATTGGTACGATGTGGAGAGGGCTGAGTTGTTTTCCCTGGGGGGGTGGAGTGAAGAGGGTACAAGGGTAGGTGGCCAGTATCCCATAGGGCAGTGTGAATGCTCAGTGGGGGTTGGGAAATGGCACCTGCACAACAGTGCTTGTGTTCGCAGTAGCAGCTTGCTCCAGCAGAGATGTCTGGACGTGAATGGACTAGGAGAGGCTATTCTGAGTTTCCTCCCACATCTCACTCATGTCCTTTTCACCCACTCAAGCATGCTGTCCAACCACACAAATTGCTGCCACAGGCGGGCCCAGTTTCTAGCCTCCTGCCAGTGGTCAAGGCAAGCATTGGCAGCTGCAGCCTTCTGTTCTACCACAACAGCCTGGCCAGATCCTGTATGGTGTTACGCAGCTCATCTGCCCACCACGTGGTCTCCCCAAGCAGCTCCCTTGCCAAATTGTCTCTGTGCCTCAAATTGCAGACTTTTACATCATGCTGTTGCCAAGCATTTTTGGCAGAGTACTCAGTGTGCGCCTGTTGCCCTGACACCTTGTTTTGGGCCCAGCCACTCCACTCCCAAGAGGCCTCCCTGCCTTGTCCTTGCCACCACCCCCTCCTGTCTCCTGCTTTTGCCTCGCTTACCAGCTTCCCGGTTGCTTGGCTGACAGTCAGCATGTAAGGCTGTCTGATAGCACCAGGAAGCTGGGTGGAGCACCTCTCTCTCTTCTAGTTTCCAGCCCTGCCTTTCAGCTTTTGCTGTGTCTTGAAGGCCTTGCTCTTGTTTTTAGTCCTGCCTCTCCTCTAGTCCTTCCCCTTAATCTGGTCTCCCGTTCCCCTTCCTGTCTTGTCCTCCAGCCCTAATGCTGGTCCCTTTCTCCCCAAAATCCCACATCCTGAATGCCCCTCATCACAAGACTTACACCCACCCACCTTCCTGGCCATATGTTTTCACTTGCTGCCCACCCAGTTCTTAAGTCATGGGGCCAACCAAAGGGAAGCAAAAGTGACTTCCTGACCTCTGCAGCTGCTGGAGCAGGATCCCAGCACCATTTGGTTCTCCTACTGAAAGCCCTGTAGGGGAGTGAAGAACAGACAGAATTCAACGTGGTCATTTGCACCAGGTGACTTCCCCACCCATGTGGCTTCCCGCCCACTTCAAACATGCGCATGAGCTTGCCTACCTATCCTAGCCTTTGGTCCTGCATCTCCTGTTCCCCTTCCTGTCCTATCCTCCAGCCCTGATGCTGGCCCCTTTCTCCCCAAAATCCCACATCCACCCAGGTGTGGCCACCTGTTAACACAGCAAACAATGGAATAGATAATTAAATTACAATAAACAGAAGCCTTTACTGGCAGCTACATAAAGGTGCACCTCCCCCCGCCCCCGGGGTGCATTAACTTACTGCATTTGGTGTTCTCCTCCACTTCCACCTCCTCCTCTATAAGCGCTAAATCCGTGTCTTCTGTGTTCTGAGCCAGAACTACAGGATTTTCCTCAAATAAGGGCTGGCTCTCAAGTTGGAGGGGGGTACACTGAGAGTCATGGTATCCACATCAACCCGTGCTGGCTCCAGGGCATTAGCAGGAGGGAGGGATGTCCCGTGGCAGTCATGGCTTCCATTTGAATGAGCACGGTTGCAGCGGGCGCAGCATCAGTTGCAGCAGGGGCAGCTGAAGCAAGAGTGGACCACCTGTTTCTGACCCCTCACAAAGGCGCAGCCATACAACACAGGAATCAGTCCAGGAGCTTGTAATAAGGTGATTTTTGCCTTCTGCAGCTAGAGGAAAAGTTGTTGTCCCAGATTTACTTGTATCCATGTCTCATATCACTGGTTTGTATCCCAGTTGTAGCCCTGCTATGCCAGATATCTCCTGAAACACTGCCTCATTCCTGCAGCACTTCACCATAGCAAATTGGACCTTTTGCTCCTGCCATAGAGTGATGAAGGCCTTGGTTTCTTCCTTGGTCCAGGGAATGCAGTGTTGATGGGTAGGTCTGTACACCAAGAGTGCCTGTGATTGGGCAGTTGTGGTAGTGGTGCTGGTTGTTGCTTGGCTGTCAATATGAACCATGACCGCAGCGACAGTAAGCCTCTGCAAGTTGTTCCAGAGAATGCAGTGTCTGGGAAAGAAAAAGCATCAGGCATGTACTGCCAACCATGACAAGCAGAGACAACATATGCTCAAAAATGGTACATCAGGCTTTAAAAGCAAATGTTACCTATGTCCGCAAGAGCAAGATGGGCAGAAGTGGTCACTCCATGGATTGCCCCAAGCTTTCAGCCTGCAGGTGCAGAGTTGTAACTATGCTGCAACTCTATGGTGAACATGCGGAGGCTACATGCAATGTAATTGATGGCACATGGGCTCACATTAACCCACATTCACCTGCACAGCAGGCTCTGCATTCTCCGGGATCCCACCATGAATGGAGGGATGCGTGTTGTGTGTGGGGGCAAACATCTAATAAATGAACAGACACCCACCTTGTGAGGGCTGTCGTTTTGTTTATTAACACCCAAAGGGTCAGGCACTCAGTGCTCCCTAGTAGCTACTGACCACACAGAGCAAAGGTGGAGTCCGGAGCAGAGGACATGGGAAATAGCTGATGGTGATAACATGTGGTCTCTTTTTCCAGATGGTTTGGAGTCTTACAGCATCCCCGAGGGAGGGACAATCGCAGCCCCAGGCTACCCCATTGTTTTCCTAAATGACTCAACCTATGATGGATTCCAGAAGAACAGGTGGGCACAGTCGTGTTGGACATTGCTTCCCCTTTCACCACACAGCCTAGCATTAGGGTTTGCATCTAGAAATGTGTCTGTGCTGCTCCAACTTCAGGTTTCTGTCCTCCCCATAGTTCTTCTCCCAGTTTTGCTAGTTCCTCTAGGTAGATGGAGAAAGTTCACAGGACAATGAAAGAATGAGTGACTAAGGGTTGGAGAGCTCACCTAGAAAGGAAGGCTTAGCTCTTTTTTGGCTCCTTTGCCCTGGCCGAGAGACCAGGTTAGAGGGAACGCAATGGCACTGAAAGGTGGCCAGTTACAAACAAAGGGAAAACTAAACCTGGGCACTGCCTGCTCCATATGGGGTAGAGGCTAAGAATCCAGCAGGTTCAGGAGAGATGGGCATTTCTATGAGGAGCAAGAATATTTAGTCCCCAGAGGCAAATATTTTAAACAGACAGACATGTTGTCTGTTTAAAAAGGCCCCCAGATTTTCAGTGTATACAGAACTATTTATTTAAATTTGTATCCCAACCTTTCCTTTAGGCTCAGTATGGCTCACATTTCAACTTAACTTTAACAATTAACATTTAACTAATTAACTCAACTACTTAGTTGAGCCATCCCGAGCTGCTCTTGAGCAGGAGGGGGCGGGGTATAAAACTAGTAAAATAAATAAACAAACTAGTAATCCTCACAACAACCCTGTAAGGTAGGTTAGGCTGAGAGATCTGAGACTGGCCCAAGGTCACCCAGTGGGTTCATGGCTAAGGTGAGTCTTGAACCAGGGCCTCCCCCTACCTCCAAACCACACTGACTCAACTGTACAAAAAAACCTTACTACATTAGCTGCAGAATTAATGACATTAAGGACATTCACTCTGCTGCAGTTTGTGTTCCTGGAGTCTGTGGCAATACAGAGCCCACTGGGGTTTTATCCCAGCCTCCCAGTACCTCATTACTCACCTATTATCTGGTACCTTTCCGCTGCCACCACCCAGAATTTACTTAGGCCATGAGTCTCATCCCTCTGGGGAGAATTAGAACTCTACCTTTTCTTTAAACAGACAGGCCTGCAAGCCAGAATAATTCAGTTCCCAAGTACTGCCGCCAGAGGTACAGAGGCGTATTCGCTCACACGCACATACAGATCTCTTAGATCAGAAAAAGGAATATTACTTTAATGTTATTTTAAACCAAGCATCACAGGCTACAACCATGTGAAGTACTTTGAATCCTTGAGCAAAAGCAATTGATCAGAACAGTTAGGCTCGAGGGCCCTTTTTGTAGCATCTAGCCTAAACTGGTCCCTCAGATGTAACATTCAATTACTCAGAACTTTAGGTGCACCTTTCCCTTGCAGTAAAGGGGTTCAGTCCTTAGGTTCAGTTTAATCCAAACAGACCAGGAGCCATTCCCTTAGCTCCATAGCAAAAGGTCAGTATATCTAGTGTATTTTATTGTATTTTTAGCCACCCCGAAATGCCGTGGGCATGAGGGGGGCGGCATAAAAATGCCACAAAATTAAATAAATAAACTAAACAAAAAGGTCAGTATATCAGAGCAAACAGAAGTAAAAGTGGAAGACTCCCTTGAGAGGCATGGCTTTGGTCTTTTTAAAAGCCCCCTACTCCTCTTTCATGATTGGTCCTTGGGAGGTTACCTGGCTGTGCCTACTCCAATCAGAGAAAGATCCCCCCAGCCATGCTGGTTGTAGACCCCTTCCCCCGGTATTTCAAAATCCTGCCATGCGGCCGGTTGTGAAACCAGGCCTAGTCAACCTGAAAGCCAGAGTGTCAGTGAAGGTCACATGGAAAGGCAAGGTTGCTCCTAGCATCTTCTGCCACATCTCTCCCCCTCCCCTTTCTCCTGTAGCCTGAACACGCTGTTTGTCATGACTGCGAGTTCAGGCATCACACAACCCCGGAGGAGAAAAGTGTACAAGGTCATATGTGAGTTACAAAGTCTTAGCAGCGCAGAACCCATGACACTCGACCGCCCTGGAAGAAAAGAGAAAACAGCAACAAAACCATTAACAGAATCCCCGATCCTATTCATTAGCTCACATTGTCAGGTGGAGTGTTGCCTAGAGAGAGCATCTGCAACACATTGATCGTGCCTTTAATGTGCTGAACTTTCATGTCATACTCCTGGATGTTCCAAGCCCATCTCTGCAGCTTGGAGTTGGAGTTTGTCATAGTCTGTAGGTACTGCAACGGGGCATGATCATTTAGTACAGTGAACTGCCACCCCCATAAATATGGTCTTAACTTCTCTAGCACCCAGACTAGGACAAGGCACTCCTTCTGCACTGTAGAGAAGTTACACTCCCGGTGAGTTAGCTTTCTGCTCAGGTAAGCAACTGGGTGTCTTTTGTCCCCATGCTCTTTGTCTCTATGCTCTTGGAGGAGAACCGCCCCCAACCCCACGTCTGAGGCATCTGTGGCTACAATGAACTGCTTATTAAAGTCGGGGGCTCTTAGGATTGGGTACTTGCTGAGAGCAGCTTTAAGGGTGTCCATTGCCTGTTGGCACTCGGCAGTCCAAGTGACCCTTTCAGGGGAACCCTTTTTGGTCAGGTCATGTAGGCTAGCAATCCCCCCGAATTCCTTTACAAACCAGCAGTAGTAACTCGCCAGTGCTACAAAGCTTCTGACCCCTTTCTTGGTCTTGGGGGGTTCCCACTTTAGGATAGCCTCAATCTTGTCCCACAGGGGTCTGATTACACCACCCCCCACCTTGTGTCCCAAATACACCACCTCAGTCATTGCCAGTTGACACTTTTTAGCTTTTACCGTAAGGCCTGCTCTCTGGATAGCAGACAAAACCTGTGTTAGGTGTTGGAAGTGGCTTTCCATGTCCCCGCTGAATGTGGCTATATCTATATAAGCCGTAGCAAGTTCATCCCTCCCTCCCGAAAGATGGTCTATAAGCCTCTGGAAGGAAGCAGGAGAATTTCGAAGGCCAAAGAAAGCACTTTGAATTCATACAGCCCCACTGGGATGGTAAAGGCTGATTTTAGGATGGCATCATCATCCAACTCCATCTGCCAGAACCCTTTGGACAAGTCCAAGGTGGAGATGTACCCGGCATTTCCCAGTGTATCCAGTAAGACATCCATTCTGGGCATGGGGTATGCATCAGGAGTTGTTATGGTATTCAGCTTCGTGTAATCCACACAAAACCTGATGGTCCCATCTGGCTTCTGCACCAATATGACTGGGCTGACCCAGGAACTCTCGGAGGGTCAGATTACTCCCAGCTGGAGCATCTCCTCCACTTCCCTTTTGATGTCGGCCCGTACTTTCCCATTGGTTGGGTAGGGCCTAGAGTGGATGGGTCTGTGGGTGCCCGTCTCAATAGAGTGAGTCACCAGTGTAGTTCTTCCTGGTTTATTTGAAGAGACAGGTTCCAGAACACAGGTTTGAGAACTTCCCTCAGCCATCCCCTGTCTGCTGATCGGAGTTCTTTGGGCAGGGAGAGATCTCCCAGTCCCCCTTTCCCGGTGTAAACATCCATCATGTCTATAAACCCCTTCTCTCCCACCCCCACCTCCTCAGAGGCCGTGATGCAGAGGATCAGATCATCTTGGTCATGATAGGGTTTTAGCAGGTTTACATGGAAGGGTTTCGTTCTCTTTCGCTGTTTCTCCATGGCAACAGTAGATTCAAGATTTATTAACCGTGTTGTTTTGGCCAATGGCCAGTTACAACAGCTTAAAATAATAAATATATCAAATAGTATATTTACTATCTGATAGTAAAATACATAAAAACAAAGCCCTGAAAGGCCAGAAAATAAATAAAATACAATTCCATAAAACATACACAAAATAAGAGGCCCCCTGAATCGCATGCAGGGCCATATGTAAACCCATTATATACCAATGGGAATGGGGCAAGGTGCCTCCAAGATAAACTTATACATAGACTTTTAAACCCTCAACAGCAGAGGCCAGACTAATATCACGGCCAGACAAATCATCGTCTCTCCAGCTGATATGCCCACTTTGTCAGCTCCATGGCAACAGTATACGATACCTCATCTAATTTTTCGCTTACCACATGAGGTCCCTCCCAAGCTGCACGTAGCTTGTCTGTTTTCAGGGGTAGGAAAACCATCACCCGGTCACCTGGGTTAAAAGTGTGCAAGCGTGCTCCCTTATCATACCAGGTGGCCTGCTTCTCTTGTGCCTGGGCTAGATTCTCCCTCACTTGGTCCATAATGGTGACAAGTTTGTCTTGGAAGCCTAGCACATATTCTACTACCGAGATCTTATTAGTGGGAATTTTCCCAGCCCACTCCTCCTTCACTAAGTCCAGGGGTTCCTGCACTCGTCTCCCAAACATTAATTCAAACGGGGAGAAACCAGTAAATTCCTGGGGCACCTCCCTATAAGCAAAGATTAAGTGGGTTCATTTTTTGTCCCAGTCGTTGGGATGCGCGTCCACGTAGGCCCTGAGCATCCCTTTCAGGGTCCCATTGAACCACTCCACCAATCCATTAGTTTGAGGTTGGTAGGCTGTGGTTTTAATATGCTCAACCCCACAGCATTTCCACAGGCACTCCATTACATCAGATAGGAAATTCCACCACCACCCCGCTATCCGTCAGAATTTCAGAAGGGAACCCCAGCTGGCAGAAGATCTTAACCAGCGCATCTGCCTCTTCTTCTGTCTTCATGGATCTCAATGGCACCACTGCTGGGTAGCGGGTTGCAAAATCCACGAGGGTTAGAATATATTCCTTCCCCCTTCTAGTTTTGTTTTTTAAGGGTCCCACTAGATCCACCCCCACTCTGTGGAAAGGCTGTTCAATGATGGGTAATGGTTTAAGTGGGGCCCTGTTTATCCACACTCTTCCCCACTCTTTGGCAAGTCTCGCAGGACTTGCAGTAGGCTGTGGCATTTTGAGCCAACTTGGGCCAATAGAAGTTGGTCAGCAGCCTTTGGCAAGTCCTGTTTATTCCCATGTGTCCCGTGCAGGGGATATCATGGGCAATAGTCAGGAGTTGCTGTCTGTACCTCTTAGGTACTACCAGCTGACGATAGGGCTCCTGGGTTGCTTCTTTCCCTGTGGGAACCCATATCCTATAGAGTAGCCCCTTCTCCCAGACGTACTGCTCTCTCTGTCCCGAGGTGAACTCCTCCAAGCGATCCTTAGCCATGCCTCTAAGTTCTTGCAGGCTGGGATGCTTGGTGAGTTCTAGTTTAAATTCCTCTGGAGTAGCAACAGTGCACAGCTCTGTGACCAGCTCAGGGTCATTCTGTCCTCCAGGAGTTCCCGCAACCTCTGCCTGCCTGTCTGTGGGCAAAATCCCCCCCAGACCCCGCCTTCTGAGCTAGTCTGGGTCTCACCCTTTCCCTGATTGCAATCTCCCAGGGAATCTTCTACCCTTCCCAGTTCCTTAGCTTGCTGGCAAGTGATAACCTTGGAGATGAGGAGAGGTTCTTCCCTCCCTTGGGCAATTCAGAAGCCTCGCTTGGGAGATAAGAACTTCCTTCCTCCCCTCCAGGCATTTCTAATTCTTCTACTGGAGAAGAAGAGCCCCCTCCCTCTGGCTCTTCAGGAGTTGGGGAAATATTTTCCTCAGGGCATTCTGGGGTAAGTGAGCCTACATCCCCTGAGTGCTTGGGCTGGGAGTTCACCCTAACAATCTTACACACACACACCCAACATATCCTGCCCCACGAGTAGGGGAATAGATGCATCTTCCTCCACCCCCACTTCTGCTATCACCTCCTCCCCCTGCCATTCTATGGACAGTCTCGCTACTGGGAGCTGTTCAGCCCTCCCATGTCTCCCCCACCCCTTGGCCCATGGCTTCTTGCCAGGGATGATGTCAGAGGGAGAAACTAAATTAGCACTGATAATGGTCACTCTCGTCCAAGAGTCCAGCTCTCCTATAACTGTTCTGCCCTTAACCCTCACTGGTTCCTTGAAGCAGCCTGTCAGCTCAGCGGCATTAGCTATTTTATAGCCGGTTAGGTTCTCAGGGACCTCCTCCTCCCCTTGGGCTAGTGTTACCCTCCACACCAGCTCTGGGCCAGGGGTCTCTTCCCCACCCACCGTCATCACTCTGCAGACAGGTTCGAGTTTAGGGCTTGCTAGTTTAGGGCAGGCATTATGTAAGTGCCCCGGTTCATGGCATTCATAACAAGCTTGTTCCTTTGGGAAGGGGGGGGTGACTTGGGGTTCACAGGCCCCTTGCGCTCTGCAGGCCCTTGGGATCCCCCTCCCGCTTGGGGTTTACCTCCCTTCTATTCCCTCCTTTTTGGAAACCTTTTTGATCCTTCCCAAAGCGGGTAGGATCTTTCTTAGCCCCATCCCTATTCAGCAACAGCCGGTCAGCCATGTCAGCCGCTTCACTGACGGTTTTAGGGTCTTTATCTTTGACCAGGTGTTTAATCTCCTGGGGACAGCAGAAGTAGAACTGATCCAGCCCCATAAGATCCCACATCTGCTCCCTAAATGTAACCTTAGCTCCATCCACCCACTTATCGAAGGCCTCCATCAGTTGGGCCCCAAACTCAGCCATAGATTGCCCGGACTCAGGTTGCAGTGTGCGAAAACGCTTCCTAAAATGGTCTGGGCCCAGCCTATAGCACTTGAGCACAGCCTCTTTAAAAAACAGACTAGTCATTAGCAGAGTCATTGGGCAAACTATCAAAGATTATAGACATAGTGCCAGATACCAACCACACCATATAATGCATATACTCATCTGACTTCAAGTCCCATCTGAGAGCCTTCTTCTCAAAATCACTCAGGAACACCTCAGAGTTTTCTCCTTCTTTGAAAGGGGGGGGGGGGGTAGTCCTTTGGTGTCTGCCTGTGGGGTACATCCAATTTCCGCTGGTGCATCGTAGCCTCATGCTCTCACTGCTCCCTCTCATGCTTCTCCTGGACTTCTCGCTGGTCCTTCTCATGCTGATGCTGAGCTGCCTTGTTGGCTCTCTCTCGCTCCCTGTCTTCTCTCTCTCTCGCTCCCGGTCCATGAGCTCCTTTTCTCTAAGGCAGATCTGCGCCAGGATCAGGTTCAGCTGTTCTGGGGTCGCTCCAGGAGTCCTGAGGAAAAAGGTTGCTCCAGCTCCAGTCTCTTGGATCAACATTCTTAGCAGGCCTAGACATTTCAAAGTTCTTTATTTACTGCCTTAGCTGCTCGCTGGTCAGCCCTTCTGCTGGGAGATTCCCCCACTGGGCCTCTCCTACGAGATCAGCTTTAGTGAGTCTATTGAGCCCCTTGGGCAATCCCAGCAGGGTACTTCCCTGTGTTCTGGAACTCATACACTTCCTTGCCCTTGCACTGCTTATCTAAGCCCTATCCAGTTGACCCGGACCAGATTTATTCAGATCTGTTTGCTCAAAGTTCAAAATCAAAATCCTCTTAAAGAAAAAAGCAGCTTGCAAAAACAAACAAACAAACAAACCACAACACCCTAGCTTGCCAGGGAGTCTCCTCACCCCCTCTCAGCAAATCACCATAACAATGGGTGAAAGCGTGACTCAGTCTGGCTAGAGGGATTCTTTTCTCTGCCCTGATCAGCCCAACAATCAAAACCGGTTTGCCTGCTACTAGTACAAAAAACCAAATTAAAAAAAAAAAAACCTCTTGGGAACAAACGTGTGTGTGTAGCTTTAGGTGTGCCCCTTTCTTAGGGCTTCTCTCTTGCCCTTTTGGGGATCCCACTGCTGCCACCAGTTGTGGCATAACAGAGCCCACTGGGGTTTTACCCCAGCCTCCCGGCACCCCGTTACCCACCTGTTATCTCGTACCTTTCTGCTGCCACCACCCAGAATTTACTTAGGCTGCGAGTCTCATCCCTCTGGGGAGAATGAGAACTCGTACCTTTTCTTAAACAGACAGGCCCGCAAGCCAGAATATTCAGTTCCCAAGTACTGCCGCTGGAGCGTACAGAGCATATATTCACTAACACACACACACACACACACACACACACACACCTTTTAGATCAGAAAAAGGAATATTACTTTAATGGTATTTTAAACCAAGCATCACAGGCTACAACCATGTGAAGTACTTTGAATCCTTGAGCAAAAGCAATTGATCAGAACACAGGCTTGAGACCCCTTTTTGTAGCATCTATCCTAAACTGGTCCCTCAGATGTAACATTCAATTACTCACAACTGCCTTTGCCTTGCAGTAAAGGGGTTCAGTCCTTAGGTTCAGTTTAGTCCAGAGAGGCCAGGAGCCATTCCCTTAGCTCCATAGCATTGAAGGCAGTAAGCGAGGAGCGTGAGGTTGCCGAGGTTGCCATCTTCTTGGGTTGAGTTTCAGGAAGTGACGCCAGCCGATGCGGCGGATGTCCTGGGGTCTGTTTGGGCAACCAGTTGTCAACTTGATCCGTGCCCATCCTGGTTGGTGAAAGCCTCCAGGGAGACGCTGGGGATGGTGTTGGCGGGGGTTATCAATGCAGCCCTTCGGCAGGGTAGATTGGTGCCCAGCCTTAAGCAGGCTGTGGTGCATCCCCTGCTGAAGAAGCCATCTTTAGACGTGGATGTGCTCGCCAGCTACCGCCCTGTCTCTAACCTTCCCTTTTTAGGGAAGGTTATTGAACGGGCGGTGGCACTGCAGCTCCAGCAGCATCTTGATAGCATCGGTTTCCTTGACCCTTTTCAATCTGGGTTCCGCCCTGGCTATGGTACTGAGACGGCGCTGGTGGCTTTGGCCGACGACCTCCGCCGGGAGATGGACGCAGGACGGTCGACAGTTCTGGTCCTTCTAGATCTCTCGGCCGCTTTTGATACTGTGGACCATGGGCTGCTGTTGAGACGGCTGTGAGATCTGGGGGTCTGGACGGGGGGGTCTGGGGGTCTGTTCTTGGATGGTTCCGCTCAGTTAGAAGTCAGCGGGTGGTGCTGGGAGCTGAAACATCATGCCCCCAGGCCTTGACCTGCGGCGTTCCGCAGGGTTCCATTCTGTCTCCACTGTTATTTAATGTGTATATGCAGCCCCTGAGAGAAATCGGGAGACGATTCAGGGTGTGTTGTCACCAATATGCTGACGACGCACAGCTGTACCTCTCTTTTTAACGGACCCAGGTCCTGCTGTCTCGATACTTTCCCAGTGTTTGGAGGCCGTGGCGGATTGGATGAGGCAGAGCAGACTGAAGCTGAACCCAAATAAGATGGAGGTGATGGTAGTGGGGAGAGTGAAGGAGGTGTCAGCTCCTCCTATTGGGGGGGGGGGGGGGTCTGCCCTCCGGTTGCCCAGCAGGTACGGAGTCTGGGGGGGATTTTGGATGCGGACCTCCGCCTGGATCGCCAGGTGGAGGCGGTGGCTAAAGCCGCCTTCCGCCAGCTGTATCTGGTGCGGAGGCTGCGCCCATACATCTCCAGACCCGACCTGGCCACTCTCATCCATGCCTTCGTTACCTCGAGGCTTGACTACTGCAACGCGCTCTACATGGGGCTTCCCTTGATATTGGTTCGGAGGCTGCAGCTGGTGCAGAACGCGGTAGCCCATCTCCTTATGGGGACGGGTCCCCGTGAGCACATTACAGCAGTGCTCCATTCTCTGCACTGGCTGCCTATAGCGTACCAAGCCAAGTTCAAGGTGCTAGTATTGGTATACAAAGCCCTATACGGTCTTATCTTGGGGACCACCTCGCCTTCCCTGACTTAGGATGGACCCTCCGATCCACTGGGGGTGCCTATCTGGAGGTCCCCCATGTAAGGCGGGGGGCCACCATGGAGAGGGCATTCTCGGTGGTCAGGCCACGGTTGTGGAATTCCCTTCCGAAGGAAGCCCGCCTGACCCCGGGTCGGCTCGCCTTTCGGCAGGTATGCAAGACTTGGCTGTTCGCCCAGTCCTTTGGAGGGGAGGGAGGAATAAATGGGAGAGATTGGTGGGGTGGGGAATTAGAGGGTAGGGTTGGGGGTTTTTAAATTATTTTAAAAGTGATGTTGGTTTTAGTGTATTTTATTGTTTTGCTAGCCACCCTGAGATGCCGTGGGCATGAGGGGCCTGCATAAAAATGCCACGAAAATAAATAAATAAATAAATAAAATAAATAAATAGCAAAAGGTCAGTATATCAGAAGTAAAAGTGGAAGACTCCCTTGAGAGGCATGGCTTTGGTCTTTTTAAAAGCCCCCTACCCCTCTTTCATGATTGGTCCTTGGGAGGTTACCTGGCTGTGCCTACTCCCATCAGAGAAAGATCCCCCCAGCCATGCTTGGCTGTAGGCCCCTTCCCCTGGTATTGCGAAATCCTGCCATGCTGTCGGTTGCGAAACCAGGCGTAGTCAACCTGGAAGCCAGAGTGTCAGTGAAGGTCACATGGAAAGGCAGGGTTGCTTCTAGCAGCTTCTGCCACAGAGGCACTCTTCTGTGCCCAGGTAATATCACTTCTGAACTATTAGCACCTCATTGTCACAGGAGTTAAGAACTGTTGGGCCCAGGCGGGGTCCAGCACCCTGTCTACTAAAGCTCCTTAGGCTCAGGTCTACAGTGCAAAACCCATATCCCCACCCCCATGCAACCAGCACACCCCTTCCTCACAGGAGGGGTCCACTCATAAACCTCCCCTCTTCCCAACAAAATCCAATACCCCCACACACAAAGGGTCCAGGCACTAGAGATGTGCACCAGGGGAAAGGATACGGAACCCCAGTGACAGTGAAAAGCCTCCCCAACTAAAGGGAAACCCACAAAACTGAAAAAGCAGCAAAAAGGAAAATGGGAAGGAAAGCTATATATTTTAATTTCCAACGATACAAGAAATACAAAAGTGATCTGTATAAACAAACACAATCAGTAGAAATGTGTATTGAAAAATGTCAACCCATTGCATATACTAATTAAAAGCATAGTCATACTGTCATAAGACCATTGGGTGTTAGTGTTCAGATCATATATCCAGAAGATCTCTCTCTCCTAAGAAACTGATTGAGATTGCACAAAAAGGGGGGGGGGGGGG
>QEPC01006401.1:293221-311609 GCA_003113815.1 Sphenodon punctatus
GACAAAGCACGCAGTGTCGCTGCCAGGCAACCAGCAACAGCACAGATCGGGAAGGGAGACTTAAAGGGCACACAACAACAGCTGGGACGAGCCGTCCCGGCGCCTTCCGGGTGCTTTGACCTCGGCCCATTCCGGAATTGGTGTAATGTCTGTTGCGCTGCCCTGGGCCATGGTCTGATGGTCTGATTCCCTGCTGTGGTCCCGGTCCCGTCATGTCTGTTCGGGGCTTTCCTTGACCACAGGGGGTGGTTAATCTGTTCACCCCCTCCGGGAATCCACTGTGGTGAATCGGGACTGCGTAATGTCTGAAATCACCCACTCTCTCGCCCACCACTCTCTTCCGCCTCCCTCCTCGCTCCATCCCGCCATGCTTCCCTGCTGCAGATTTCCCTTTAAATCTCCCTTCAGTGGTTGTGTTGTTGCTGGTTGCCTGGCAGCAACACTGCATGCATTGTCCACGGCTGGGGATCGTTTCCTTTGGTTCCGCCTGGGGATTGACGTCCAGACGGTACTTTTTGTTGGTTCCCGGTAGGGATCTCTTTGACCACGCTTCCCAAGATTTTGTGCCGGGTAGCCCGGGAAGCATGGTTGAAATTGACCCCATGTGGGTATTGAGCGTGGTGAACATCTGGCAGCCGCCTAACACATTCAGGACTCTTTGGCCCCACCGCGGGATTGAGCGTGGTTCACTGTGGTTGAGCGTGATCTCGTAATGTCTGAAAACACCCAAAGACAGATGAGAGAATGAGGGAGAGAGAATGCAAAGTCTTGCAGGTTGATAGATTGAAGGTCGTGGAATGAGTGAAAACAGCTTAATGTGCAATGGTGGTCAAAAAGGGAAACAATTTTAGGAATTATAGAAAATAAAAACAGAAAAAATCATAATGACGCTATATAAATCTATGGTCCAAATATTATGTACAGTTCTGGTTGCCCTATATATATATATATATATATATAATAGAACTGGAAAAGGTGCAGAGAAGCACAAAAAAATGATCAAAAGTATGGAGCAGCTTCTGTATGAGGAGTCGCTTAGTAGGTTAGGGCTCTTCAGCTTGGAGAAGAGATGCCTAAGAGGGGATATGATAGAAGTTTACAAAATCATGAGTGGTGCAAAACAAGTAAATAGGGAGCTGATATTTATCCTTTCTAAAAATACTGGAATTAGAGAACACTTTGAAATTAACTGGCAGATTTAAATCGAAAAAAGAAATTACTTTTCACTCGATGTACATATATATGTTTGCTAAGGCCGATGGCCATGCAAGAAACTTGAACTTGGAACTTCACTCAGTGTACAATTAATTTGTGGAATTTGTTGCCAGAGGATGTTGTGAAAGTCAGTATTGTAACAGAGTTTAAATAAGGAGTGGATGGATTCTTAGAAGGTAGTAGGGATGTGCACCAGGCCCCCATGTCATTTTCAGTTTTCATTATTAAAAAATGTTATTTTCATTATTGTTATTAACAATGTCTTTTTTGTTATCATTGTCGTTATTGGTATTGTTTCAAACAAAGATTTTATTTTTGGTATTGGTATCATTATTGGTATCGATTCCAATAACATAAGATATATAATATATATGTATTATATTATATATTATAACATAATATATATAATAAAACAGACTAGCCTAAATACCTATATAATATCTAATCTATATATGTACACAAGTAATACCTATCTAAATCTAAGGGAGACGGGAAGGGAAAAGGAAAACTATCTATCTAACCAATTATCTATATAACTATTTTAATCTAATCTATACGTTTATAATATATCTAATTTATACTACCTATCTATATATAACGTACAGGGGGAGATGGTCAGGGAAAGGGAAAAGGTAAAATGTAGTGTATGAGGAGGGAAAGGTATTTGTGGTAATACAATGAGGGCTAGGGAGGATTTTTTGTGTGCAAGCAGTGAACACCACAGTTCTGTAAACGCAACCTGACAAGCAGAACACTCTCAGATTGGAGAGAAAAAGTCTGGCCCTCCCATTGTAAAGGGTTGCAGTGCCCTCCCCCAGAGCCCCCCTGATTGGTTGTGGGAGGCAGCAGACATTGAGCAATCACGGAGTGCCATGAGACTGCTGTGGCCTGTTTGCGCTGCTTGTTGACCAGCACTACATCCATCAGATACTGCTGAACTGCTTACCCCTCCCAACACAGGCACAGTTCAAGAGTTCAACCCTGTTTAGGGCTCCGAGATATCTGCTCCCTCCTCCCCTCTCCACATTTTCCCTCCAAAACCCAACTGCCACAGCATTAATAATTACAACAATTATTGTCGTTTTCATTATCGTTATCGATTGTCATTTTTGTTATTACAGTAACAATAACGAAAATGACAATTTTTGTTATTGTAATAACAAAAATGACATGCACACCCCTAGAAGGTAGGTCCATAAATGGCTATTAGTCAAGTCAGTTGAGGGATATAACTCTAACGTTTGGGAGCTGGGAGTAGACAGGAAATGATCACTCCACTATGACCTGTTGCAGGTCACTCAATTCTGATTTCTCTGAAGCGACCGAACCTGGTCACTGTCATGCTGAGCTGGATGGATCATTGGTCCAACCCAGTATGGCACTTCTTATGGTGATGAAAGGTTTGAAACACAAATCATGAGGAGAAGTTGAAGGAGTTGATGTTTAGCTTGAAGAAAAGACTAAGGGGTGATTTGAAAGGCTGCCATAAAAATGATGGTGAACAATTGTTCTTGCTTGCTATGGAGAAGTGGCAACAGGTACAAGCTAAAAGAAGGTGGGGGAGACTTTCTGACTGTAAGGACCGTTGGGTAATACAGGCAACCTAGAGAAGTTGTGAATTCTCAATCATGGAAGTTTTTAAGAAGTTGCTGGACAAGCATATGTCTGGAATGGTATGACATTGGGTATGTCAGATCCTACACTATGAAGGAGCGGGACTTGATGACCCTCATGGTTCCCTTCCAGTTGCAAAAATCTGTGGGTAGAAATCCGTTATTCCCACTAGCTGCTACTAACAGAACCACCAGATTCTTGGGAGAGGAAGTGGCAGGGAACATTCACTGTAAATATGAGAGGCATTGTCCCAGTGAAGGGAGCAAAGTGAGAATGAGTAATTCATCCATGGAGATAGAGGAGACACCCCTACAGCACTAAGAATAGCAAAACTGATCCTGGCCCCAGACCACAAGCAGGAACAGAGCTGCTGCTAACCCCTCCTGCCCCTCTGGCAGTGTGTCTGACCACACACCCATACCTTGCTAGGCACCTGTATGGAGGTCTGGGTCAGCTGACAGATGGAGTGCTGGGACTGGACGATTTTACACAGAGCCACCAGTACCGTGTGTGGCCAGGATACGACTACGTCGGCTGGAAGAATGAGAACTTCAGCACAGGCTCAATTGAGATGGAATTCCAGTTTGACCGGCAAAGGAACTTCACCTCCATGAAGGTACAGCAACCAGCTCCTTCTACTGGGGGCCTGTGTCTCTGGGAGACTATGTTCCATATTCAGGCCCTTGCATGAGATGGGTCATGAGTGACAGCCTGTGTTGTGGGGATGGGTGAGTGCCTTGGCCAAGGGACGTTTGGAAGGTGAGTAAGTGCCTCTGCCATGGGAGAAGCAGGGCTGAGCCTGAGTGGTGTTGTGTGGGTGCCTCATGTAGAGCAGCTGGGCTATTCAGTCAGATGGCTCTTGAAGGCAGTTGGCCTTTAAAGCAACCTGCTTGCCTTCCTAAGCCATTATTATTGTATCACTAAGGTCACCTTGTATCACTAAGGTTCCTTCTCTCAGGTGAGAGGGCAGAGGAGAAGGGAGCACTCAGTGCATCTGCTCCCTTCTCTGGGCATGTGGCAGGGGGGTACTAAGCCTGACTGCTCCTTTTTTGTGTGTTTGTGGGGGGACACAAAAGCCTGGGAGCTCCCTTCTGTGTGTATCGGCGGGGAAGAGGCAGCACTGAACCTGACTGCTCCCTTCTCTAAGTGGATGTTGGGGGCACTGAGCCTGGCTGCTCCCTTCTGTGGGCAGGATGCACCAAGTCTGGCTGCTTCCTTCTCTCAGGGTGAGGTGAGGCAGGGGTGCACTCAGTGAAGCTGCTACCTCTCTCTGCCAGGTACACTGCAACAACATGTTTTCCAAGGGAGTTAAGATCTTCCAGCGGGTGGAGTGCCTGTTCAAGCCACAGCTGATTGCTGAGTGGGAATCGGAGACAGTGGGCGCTGCCACTGTCCTTGATGACAAGAATCCCAGTGCACGGTTTGTGACCATCCCCCTGCACCAGCGTGTAGGCAAGGCCATTCTCTGTCGCTTATATTTTGCCGACTCTTGGATGATGATCAGCGAGATTTCCTTCCAGTCAGGTGAGTCTCTGCTATTCACTGCTTCTAGTCACTGCTTCGAGTACCGTGCACCGGGCAGTGCTATGAACACCTCAGGTGGGCCAGGCCCACTAATTTGTTAGCTGGACAACCAACTCTGAGACATTCAGTGATGGTGCTGGATCATTTTGACTCCCCTACCCCCATGTGTGTGACTATGACAGTTTTGTAGTCTGACCCCATCCAACCCCTCCCTTTGATCAGAGCTTTGCTGTGCCAAGCTCTGCAAAACACAGAGCAAGAGACAGTCCAGCTCCAGAGAGCACCCAGGCAAACACAAAGTACACTGGTGAGTTTATACCAGGGTGCCTTGAGGGATAAGTGTTGTCAGGATCCAGTCCCTTTGGATCCCAGATCCACCCAGGAACCTCACTTTATAGGTGCTCTTTATTCCCAGTATTATTCTCCACCATACACAAGCCATTCACGTGGACTCTCCCTCTAGTTCGACGTGGTTGCTCCTAAAGCCAGGCACAACCCCTCCTGCTCTTCAGGTCCCTCTGGCCAGGCAGGATTAGGGCTGAAATGAGAAGGAATTTTTTTTCTCATGAAAATATTGTGAGAATCGAGAATTGTCACTGAGACAATCAGTACAATCTTGAGAACAGACCAAGATCTCGGTTGAGAAATTTTTCTCAAAATACCGTTTACCGTTAACCGCAATTTACCATTTACTGCTTTCCATAGACCGCATTCATCCCGGTAATGCACATATACACAATGGCACTTCACACATGCACATTACTCGGATGAACGCAGTACATGGTAAGTGGTACACGGTAAATCAGCATACAGTAAATGGTAAATTGCAGTAAACGGTATTTCGAGAAAAATTATTGATCGAGAAACGTTGAGATTCAGCATTTTTCTCAATTCTCTTTCCCCCTTAAAACAAGTCGAGAACCGTGGTTTTCAACAATAACCGAGAAAAACTCCAGATCAAGTTTCAGCCATAGGCAGGATCCCTCCTGCAGCCAGCTGTGAGGCAGAGCCCTTCCTGTCTCTCGGAGTTCTCTCCCTCACTTGAGCTTCCAAGCTCCTTTTGAGTGATCCAGTTCCATGGCTGACCTAGCCATGCCCAAGCTCAACTAGTTCCACTCAGGCACTCCATTGTATATTCCTTGGGCTCTGTCCCTCAAGGCACCAGCACTCTTCTTAGCACTTGCTAGTACACAATCCTATAATCACCAGAGTGCCTGTACCTTTCAAACCAGAGCTCCCACCTTAAAGGCTCAGAGTCAGGCACCTAGCCTGACCCTTCTACAGAGTCCAAGATAGTGGTGCTTGACCCCAGACCCATCAGCCTCCTCAGCAAGGCCCCCTCACCCAGCCATACCTGGGATGGGAATTGCTGAGTCTCTCTGCTGGATTTTGCTGTCTTCAGACTAGTGACCTGCTGGTAAAAGGAACTCTAGAATCTAGATGCTTCATAGTGACCTGAGGCAGCTGGTCCCCAGTAAGTGCTAAAGTGGCACCTTTAACAGTGCAGCTTCTTCTCTGTGGAGGAAATAAGGAAGATAGCAAAATGTGGGCTAGAAGCATCTCACACAAAGTGGGTATAGAACAACCACGAGCAATGATAACAATTAACAGTTTGGTGCCAGATTGGAAAGGAGATATTAAGTGGGGTTCTACAAGGTCTGTCCTAGGTCCAGCACTCTCCAACATTTTCATTAATGACATGAAGGAAAGAGTGTATACTGATTAGATTTGCAGATGACACAAAAGTGAGAGGGGCTGCAGATACCTTGGAGGACAGGATCAGAATTCAAAATGACCTAGATAAACCAGAGATCTGGGTTGGAAGAATCAAGATGAAATTGACTAAAGACAAATGCAAAGTATTATGCATAGAAACAAAAAACCTGAAACGCAAATATAAAATGGAGGATAACTGACTTGTCAGTAACACTACAAAGAATGATCTGGAGGTGATAGTGGACCACAGATTGAACACGAGTCTGAGTGATGCTACTGCAAAGCAAGCGAGTGTCATTTTGAGTTACATCAGAGAGGCATTTTATCTAAGATATGGGAAGTAGTTGTATTGCTGTGTTTGGCACTGAATGGGCCTCTGCTGGATTATTGTGCCAGTCTGGGGTCCTGTTTGGAAAAACTGGAGAAGATCCAGAAGGAGCAGTAGAAATAATGCAGGGTTTGGAATACAAGGCAATCTAAGTGCCAGGTAGGAGTGTTTGTGTGAACAAGCCCTAAAAGAGTAATTGGGGGAGGCGGGAGTGATCCCAGCAATTATAGAACAAAGACCCTTATCCCAACCCAATAATAGGATCTAATTAGTAAAGGTTTTAAGGGAAGAATCTAATTATGCCAACCAGGCCATGCCAGACCAAGCCAATCTCATTTGGTGATAAGATTATGAGTTTCATTGAGAGAGAGCAATCCAGATCCTAACTCCGTGATACTTGTGGAGCGTGCTGGCTTGATACCACAGGCCATTTGATTTCATTGGTAGCAGTAAAACACCATATGGTGGATTACGGGTTGGCTGGCTGAGAGCAGTCAACAAGGGAGTGGGAGGTCCCACTAGGAATTCTTCTAGGTCCCTGGCCAGCATGGACACAAATAAATGGTGGAAATGGCAGAGAGTATAATTGGATGGCTCCCCTCGGAGCGGCGTGAAAAGAGCAGAGTGTGTTCTGCTAACACCCTTCTTCTTCCTCTGGCAGACATGGATGCTGTCAACCCCATTGTGGTTACTCTGCCTGCAAGCACCACGGAGATCCCACAGCCAGAGACCAACATTACTGAGGCAGCTTGGGGTAAGAGCGTCACAGAAACCCCAAGATTTACTGAGGACAGCTTGGAGGCTTGGCAAAACCACCAGAGCATCCCTCCCTCCCTCCCTCCCTGCAGTGCTTTCAGTTGCACTAGTGCAAGCAGTGGATACGGAGGAGGGGGGCAGGGAGCAGTATTTGTCTTGGCCCAGCATCTCCCCACCCCACACTTGTGGAGCACTGTAAGGTTGCTCTGCACTTGGGAGACAGGATCCTCTTGGGCTGTTAACAGATGACACACTACCCACTCAATAGTGAGTGAGTAGTGAGTTGCCTGGTATGTCATGGGTTTTGGTTGGTGCAAAGTCACTCCATGGCAGCTCTGCACCAACCAACCATGGCAGAGTCTCCAGCAACGTCAAACCTGCTGTGAGTACAGCTACATGTTCCCCCACCCCTTCCACATAGCTGTTGTGCGGTTTGCTAGCTACAAGGAAGGAGGAAACCCAGGGGATTGGAAACTGGTAGGGAGAGAACCCACGAACTAAGTCCTCTCCCTGCCACAATTTCTGCTGCTGGTGGGGAACCTTATGCAGTCTGTGCTCTGGTGACAGTGCAGAGGAAGAATTCTGGGCAGCGTGGATGAATGACCCCTGCACCACCAGGCAGCTTCCCCACTACATTCATCACAGGACAAACTTTGAGAGCTCCAATCCCCTGCTGTTTCCACTATGTCCACCGTGATCCCAGCAGCAGTAGTGGATTCACATTGCTCATGCTAGTGCCGCCAGGATCCAGTTGCACTAGTACAACCAGTAGCGACAGAGGAGGTGAGCAGGGAAACCCATTCATCAGTGAGCTGCTGAAGCAAGAAGCAGCTGATGGAAGAAGGGGTTTACCTGACAGCACTCTCCCACCACATGCATGGTTGCCAGTGGGATCCCAGTGGCAATAGCAGTGTTTTCCAGCTACTCATGCTAGTGCCACCAGAATCTCAGCAGAACTAGTGTGAGCAGCCAAGGGGGTCAGTGAACCCCCTTCATCCAACAACTGCTTCTTGCACCCCTGTTTGGTAAGTGCAGGAAGCAGCTGATAAAGGGGGTTCTCTGAATCCCCCCCTCCCCTTTGCACTATTGCCACTGAGAATCCATTGGCAATAGTGAAAGAGGGAATCCTCAGGGAACTGGATGTACCAAACTGGGGGAGGGGTTGTTCTCTCCTCTCCTGTCTACCCAGGAAACTGAAGAACCCTTGAGCAGCTGGGAGAGGAGAAAGTACCTACCTTCCACCTAGGATTGCCACCTATGCATAATTTTAAGGAATACTTAAGAAAAATACAGGTTGCAGGGCCTGCATTGGTGCCTAAGGCCCCAGTGCAGGCCCCACAACCTGTATCTTTCATAAGTGTTCCTTACAAATGTGCATAGGTGGCAACCCTACTTCCACCTTACCAGTGATGATGCAGTCCTGGGGATTGCCTTAGCAGTGTGATCTTTCACTGTTAGCAGAGAGACTTCCCTCCCTGCCACAGCTTTCAGCCACCTTCTCTACACAATGCCCACCCACCAAGCTGGGTCATTTATTAATTGCCAACTGTAACAAGGTCTGCATCCCACTGGGTGAGTATTGTCAGGATCAATCCAAAGAAGCCAGTCCCAGGTGAGATCTTCATCAAGCATGATCTTTATATACAGTGTAGCCCATCCGTAACAACCCATTAATCCATATACGTATCCATACACATAGCTCAAGTATACACTATACCAAGGTACCTTCTCATTAGGCCCTTCTAGCCAGGTATCATAGGTCTCTCAGCCATCTGGCTATATGCTGGCTCAGCACCTGTCTTTCACTCTGGCAGTCCCCTCTTTCTGGGCTCCCAGCTCAGGCTTATTTAGTCAGCCTCCTGGGCTGGCCAAACTATGCCCAAAACCCAGCTAGTTCCATTCAGCCCATTAGGCTTTAAGCCTTCCAAGAGCTCCCCCAGGTATTATCTCCCAACCTAATTAGCGCTTGCTCTTTAGCCTGGGGTGTCATCCTACCATATACCATGCACCTGCATACCTCTGGCTGATGCCCCTTAAAGGGTCAGGTGTCTAAGCCTGTGCCCTGCCACACCCACCCACAGAGATTTTTGCATGTGGGCCCACACAAAAATCTCTGTGGGTATGCAAAGTGTCATCTATTAACACCCTTAGTCTCTGGGAGAGGCAGGATTCCCATGGTTGTATCCCATTCTCAGTCCTGCTTCTGGAGGAGATGCCTAGAAGCCATCCTGCTCCCAGGCTGCCCACTCCTCCACTGGCTCACCATGTCCCCTTCACAGTTGGGAAGTCCCAGGACCCACTGTTTGGCCAGGGAAACAGGAGTTTCTGCTCTAGGGAGTTTGAGGGGAGTTCCCTCCACAGAAAATGGAGAGGGGGAGGGTCTACCTCAGCACCCTGTCTGATTAAACCTGTGTCTGCATCATACCAGAAGAGTTCAGGACCTTGTCTTTCCCTTTAGCCAGAAGTAGGCATTCCCAGAGCAATCTAACACTGCTGACATGACTCCAGCCCAAAGAAATCCTGGGAAATAAGCCTTGTTGGTTGGACCCCAGAGAGCATGGCCTGTTTCCAATGAGGCTGTTGAGGGGGACTCTGTTCTGCCACCCTTCCCTGTGAACCTGCTTTCCCTTTGCAGAGACCCTGATGCCTCCCACCAACCCCTGGACTGAAGAGAAAGTGGATGACTCCAGCACATCCATCCTGGTTGGCTGTCTTGTGGCAATTATTCTCCTGCTCCTGATTGTCATTGTCATCATCCTCTGGAAGCAGTATGTCCAAAAGCGACTAGAGAAGGTAAGGTGAGCCCTGGGGCAGCCTCAACCACATGCTTGGGAGCCATAGGGCAACCAAGCCCCGCCTCTATTCCATGCTAATGAGTCCCCACCACATACACACAAGCATGTATGTATGCACAGTCAGGAAGGACACAGCCTGATATATGGTGCTGTGTATTCCCCAAGTAACCCCTACCCTGATGAGCTTCCCATTTGAATGCAGCACTGGGTAGTCCCTGTCTCAAGCTCCAACACAGACACTGTGATACTGGGCACAGAGCTTCCTTCAAATGACAGGAGCTTTACGTAGCACATCCTGCTCCCCAGGCAGGACTTGTGGGATATATACTCTCCTGCTGCACACAGCTCAGGTAGCTCACCAGCTTCCTTTTCCTCCCCAAGGCACCCCGGCGTATCCTGGAGGAGGATGCCACGGTTCGACTCTCCTTCTACAGCTACAGCATCGTTGGCAGCCAGGCGCAGATCCACCAGGCCAACCCCACCTACGAGCGAGTCTTCCCCCTGGACTTGGAGTATTGCCAGCCAGCCCCACTGCTGCACAAACTGCCCGAGCTCTCGCAAAGTGCTGAGGACTCAGGTAAGATGGAGTTAGCCACGGCTGCAGGACTGAGCATTGCAGACATTCAGGGAGTTTATTGGGTTTCAGTTTCAAAATATGTCCTTAGCCGGTATCTGAGAGAGGATCATATGGTTAGAAGAGACCACTAGGTAACAGAATCAGAATTTCAGATTTGGAAGGCACTATTGGTCATCTAGTCTAAACCCCTGCTTGGATGCAGGATGATTACAGCTACAACATCCCTGACAGATATTGAAAAGCTCCAGTGACAGAGAGCCTACAACCTCCCTAGGAAATTTGTTCCATTGCTGAATAGTTCTTATGGTTAGGAAGGTTTTCCAGATATCTATCTAAAGTTTACGTTCCTGTAATTTAAGCCTATTATTTCTAGTCCTTCCCGTCTTGTTGGTGGCAGCCTTTTAGCTATCTGAAAAGTGCTATTATGTCTCCCCTTAATCTTTTTGCTAGACTAAACATACACAGTTTTTCCAACCTTTCCGCATAAGACTTGTTTGCCAGACCCTTCATCATCTTTGTTGAACCCACTCCAGTTTGTGAAAGTTCTTCTTAAGAACATAAGAGGTGCCATACTGGGTCACACCAATGGTCCATTGAGCCCAGTATCCTGCCTCCAACAGTGGTCATTCTCGGGTGCTTCGGAAGCATTCCAAGTAGATCATAATGGAGTGGCCCATTCCCTGCTGTTTCCTCCCAGCGGTAGTTCCCAACAGTCAGGGGTTACCTCCTACAACCTACTTAACTGACAGCCATTAACAGACCTATCCTCCAAGAACTTATCCGGTCCTTTTTAAAATCCAGCTATGCTACTAGCATTGATCACATCCTCTGGCAAAAAGTTCCACAAATTAATTGTGTGTTGAGGCAAAAAATACTTTATTTTATTTGTTTTAAATCTGTGTAAACAGACGGATGGCAGCTCCCAGGGCAGCCGCACCGGTCCACTTCACCCCTGGGCTAACCGGTCCCTCGGAAGGCAGTCCACCAGATGTGGAAGCGGGCAGGTTGATCCTGCTCTGGAGCAGCTCTGCTTGCAGCACTCTAGAACATCCCGGAGCACCGGCAACGGAGCAGGACGGCCAAACCCAGGGCACCGTCCCAGAGTGGAGCTGCTGTCTGTCTGTCTGCTCAGCGGACCCACGCTGCGGCTCCACTCCCGGCTGACTGTTGTCCCACAGCAACATAATAGAGTTGTGGGTGCCAACCTAGAGAGTTGGGTGATCGCCTGCAACTTGGGGGGGGTGTGCCATGGGCAGACCGTGGTCAGGTTAACCCACTGGATCTCTCAAAAGCAAACCTAGGCAGGGCTGGGAGCAAGTGGATGCTGGGGTACATCTGCCTAAAAATACCCTTAGTTAAAGTTTCATGGAGTGTCCTCTAGTTCTAATAGTAAGTAACAACTCCCTATTTACTTGTTCCATACCACTCATGATTTTATAAACTTCTATCATATCCCCTCTTAGTCGTCTCTTCTCCAAGCTGAAGAGCTCTAACCTCTTGAGCCTCTCAAAGCTGTTCCATACCCTTGATCATTTTTGTCACCAAGCCCTGTAGCCTTTCTAGTTCTACTACATCTTTTTTGAGATGGCGTGACCAGAACTGCACACAATATTCAAAATGTAGTTGCACCGTTGTTTTTTATGCTAGCTTCTGTTTTATTCTCTGTCCCTTTCTGAATAACTTTTAACATTCTGTTTGCCATTTGACCACCACCACACGCTGGCTGAGCTTTTCAATGAATTGTCCACAGTGGGCGTTTTTAGACAAGACACTCCCCATTCACTACCCACCCACAACCACTATACGTGTTACAGGGCACTCATAGGACAACACTGCAGCCATGCAACATGCATGATGGGTGGGTGATCGGTGGGTAATGGGTGGGGAGGCGGTTGTCTAAAAACGCCCAGTGACTGCAAGAACCTTTTCCTGAGTGGCAACACCTAATTTAGATCCCAGCATTGTGTATGTTTAGTTAGGATTATTTTTCTATATGCATATGCATATAGACTATATGCATCACTTTGTACTTGTCAATGTTGATTTTCATCTACCATTTATTTGCCCAGTCACCCAATCTTGCAAGATCCTCCTGTAATTCTTCACAGTTTACCCTGGTCTTAACTATCATGAATACCTTTGTGTCATCTGCACATTTGATCAACTCCCTCTTTACTCCTTTTTCCAGATATTAAACAACACTGGTCCAGTACAGACTCCTCCAGCCACTCCACTATTTATTTTTCTCTATTGTGAAAACTGACCATTTAGGCCATTTTTACATGGACAGGGTGGGTGGGTGAATGGATGTTCTGGCACAGTGTGTGTGTGTGTGTGTGTGTGTGTGTGTGTGTGTGTGTGTGTCCCTTTACACAGACACCCACCCACCTCCACTCACGGGGCCTCCTCCGGTTTCAAAGATGTTTTTGAATTCTAGTCTTATCTTCCAAGGTGTTAGCTACCTCTCCCAGTTTTTCTCATCTGCAGACTTGATAAGTATTCCCTCCACTCCTTCATCCAAGTAATTAATAAAGACATTAAATAGCACCAGACCCAGGACAAAGCTTTGTGGGACACCACTCGATACTTCCCTCCCATCTGATTATCACTCTTTGAGTACATTCTTCAACCAGCCATGAATCCACCGTTAGTCAATCAATCAATCAATAGTTTATTGTTTTGACCAAGGGCCATAACAAATATACCAAATATTAAAACAACAAGGAAATATCAAAGTATGAACAAAACAAAAATAAGTCCTGGACAGGGCTACAATTAGCCCATAAATAAGTAAACAGTTATATTACACAGAGGTCCAGGTAATAAAAAAAAAAATAGTTGAACAAACAAGATTCCCAGTTCAATTCAAATTTCCTACTGCATGTTATTTAAACCAGCACCACAGGACATAACATAAAATAAATAGCAAATATATTACCTTTCCCATAAGACAAACTTAACGCCTAAAACTAATGTTAGCTTATTTACTATGTTAAAATTATTAGAAAAGAGAAGCAAGGAGAGTTAATCACACATTCCTTCCCACATATTAGCAATCTGTTCACGAATATGTTGGGACTACTACTTGTCCTACCCACCTACTTCTTAAATACAAAGTACTACTCCCTCGAGCCCCATCATTAAATTAAAAAACATTGATGTCATATACAATCATATACATAAAATCCCCCATTAAAATAAGTCATTTACTTCTTACACAGATACTGCAGCAACATGAAGACAGACTAAAAGGGCTGATTTGCACACAGTAGTTCCTTCCTGTTAATTTCCAACCTAAACGCATAAATGGCAACCTTCCTAGTGATTTCTTTGTCAGGGTTAGCCAACAAAAAAGAGATTCAAGAGAGAGAATCCCAGTGTACTTTTCCCGTAAACCAGGACCCAAATGCCTCGTCTTGTAGCCTAGCAGACAATAGTGTTCATGGGCGGATTCAAAGGGGGGCTCAGGAGGCTTCAGGCCCCCCATTTTGTTTTGGCTTTCATTTTCATTGGTTTCAATGGAAAACACATGTTTGGCTGTACCTTTGTTGTTTTCCACTATATGTGTCTGCAAACTGGGCTGCATATACCCCCAATGGTAGGCATTAAGTGTACCAAATTTCACAAGGATTGAGTAAAGGAATCCAATTTTAGAAGGAATTGAATTATTTTATTTTGCAAAATTCTTCATATACATTCTTAGCTGTAACTTCTTTATCTCATATCTAATGTAGATGACACTTGGCAGGTTTACACCCCTTCCCATATTTACTATCTTTGCCAACTTTCAGAAGTATTGGATAAAGGGTCCTGGTGGTATAAGCAATTAACATATACATGTATATCTGACTAACATCTTTGTAGTCCAACCAGTGTACATGAAATTTGGCAGGGCTGTATATAACTTTCATTATCATTTCATTATCATCTCTGCTACATATCAGAAAGCTGTGATAAAGGGTCCCAATTATATATGCCTGCACAGCATATGCAGAGAAGGAGCCTATGCCAGGGATTCTCTTACGTCACTGTGGTATAAGATCGGTTGGTGATGCCAATTGGCCAGCAGAAAGGTCAACCAAATATCCTCATTCTGTGCTGTGACCATCCCAACATCTCTCCCCCACTTGTTACTGGAAAGTCAGAAGCATCTGTTTAGGAAAGAGTCAATAGAGATTCTCTTATGTCCTCTGTCACAGTGCTGCAGGATGTGATTGTGATGATAATTGACCAGCCTGGATGTGTAAACTATGTCCCCTGATTGCTGGGATGCTATCCCCAAAGTCCCAGTTATGTCCTTTATGCCCTTATGCCCACCTCAGGGCCGCCCCCTATGCCTGCTTCGAAGCCACTACCAATTGGTCCTGTAAAGCTGGAAGCATGCAGTAATTGGCCAGTGAATGTGTCTGTCAGTCTTTTGGTTTGCTCCACATCCTCCCTCCTACAATCTCTCTCCCCCTGCCATGCAGGGTGCCTGCCTCTGACTGGCACTGCATGTGCTGCTATTTATCTGAATAATGGTCTTCACAGGGACAACATCAATTGCTTATAAAATTGGGTCCCTTTATCAAATTGTTCTGTAGTTTGGCAGACATGACCATGAAGGTATGTGATACATTCCTGCCAAATACCTTTTAAACAGGATGGAATATACAAATGATACAGCTGGAAATGTATTTTCAAGTTAATGTCTTATACCATCAGGACCCTTTATCCAATCTTTCTGAAAATTGGCAGGAGTGTTAGGCTTATGGAGCAACATAATATTCACAGGTGTAATGCAAATTGGATGAAAGATGAAGAAGTTGTATCCATGAATGTGTATGGAGCTTTTCTGAAAATCACAACATTCAATTGCTTCTAAAATTGGTTTCCTTTACCTAATCATTTCACAAATTGGTACACGTAGTGCCCTCCATTGGGGGTACACCCTCCCCATGTTTAATCAGAATTGGATAAGAAACAGGAAAGTTATAGCTAGAAAAATGTTTTTCAGGTGTTTCCCTTTATTTCAAAAACAAAATGTCATTTTCGTTTCTATTTTCGTTATTATTATTTGTCATTTTTGATATTGCAATAATGATAATGAAAACAACAATATTCATTATCGTTATTGTAATAATGAAAATGACATGCACACCCCTACAAGGGGGTATGATTTGCCCATCTCTCTTTTATTGTTCTCTTGGGTATGGAGTGCAGTGGGGATTTGCTTCTTATCTGATTGGCTTGTAAGGGGGCATTTCCCCCCTCTGTTTTATTGCCCTCTTTTGCATAGTGAGGATTTGCCCCTCATCTACTTTGGACTTAAGGGGGCATTGCCCCTCCTTTCCCTCTTTGGCATGGGGTACAATGGGGATTTGCCCCTAGACTTTGTATTTTCCTGTAGTGAGACTAGGGAAAGGGGTTATTTAACCATCTGTGTTTGATGCCCACTTTCAGGCAGCAGCTGGAGCCCAGCTATCCTATCCACTGCTCCATTGAACCTGAGTCCCCCTCCCCTGTTGGAGCTGTGGCTTGGGGGGTTTCTTATGGCTTTAGGGCGGGGGATAAACTGGCCTAACACTGTTGCTCACTTGCTAGGGGGTGGGGCTGGAGGCGGGGCTTGCTCACCTGGGCGAGCTATACTAACTTTGGACTTCAGCCCCCCCATCCACATCACTTCTGGATCCGCCCCTGAGTGTTGAAGATCTTCTACAGCCAATTGCCCACAGGGGCAGAATCGTAAGTCAACGGTATACCCTGATATCAGCCTTCCAGGACTTGGGTATTCATCATATTAAACCTTAAAGTGGTCAGGGCTCTTCTACTTCTAAGATTGATTAAGTCCGTTAAGTAAGGCTCGAGCCCGGGGCCCATCTTTATCAGCGGGTACCACAGGGCTATTTTTTTTACTCCTATCTCCTCTCTTTCTGTTTGCAAGGTGACATCCGCAGACCTGGTTTTAATCATAAACTTGGCTTGTGACCTTGGGTACTGTAAAAGACTTGTGCTGGAGAAACCCACCTGTGCCAAGTAACTAGCTGCCGATTTATGCCACTTGTAGTTCGCAAGTACATTCATCTGTTCCTGCAAACAGATTCTCAGCAGCCGGTCCTTATCCATATCGCACACACGGAGCCAGTATCCCAGCATAGCAATCTAACTTTAACAGAAATTGAGACTCCATCAGTTTCAGACCTCAGGAGAACAGTGGGAGTGTCACGAGGGACACCCAGGATAGTTCTAAAGATTTTATTTTGGATTGGTTCTAAGCAATCTACATTTTCAGTACCCCAAATTTCCACTCCATATAGAAGTTGGGGGAGCATTTTGTCATGGAGCAACTTAAGTAAAGGTGCTATTCGTTTCCCACCCCTAACTCGCCAGAATTTCAGTAGCCATTAGAAATACAAGCAGCCTTACGTTTTACAGAGTCCAAATGGGTTCTCCAACTGCCAGAATGGGCAAACCAGATACCCAAATATTTGTACGTGTTAACTTGTTCAAGGGGACCAGAATTCAGTTTCCAATTGTATATTTTGGCTCTCTTTGAAAAAAACATAATTTTGGTCTTATCCTGGTTGACATTTAAGTGATTATCTTTGCAGTACTGATTCAGTGCTACCAGCTGCCGGTTCATACCAACTTTAGATGTGGTATGACCATATCATCAGCGTATAATAATATTCACATGGGTCAACCATCTATTGCAGGGGGATGGCCTTCATGCCCTTGCAATTTAAGGACAATATCATTTATAAAAAAATTAAAGAGAAAGGGGGCCAAAACGCAACCCTGTTTGACCCCATTTGTCACATGAATAGGGTCGGAGACTACTCCCTCTGTGTTTAGTCTAACCTGCAAAAACATGTGTGTATAAAAGGCGGACCAGCGAAAAGAGTTCGTCAATATGTAAAGCCAGCAACTTCTGCGATAGGATTGTCCTATCAATGCTGTCGAAAGCAGCCTTAAGATCAACAAATAGAGCAAACACTGAACTATTGCGCATGTGTACATATTTGTTTAATATATGGGACCAAACAAAACACTGGTCCAAAGTTGACCAGCTAGCTCTGAATCCCGCCTGCTTTTCTGCTAACAGAGAGTTCTCAGCAGCCTAATCCTCCAGTCTGCCTAGCAGATATTTAGCAAAAACTTTTGCTATAGTGTCGATTAGACTATTTTTTAAAATGGGTAAAACAATACTCAAGTTTCATCCTTCAGGTACTATCCCCTGCTAAATGATATGATTGAACAATTGACAGAGTACTGACGCCCACCACTGCTTGAATTCCTGAAGGAAATCTGCTTGTAAGGGGGCATTTCCCCCCTCTCTTTTATTGCCCTCTTTTGCATAGTGAGGATTTGCCCCTCATCTACTTTGGACTTAAGGGGGCATTGCCCCTCCTTTCCTGTCCTCTCCTGGGGCTTTATTGGTTGGTAGTTGAGCTAATAACTGCTCAATCGCCTCCGTAGTAATCTCCTCCCGGTCTGCTTGTAAGCGATAAGGAGGAGCAGGTTCACTCCCTTCCAGGAATATGTTAAAGAATTGTATAAAATTGTCAGCAGTCGGGTTCGCCTCCCCGCACCCCGACTCACTCCGCGGCATGGAAGCCCCATCCCGCTGGGGCCACAGCCCCAGCTACAGCCAAGCATCGCACCGACGCCGCCTGTGGCTCCGCCCCCTTTGCAAGCCACACCTCAGCAGGGGCCTGTGGAGCATGCAATGAGACCACGCCCCCCTCCTCGTCGATCTGAGCGCCTGCAGGCGCGTGCAGGGGGCGGGGCTAGACCTTTATAAGCTGGCAGTTTGCTGAGCTCTGTGCCGGTGAACAGAGCTTGTGTGTCTGTGGAGACTGGCCCCTTGCCTGAAAGCTAAGT
>QEPC01006401.1:325793-365426 GCA_003113815.1 Sphenodon punctatus
GATGAATCCAGTGGCCAGTAACGGACAGGTACTCCATGTGCTGCGCACTGGTCTACATGTCTGTTGTAAGGTGCACAACATTGCCCTCGCAGTCACGCATAGCATCTGATACTGCTTTGCATGATGCCACATAGTTTGGGAAAAGTGTTTGTAGCAAAATAAAATCGTGACAGTACCTTCCATCGTGGTGCCATTCCCTCCATTAATTCGCAGAATCCCTCGTTCTCAACAAATGAGAAGGGAAGCATGTCGACTGCAAGCATCTTGGACACCAGTGCGAGGTAGTACTGTGCGTTATGGTGAGATGCTGGCCATTTCATTTGATTTTGCACAGATTCTGGCAATGTTGTCTGCACAGTCGTAGCACTAGCAGTGCTTCTAGATGGATTGGAGGTGCTTGTCGTTCTGCAATGTGTTCTGCTAGAGGCATTGAGAACAGACTTGTGAATGTGCTTCATGTGGCTATGCATGCCACTAGTACCAGGGCGGCTCTTACCTCCTTCTTTCACTCGTGTTATTTTCCTGCAGCAGTATATTTACATTGGACTACAAATTTATTTTCGTCACAGGCAGTGAAATGTTTCCAGACGTCTGATCTTTGCGCTTTTCTTGCATCTGCATGGCTGTCAGTAGTTTGGGTGATTGTTCCTTGCTGGGACAATGAAACACTGTCGTCATTTGTTGATGTTGAGGGAGCCGGCAAACACGCAGGTGTAGAATTTCTAGTAATGGTTGTGCTACGAGCCACTGGTGATGGACTTCTGGTGTTGGTTGCTGTTGTCGTGGTGGCGTGGTTGGAGCTGGTTGATTGACTTTTAGACAAACATCTGTTGAACAGCGGCGCTATATTTTTCCTTATTCTAGAGTTCAAGGTCAAATCATTTCCTTGACCTCGCTGTTCCACATTTCTCGGGTATCATCAATCCTGGCTCTTTTGCATGGTTGGCTTGCCAATTTTGATTGTGCATAACTCGGGGTGTATGTTGGATCTTCATAGTCATAGCCGTCTGTGTCATCGATAATGTCATTAATATCTGCGGTGATGTCATCAGCGGTGACATCACTGTCTGAGTCAGCATCACGATGCGCAGCACTCACAGTGGCGTTGTCAGACACACCCAGTAGTACCGCCTCACTTTCCAGAGCATTTTCTATTTCTTTCGCAACTCTCGCTGATGTAGACAATGGGCACTGGGTGTTGTCGCGTCAGTGCGTTACTGCCTCCTGCGTGCATTTTTGAGATTCATCAGTTCTGCATTAGATTTTGAGTGGAAGCATTTAATCATCATCGAGCTGTGACAACAATTGGCTTTCTATAGCATTGTCTCATTCTAATGATTGTTCTACATCGGACAGTGCATTTCGCAAGATATTGCAGCAGTGCCTCCTGTGAAGAAAAAAAGTAACGGTGTTTAACTGCCAGGCTGCAGCAATGATATTTTTGCTGGTGAAATATGCATTGATAGCAGCGGCTGAGACAATTCCGCAACATCAGACTGCTGTGGGGCCTCTGATCGCAACACAAGAGGAGGTTATGAGTGTGCGGCGCATGAAGCAACAGCTGGAGCATCCACAAAAGACTGGTAATTGTGGTTGGCGAGACTCAGAGTGCTGCTTCTTCTGATGGTTCTCTGTCTCCTGTATCCTTTTTTTCCCATTGCGAAGCAACAAGGTAGGGCTCGGACAGTGACTTCTATTGCGCAGCTTAGAAGAGGAATCATCACGTTTCCGCTTTGCAGAATCATGTGCCATTTCTTCTTTTCTTTTGATAATCTACAGAAAGAAATCGAGAAAAAAATGAGTGTATTTTTAAAAGTATCCAGGGCTTTTAAATGTACAAAATATTGAGAAATAAATGTAAATTACAACATGGTCTTCTTACATCAATATGCATTCCTAAAAACTCACATCACAATACAGTTTGTAATATTGCAGACCTAATGTTACTATAGAACATAGACATGCCAGATTGTGAAAGATGTACACCATCATCCCAAAACATATTGCTATCAGCAGCAACAATGTCCCTATGCCAGACTGAAACCATGTCAATATCTTTAATGAAAGCACCAACAGATTTGTTAACATTTCAAACGCATTTATTAATAGCCTTCATGTTTGTGCTATATCTGTTGCACTTGCGAGTAATGAGATCAGAGAAAACAATCTTGCAACCAGGAAAAAGCCAACAGATTGCCATTAAATCGTTTCTCATGTACTCTAGTAGTTCAACGCCTTTGAGCATTCCAATATCGTTACCATCAGAGTGGATTACAATGCATGAAGGAAGGGAAGAAATGGAGGCAATGAATTGCCTTTTGTTCTTTAAAGCGGGCAATACATTAGACCATCGCATCCCCCCCACGTTCTGATCCATTGCACTGTAACATTTTCCAAACTCAAATCAACCTCAGTGTGTTCTGTGCGGCAGAATTGCTCGTCTGGTGATGTAGGAATCACCAATGAACCAAATGTTCTTCATCATTACCTAATGGAATAAGGCAAGCAATTAGTGATTAGTAGGCTGTTTTTTAAAAAATATATTAAATAAATGTCCTTATTACACTTACTTAACTTCTGTAACGGCGAGAACGCTGCTGAAGTGATTGTCTGCCAAATGTATCAGGGAGTTGATCTGAAGAGTGGATGAGAATTTAGGTTAGCAGCAAGCATAATGTTTGATGAAGAATGTTGATTTTATTATCACAAACTAAGCAAGTAAATAAGTAACACAGGAAGCACATGCACACATCACCAGCATACGCCGCGCAGGAATCTGGACAGGGGTGCATGCCAGAGGGAGCCACTCACTACAGAGAGGCCTGAGTGGGTATACTCCTATTTGTCAAATGATAGTCTCAGAATCACATTGAAACGATTGTAATAACTAGGGTTGTGACCTACATGCAGTGCCTGCATCGACTAAGTTGCCAAAACATGGATGTTCACAAAAATCATGAGCTGAGAGCTAAAAATCATGCAACTGAAATAAAAAGAACCAAAGTGTTTCCAGGGACTATTACGTTTGTGGGAATGGGAAGAGGCAGTTGAAGAACATCATAAGGTTGCTGCCTCGTAAACAACGTTCTTCACGATGGCTCTGAACATTGTCACAAATGCCAACCCTTTGGAAAGTACTGTTTGGAATGAGCAGGAAGGTGCTTTGTTTACTGCGTGTGGGCTCGAGACTGTCATCGTTTGTGTGATTATTCAAACTAGTAAGCTGTGCTTGATATATGACTGTGTGTATAATTCAATTCAATTTGTTTATTGGCGTAGTAATAATGCCATAGCAAAACAGAAATACACTGAGATAAGAATTAAATTTAAACCAAGATAAATCATGAAACAGGCATCTAACAAACAAATGTAATATAAATAAGGCAAAATTAAAATAAAACACAATAAAGTTAAAAAGCACAAATGCATAAATACAGAGAATCAGAAATCACACGGCTCGAAATAATAACTTCCAGCGGGCCTCAAGAGCATCAAGTAAAAAAGACATTACAGCAAAGGTCATAGAGTCAGAAAAATCAGACACAAGACAGCGGGAAAATTCTAATGGGGTTCTACCAGGCAAAAAATAAATACATTTGGATAACCAAAGCTCCCTAAAATGGTCATATAAGTGACAGGAGCACAAAATGTGCTCCAAAGACTCAGCCTCCAAAAAATCAAAGGGGCAGAGCCTTAAAAGGCACGGAATTCCGACGTAGCGCCCCTCAAGCATCCGGGCTGTGTGTATAATGGTGCCCAAGTGCATCCCGTGTGTGAGAATGTTCGGAGCCAGCTCGCAGAATCATTGTTTACAAAGCAGCGACCTCAAGGCATGCCTCTCCGGTGGGGATTCTTTTCTTTTTTTTAAAAAATACTGCCTGATTTCGCTGTTTCCATACACTGCGGTGGGTTGCGGGACATGCCAGGGAAGCCACTGCCCCCCCTGCCCCCCTCCCGCACTGCATAACCAAGGGAAGCTTGCCGGGAAAGTCACTCCAAAGAGAGCAAGGAGGAAGGGGGGCTGTAGCCGGTAGCTGCGGAAGCCGCTGGCGAACCTGGAGCAGGAACTCGGGTCGGGACTCGGGGGAACACATGGGGAAATAGGCACAGGGGGGCCGATGGGAGAGTCACTCAATAGAGAGCCAGGAGGAGGGGGGCATAGCTGGTAGCTGCGGAAGCCGCCGGCGAGCCTGGAGCAGGGACTCGGGTCGGGACTCAGGGGATCACATGGGGAAATAGGCACAGGGGGGCTGCCGGGAGAGTCACTCCATAGAGAGCCAGGAGGAGGGGGGGCTGTAGTCAGTAGTTGCGGAAGCCGCAGAAGTTGCCGGCAAGTCTGGAGCAGGGACTCGGGTCAGGAGGAGGGGGAGCACATGGGGAAATAGGTATGGGGGAGCTGCCGGGAGAGTCACTCCATAGAGAGCCAGGAGGAGGGGGGGCATAGCCAGTAACTGCGGAAGCTCCGCCGGCGAGCCTGGAACAGGGACTCGGGGGAGCACATGCGGGAAAAGCCGGGGGGGCTGCTAGGGGGGTCAGTCAAGGGAGAGCACAGAGGGGGGGAGGCGATAGCTGCGGTCACCATTTGCCCACCGTTCACAACAAAAGAAGTGGGACAGCCACAGTTATCAACCCAACAGCACAGTTTTCACAAATAAACCAATGATCCCACCATCCATCCAACCAACAGCCATTATCGTGAACAAAATGAACATAAGCACAAACTGAGCGATAAACATATACGTAAACACTAAAAGGCTAGCAGCAAACAACATATGTGTACATTAATTTTAAAAAAGGATAATGGAAAATGTAAAGTGTAGCTGTAGCAGAATTACTTTAGCTGCTTTAGCACTAAATTAGCAGTTAAATAAAGCACAGTTTAGCAGAATTACCAGAAAAGTTCAAGCACTTACACGAAACCTCCTTTATGTTGTATGTAGTCTGCGTTTATCCAAAATCGATGGTATGCTATGAATTAGGAAGGGATAGGACTCTCTCCTCGAGTCATGATGCGGTGTTTTGTCGCGGAGTGCGGAAGATCAGAGTGTGTTAACAAACAAACACAGACATTGGCGGCACACCTCCAACAGTCACTCACTCTCACTGCAATTGGGGATCAAGAGGGAGAAGAAAGCTACAAACACACCTATTTATACTTAATGGTGAAGGCGGGACATGTCTCTCTGGGAAAGCCCTAGCCAATGAAATTGGGCATACGGGTTTCATCAACAGGGTCCGAGAGTTGATCATGCCACCGGGTCTCGCGGCACCGAGTATTCCGGGCGGCGGAAACATGATACACTGATCAGATAACCACAAAGATTCTGCGATCAATGGAAAGGGGAGTTGGTGCCGCTTCTTATTGAAATCCGCAAAAGTTCTGCTTCCGCTCACCAGTCGCAATGCCGCAGCACCATTTGCGGCAAGCTGCAGCCACAGCCATCGGAAAACTGTCTTTGCCAAACCGTGCTGCGATGCGTGGAATAGGGGTTTCCATTGGTAACAGCTGCCGCAGTGGTATGCCACTACAACCCTACTGACCATGGCGCGCGCCTATGGCGCCACCTTGGGAGAGCCGTGCCTTTAGTAGCCTGCCCGGAAGTCCGGTAGTGCTGGGAACGCTGCTTGCGGAGTCCCTCCGCCCGCTGCTCACACCCCTCAGGTCTGTCACGGCACTGCCTTGGGAGAGCCGCGCCTTTAGTAGCCTGCCCAGATGTCCGGTAGCACTGGGAACGCTGTTCGCGGAGTCCCTCTGCCCGCTCCTCACACCCCTCAGGTCTGGGAGGGAGAAGGGAAGTCTTCACCGTTAGTGGATTCTGTTAGATGGCACCCATGACTCTGCTCTGCCTCACACCCGGGTAGCCCATCCATCTAAAGGTGGGCCACCCGAAGTTCAGGAGGAGCACAAGCGAAGCCCCCACTACTGGTGCTCCAAAACATCCCAGAGCACCACCAGCAAAGCAGGCCACCCAAACCTGGGGGCACCAGCCAGAGGCAGAGCAGTAGTCTGTCTGCTCGCAGACAGCCACAGCAGATCCACTCCCGGCTGGGGGTTGCCCCGGGTAACACCATAGAGATGTGGACAGCAGCCGTAGTTCTATGGTGTGGGGGATGGGGTGCCATGTGGGTGGACTGCGGGCCACGGCAGCTGCCGGGTTCATATGAACCCGGGCCAGGCAGGGCTGCACGCAGGGGGCACGGGCTAGCCACCCCCAGAGCAGATTCATGGGTGGCCACCCCTGGGCCCTTCTAAAGATACCCCTTGTTGTAGTGTCTCCCAGCTCGCGCTTTGCAAGCTTGTCTCATGTGAATCTCTGTATCCTATTTAAAGTATGGGATGCCTAGGAATGTAATCACCTGTGACTGGTACCATTATGGCTTGCTTTTTAAGTTGTATTTGCAACACCAATGTAGTGATATACTATAATAATAATGAATTTTTATGTAGTGCTTCCCCCCTGCCGAACGGTGCTCAGGGTGTTTCACAAAATTAATACAATAAAACTACGTAAAATTCATTTTAAAACAATTTTAAAGGGAAAGGGGGAGGGAAAAGTACATGAAGTGGAACCTGCAGTAGATCCTCTAATGGCACATAGAGAATAAAAAAAGTCTTCAAGTGAAGTGAGAAACTAAGACAGATATTCAGAGGGAGTAATTTCCACACTGGGTCCTCACCACAGCAAAAGCCCAATCACCTGCCAACTTAAGGCACGATGGTACGATCCCGAAATAGCATAGCTCTAGCCGTCAGGGCAAGGTTCCACGAGCAAGTCTCAAATATAGGAGCGATTTTAAAAGATGGGATACTTATTTTAAATGCTGTTGATTCACCTTGTAATCCTTGTGTTATGTATATATTTACTTGTATGCATAGGATATATTTTCTCAAATGCAGGGAATGCAGTAGCTGTGACAGACAGAGCCAGCATTTATTTATTTCAGAGGCTCAAGAAATGGAGTCTAAAGTGGTCTTCTAAATACCTTAACTGTGGGAGTTACATTGTGAATGAAATGCCCCTCTATATAGCTGACTAGAGAACATTTAGAAACTCACCTTGCACCAAATTCTACTTGACTCTTCAGGCTGCTCGCTTAAAGCCTAATCCTAAACTGGGCAGTGTGCACACAATGCACTGTGGATGTGTGCAAAGTGTACACAAAAATTGCACATGTGCTGCACATTTAGAGCAAGTTTAGGATTGGGCTGATCATTTTACCTTTTTGGTGCCTCCTGAGGCTGACTCAAAGGGTGGGCAGCAATTCTTTCACTTCCTTTCAGAAAGTGTTGTAGCAGTTTTCATTAGGAAAATGTTAGTGCAATAGTCATAGGATCTTGGAGTGGGACTCACAAATGTTGATGTGCAAATGGTTGCACAGGGTGGGTATTCAAAGTATAGCCACATAGGTAGTGTTTTTAAAATGCCGTTTTGTTTCTAGTTGAGATACAGGAAATTCTGGGTCTTATCCATGGGTTTTAAAGGAGGTTGCAAGGTCATTTTCTGAGACTTGATAACTGATGGATCTTTCCTGCCGTTGAAACGTATGGTGCCTCATGAAGGGCAAACACTACTTCAAGCTTTGCCCCTTTTTAAACTAGATAGAAAAATATTTAAAGTTTTGTACCAAATTTTTTTATAAAAATCTCCTGTCTTAGGATATGTGTGACAGTGGATAGAATTTGGGGGATTTTTTAATTCAATGTGTCAAATTTTAAGAGTGACCAGTAGCCTCACCTCCAGTTCCATCAGCTGCTTGATGGTCTTGCTCCTCCCTATATTTGTGCCCTTACTTCCTGTTATGTTACCACCTAGGAGCTTTGATCTTCCTCTGCTACCAGAGTCTCCTGCTCCCTAAACCATCTCTGCCTCCTTCTTCCATGCTGTCCCCTATGCCTGAAACTCCCTCCCTTTGCTCCCTCCATCTCAACCTTCAAATCTCTCCTAACAAACTCTCTCTTTCATCAGGCTTTTCCTAGTTCCTCATCCCCATAGATTGCTTGTCTAGACTTCTCTTTATAATGCCTTTTCTGTCAGGCTTTCCCTCCCCCTTCTCCGTTTCCTCCTCCAAGACACGTGTGCTTAAAACTAGAGCTGAACCAAACAGTACTTCCAGGAACTCGGACCGAATTCCGAAGTTCCAAATACTCAGTCTGGGTACCCAGAGGCACTTCAGTACTCTTTCCGAAGCTTCAGGCTTCAGAAACCGAAGTCCGGGACATCAGAAAACTTCTGAAACTTCAGAACTCTTCGGCGCCAGCTTGGCACCTCAGCAGGTGTTGCCATGTGGAGCAGTTGCAGCTGTTTAATTGCCTAGCCAGTCAGGTTGTGCACAATGTGCACAACTCATCCACCCCATCCTCCTTGCCCCTCCCTCTTAATTGCCTAGCCAATCAGGGTGCACAACAACACATGCAGCCTTTCCTCCCCCTGCTGCGCCTGGCCAGCAGATGAAAGTGAGTGAGAGAGACAAAACAGAAGCCAGCACAAAAAACAACAACACCATTACCACCACCAGCATGTAATTAAAAAACCAAAAGGGTATGTGATCAGTAAGTCCCGCCCACCCCCACGCATGCCCCATGAATTATACACATGCAAGACTTGAAGCTCAGAGGTGAGTGGAAGAGGGTTGGACTGGGATGCCCCACCAAAGGAAGTCCAAAGATAGACTCAGGCCCGGCAGTCTCGATGCTTAGCGGCTGTGAGGGATTGGATGAGAGCTAATCGACTGAGGCTGAATCCTGACAAGACGGAGGTGATGTTAGCGGGTAAGGCAATGGAGTTGGTGGCCCCCATTATTGATAGGTTCTGCCCTCCTTTGGCCTCCCAGGTACGGAATCTGGGGGTGCTCCTTGATGCGCAGGTGGAGGCTGTGGCAAGGAGTGCTTTTTGCCAATTACATATGGTGCGACGACTTCAGCCATTTGTTTCAGACTCTGACCTGGCCACTGTCATCCATGCTTTCATCACCTCTCAATTAGACTACTGTAACGCACTCTGTGTGGGGCTACCCATTGTGACGGCTCAGAAATTGCAGCTGGTGCAGAATGCGGTGGACTGTCTCTTAGTGAAACTGGGCCACCGAGAGCATATTACACCAGTGCTCCATTCGCTGAACTGGCTGCCAGTGGTTTTCCGGGCCCGATTCAAGGTGTTGGTCTTGGCCTGTAAAGCCCTATACGGTCTGGGCCCTGCCTATCTGCAAGATCGCCTCACTCCCCGGGTCCTGGATTGGCCCCTGAGGTCATCCAGGGCTGCCCTGCTCGAGGTCCCACAAGTTTTTTGGGGGACTACACAGGGGAGGGCAATTTTTGGTGGCCGCACCACAGCTGTGGAACTCCCTTCCAGAAGAGGCCCAGTTGGCCCTGAATCTTCCCTCCTTTAGAAGAAGTTGTAAGACCTGGCTGTTCTGACAGGCGTTTTGTGTGAGGGAAATGGGTGGGGGGTGGGTTATGGGAGGGGTTATTTTTCCCCTCCTTTTATGATATTCTATTTTAATTGTTTTTAATTATTGTAAGCCGTCCCGAGCTGCCTGTGGCAGGAGGGGTGGGGTAACAATTTTTTAAAAAATTATATATATATAATAGCAAGCAAATAAAATTGATCAATCAAGTTTCAACAAGCTTTTTTGGGGGGGCAGTGTGTGGCCCTCACGGGTGCCACCAGATATCTCCCTCCAAAAGCCTCCATTCTGTGTGCCCAGCCCACCTATACAAGGCAAGCCCCGTCATCCCCGCCGCAACACATGCACACACACCATATTATTAACGAGAAAGAAACTAGAAAGTATTCATCCAGTGTGGTCACATCTTGGCAAAAGTTCTTGAATCCACAGCCAAAGCACTACCAGTACCCGGAAAAGCCAGGTAGCAAGAGTTGGACAATTGCTCCAGAAAAAACCCCCACAAACGTGCAACTGCGTGCAGAAGAAATAAAAAAAACAACAACAATAGTGTGTTTACCCACAGCATGGCCCACCTCAGCAGTGAGCACACCCGCTGTAAAATCATTATTATGCTAACCAAGCAGTGCACAGAAAAAAACAGGCTAACAAGAGTGAGACATTTGCTCAAGAAGAATACAACAAAACAGTGCAACTTCATGGAGAAATCCCACCAAAAGCCAGCCAGACTGATAACACCCACAAGAAGGAAACCAGACATTCACACACACGGGCTCCCTCTTGGCATGGCATTGGTACTGTGGCACAGTGGTAGCTTGAACAGACCAGACACTGGTAACTTGAAAAGACCAGACTTGAACAGACAAACCAGACTCCCAGCAGCAAACCAGTAAGGAAACCAGACATTCACACCCCACACTGGCAGCTTCTTGGCATGGTGTGGTTCTGTGGCACTGGTAGCTTGAACAGACCAGGCAAGGGGAAGTGGAGCCAAACAGAGAGACCCCTCTGGCCTCATGGTGCCAAGTGCCAACCAAGCAGCAGGCAGAACTAGAAGCAACGTGGCACCCAATTATTTATTTATTTTTAAAACTCCATGGCATGTTGAAGGTAAACGTAACCCACATCCCCCAGCATTGGCCCTATGGACAGGACAGGCATCCCTCCCCCCCCAGCTGATTACTTACAGATCCTGCAGCACTGTAGCACACACAGCCAAATTCACCAAAGAGAATGGACAAAATGGCTGCAGTCACTTTTATTTCACCCTGCCAGCTAATCAAAAGTTTGCCATCTGGCTTGGCCAGCCAATTATAAATTTCCATCTGGCTTAGCTGTCCCCTCCTACCAAATATGGCACTAAGTTTCATTTCCAGAAGAAGTTCAACTGTCCACCAGGCCCCCCCACGCATGCAGCAGTTTCCAAAGTTTTCCGAATACCAGCCTTGACCCTCGGAACTTCAGACTTTCCAAACCAAATACTGTAATCTTCGCCAAATTCTGAAGTTTTCCAAAGACTTCATTCAGCCCTACTTAAAACCTCAGCTTCACAAATGCATCCCTGCCCCTCCCTATGTGCCCCTCTGCCTTATCTCCTGTCCCTTGCCTCAAGGCAGGGACCTGTCTCTAATCACAACTGTACAGCATCAGGCAAACTGCAGGTACTGTATACGTTTATTATTAATAATTTATTAGTAGTAATTATTTATTTATTTATTATTATTATTATCCTGTATAAAAGACCGTGGATGGATGGAATCTGGCTCCAAGTAGATTTCAGGGATGTTGTTGTCTCATCTCTCAAACACAGTGACTTGCTCTCTGTGTACCTCTGCCTGAAGCTAAAGAACCATTGCAAATCTACCCAAATACAGTGCACACTCCTGCAGCCTTCTCTTTACTAGTAATACAAGCTCTCAGTCACCTGCCACCGACAGCTCTATTAACACCTACCACTACCCCCAATCAAACAAACTACACTTACGCAAGAACCCCCTCACACGCATATACAGAGGCTTGGCCACAAGGCACAATGCCAGGCTCTACGCTTAGTAGATCGTTGGACAGCGCCCACATGCTGCAGTGAGAGCCCCAGGGAGGGTTTGCAAGAGGCTAACAGTGACCTGCAGCCCGTTAGCCCAAAGCATCAAGCAGGCAGGAATGTGTGTCTGAACAATTCCTCTGATTCCCCTCAGCCTGCAGTGGTGACTATGCTGAGCCCGACCTCACCAAGTCCACACCACATCAAGGTTTCCAGAACAACGTGTCTCACTATGCGGAGACAGACATTGTTAGCCTGCAGGGCGTCACTGGAAACAACACCTACGCCGTGCCCGCCCTCACTGTCGACTTGCTCACCAAGAAAGACATCTCAGTGGGCGAGTTTCCACGGCAGCAGCTACGACTCAAGGAGAAACTAGGAGAGGGGCAGTTTGGAGAGGTAGGTGTTTTCTTGGCCCATCTGTGCAGCAGAACAGAGGCAGTGGGCACAATGACACAGCCCTGTCACTGGCATGAAGTAAGCCAGCTCCTGGGGTATCACATGCAATACCCTGGGGTATTTCCTAGGGTAGCACCAGGCAATCCGTGCCCCACTCGAAGCCCTGGGAGTCCCTGCCCAATGGGACTGGTTGGGCCTGGCCTCCAAGGCTACCTAGTGCAGGCAAGACATTGGTCCAGACTCCTGCAAGATGCTGTTTGGCAAGAGTGCATCTAGAAAGTAACTCAGAGCCACATATCCCACCCAACTCCCTCACCACAGGTCCTGCCTATGGCCACATGCTGCTACAAGATATCCCCAGGGCATGAGTGCAAGGAGGGGGTGGTGTCTCATGGCAGCATGTGCGGGCTACCCCATGAAAGACACCCACACAACCCGCACCCACACCCTGGAGACACTTGCCGCCATAAGAGATCTCCCCCCACCACCCACCTCGCATCCGTGCCCTGAGGCCACATACCACCATGAGACACACACACACCCAACACACAGCACCCTGGGACCACATACCACTGTGAGACACACACACACACACACACAGAGCACCCTAGGACCACATGTCAACATGGGACATACACCCACACCCTTGGACCACATACCATGAGACACACACACACAGAGCACCCACACCCTGGGCACACATGTCAACATGAGACACACACACCTGGCACCCACACCCTCAGCTCGCATGCCAACATGAGACACACACCATCAGCCCCAGGGCCATTTGCTGCCAAGAGAGCTCTCACACACCATACCCACACCCTGAGGCCACATGCCACCATGAGAGATTCCCCCCCTTTGCACCCATAACCTGAATCCATGTCGAGTCATGAGACACACACACACACACACCTGCATCCACACCCTGAGCCCACATGCAGTTGTGAGAGACACCCCACCCTCTGCATCCACACTTCAGGCCAAAAATGACAACAATTTCCATCCGTTGGGAGTTGCTCTTTGCGGCAAGCATCTTGTTGCCAAAATTAAAGCATGTTTTGGGTTGTTGTTTTTTTCATTTTGGATTGTGTGAAAGATGATTCAAAAGGCAATGGAAAAGTGTAGTGCTGGATGGGCTTGGGAGATGGGACGGGGGACTCCTTGCTCCTTCTGTTTCCACCAGAATCATGCTGACTGCAGCCCTGTCCGGGAGCCACAACATGAATCAGGGCCCTACTGTGCTGGGCTCCATAAAAAAGAATGGATCTACAAAGCTAAGTTGAGAGACAAATCCAGAGGAGGGGGGATCCACGCAGAGAACCAGACAGCCTTGGTCAGATCCCTGTATGCCTCACAGCACAGAAGAGTGCTAAGAAGTAGTGATCTGAAGGGATAATGAGGGGCTTTGCAGATGTTTGCAGGAGTTTCTCCCATGAATAAGGGGCAGCTGGGGGAAACTCAGCATGGATCTCAACTCTGGTGTCACCAGCCAAGTGGAGGTAGGCAGGTGGGAGAGAGGGGGTAGGGCTTGGTGGGGAGGAACCTCAAAAGCACCTTAATGGGAAGCTGACAGGAGTGTAGTTCTAATAGAGACAGGCAGTTCAGTTGCACTAAAGCTCACGAGCCAGGGATGGGCACATTTCTCAACACAGCTGCATTACTTGCCACCACTCCCCACCCCCACTGTCACCAGTGCCAGGAGTGTGAACGGGAGCATGGGGTACAAGAATGTAAGGGGAGGGGTCTGGCAGCAGCCTGAAGGAATGCTCCCCATCTCCATACCTCAGCATGTCTACGCCTCTGATAAGCCCTGTTCTGCTCCTCGTCCCCCACCCTGGTAACTCAGGTTTCATTTCCCACACCCCATAAACTATGCCCACTGTCCCCTTCTACCTCCTAGCAACCCGTGCCCCACTGTCCCCTAGCAATCCACACCCTGCTTCCACCTCCCCACCAGGACCAGGCAATCCTGGCCCCACTCATGGCCCTGGGAATACTACTCAATGGCATAGATTGGGCCTGGCCTCCCTGCCCTGGCATCCCCATGCCCAGTTTTCCCAACCTGTTCTGTTGACACACACACACACACACACCCCTCATTGGCCCTGGTCTCAGTGGCAACCCCTGCTCCCCTCCCCACCCTACGGAGGAAGGTGGGATGGCATCTCCACCTAGCTGTGTTCCTGGAAGCTGAGTTGTTTGTGTTTGACACTGGGGAATGGTGGAGCCAATAGGAAGAAGTGGAGAGACGGGAAGCAGGCCAGGATTGTGATCTCAGCAGCAGTGGTTTGGGTGGGTGTCAGAGTGGCAGATGAGATTTGCCAAGAGCAGGAGAGAATGATGCTTTGGTGCTCTCCTTTCCAGGTGCACCTTTGCGAAGCAGACAACCTGCTGCAATTCCTGGGACGCTCCTCTACGGAATCCACCAGCCACGCGGTGCTAGTGGCTGTGAAAATGCTCCGATCCAATGCCACCAAATCAGCCAGGTGAGTCTGGGCCTCAGCACTGCTCTGGACACAGCCTGCTGAATTTGCTTGAAAGCCACAGATTCTGGTGGACTTCTGATTCTGCTGATTTCTCTACATTTCAGCGACCCACTCCTCGTGTCATGAGCAGAGAACTAGGGATCATGAGCACAAAGAAATGGAAAACATTTCACACTACACTCAGGATAAGGGTTTATGGCACTATCCACGCTAAAAGCGTGTTGTGTGAATGCATTGCTATGGGCAAGAGAAACCAATTAAGGGAGGTATGAATGAGGTCATGAAACCAGTTTCCTGGTTGACTTGAGGGACCTTCATACCTTCTGTAGGACTGAACACCATCAAGCAGCCAGTAGAACACAGCAGGCCATGTATGCTCATACAGCAGCAGTCGCAGAGACCCAGAGCTCTTTGCAGACAGAGTGTGGCGTGGGCTAAGCAGAGCTATGGAGAGTGAAAGTGGTCATGACAGTATTAGAATAATCTAGAGCCAGCCCCCAGCTTCTGGGCCTGTGAGGAAGCTTTTGGGGGGCAGGTCATCCTCCATTGTGCACTGCAGGAGTCTGCCTCCTCCTGGTAGGCAGGGGCAGGAGCAGAGCACTGGTGTGGGGCCCGGCTATTCCTAGGAGCCACCTGCAGACGTGCTAGTATAACCCTTCTCATACTCTGCCATGTCAAGCATGGGTCAGAAAGGAAGAAGCCTCTGCTCCCTATATGGCATTGATGGCACCTCTTAGCCCTGTGATCTTGACCCTGCTCTCATTGTGGCAAGGATTGTGGCAAGGATAAGAAGCTTATCCTTGCCACAATCCTCCACCTTTTTTGTTCTTGGGGATTCTGGCCTGCTCCCTTTCAGCTCGGCTCTGCCCTAGTACCCTACTGCCCTGGGTAATCCCCTCACCGTGAACCCCCTTGCCCAGGCGACTAGTTCCGTAGCTGGTCCTACCTCTGCCCTTCCTTGGGCCTGCCTTGGACTTCCACCTTGAGCCCCCAGATGGTCCTGACTCACCCTGCAGCCCCTATACTTGACCAGGGACTGAGCTAGCTACCATCCCCTGCTCCGCTTGGGATTGTTTGCATTCCAGCCTGGGACCACGCCCTCGGTCAAGCCCTCGGTGCATGAAGGTGGAACCTGCCGGCCTCACCTTGATCCTTGCTGGTATACTGCCCCATCTCTCCCTGGCTGGGCTGCTCCCTCGCTTCCGGTAGGCTACCAGCTGTTGTACCCTTGGCCTGCTCCCACCAGGCACAAGGGCTTGCCCCACCATTAGCTAGGGGTGCCCCAGGCAACTTGCTCTTTCCCCAACATCTCGTGGCATGGGTCCTGACCTCCTGAACCTCTTGCCCTCTTCCTTGGTTGGGGTCAGGGTTCCTTCCTACCTCTCCAGCCAGGGTAGCTTCAGCCAGCTTTGAAGCACCTCCATCTGCTGTCACCAAGCTGACATTCCCTCCAGGGCTGAGCTAACAGTCATGTGACCCAACCACTTCTGGTCACATGAGTCATGATCCCTGCGCTCTGGATTAACCCCTTCCACTCCAGGGCAGGCAAGCAAGTGGTGAAGTACTCTGATGCTGTGGGCCTGCTCCTGCCCAGTGCTTCACCACAGGTGTTAACAAACAGGACACTAACTAGCTAGAGTTGATGCATGTGTGTGTTGCATGCACCTGCACCAGCCAAGTAGCCAACCTACAAACACCCTTCCTCTTGTGTGGGTGTACTTGCTTTTGTGCCCACTCACCAGATTCTTCCTCACAGCTTGTTCTGGATAAGTATCCCGCCTACACTTTCCTCTCCAGTCACAGTGCACTGTGGAATTGTTTCAGAGTGCATCTTGGATTGAAGAAAGCTCTCACATGTGTCCACCATTCCTGGGCTGTGTCTCCCCCCAACCCCATCCACACCTGTCACACACAAGTCACTTTTTTTGCAAGTGCTTTTCATTTTTGCAGCATCTTGCCAAAGACAGTTTTCACTAGCAACTATCAAGTGACGTGCAAAGCAGAGTTTATGGTCTTCTGCTGCAGTCCTGCAAATGTAATGCTATTGGTGTTTTGCCTATGGATGCTATCACCCCCACATCTGGTCTGCTGGTACTGGCCACCCAGCCCGTGGTTAACTCATCATGTATGTGGTCTTACTGGACCAAGTCCCAACTGCTGTAGGATCCTGTACTCCTCGAAGTCAAGGTCCCTCTGCCATGCATCCGATATGGTATAAAGCTATGCAGAAAGTATGGCCTTGGATCCCCTGGTGAAAGCTTAGTTCTTTTCTGTCGATTTCCACACATCCATAGCTACTGCATTTTGCTCTGTCCTCGTGTCCATCGGTGCTCCCTGGGCTTTGAACTTCAGTACCTCCAGGTGCTCGTGAACTCAGGCTGGTCCCTCTGGCACCCCTGCACAGTCATGAGGCTGGTGATGAGACAGTAGGGTATCACATATCCATCAGCGACTCCCTGTGAGACTCCAATACAGTCAGTGGGTGTTTTTACACACACATTTCTCCTGTATGTTTGCTGTTACATCCTGAACTTTCTGTGTGTCTAAATCACTCACCCAGATCTTAAACATCTGGCTCTTTGAACTTCTGCATAGAACTTCTCCCAGAACTTTTGTGTGTAAAAATTTCTCCTGGTAAATTGCTTTGCTCCAGGCAGCTGTAGTCACTTGGTTTCCATGGCAGCCCTTCACATCTACAGCTGCAGCTACTTTAGGCTGCCTCAGGACAGTGTGTGTGTGAAGAATGCATCCGGAACTTACTTGTGGACTTGTAAACCCAGAAGATTGAAAGACCAGCACTTTAAGGTGTGTGTAAAAATCCCCAGTGACTCCACAGAGCCCCTTCCTTCTCCAAACTCAGATGACACTATCAGCCCGCCTCCCTCCAATAACATCTCCGATCCCCACGAAGATGTAAAGACCTTTCAAATTATGCTTAAGCACTTAGCTACAGCTCTGCCTCAAATTCCTATGAGAGTCTCAAAGAAAACCCCCTCAGGCCCAGTCTTTGGAATTCTGGACAGAAGTGGGGAAGGACTAGGGCTGAAACAAGAATGAATTTGTTTCTCACAAGAATTGAGAACGTTACCGAGATGTAAAGATTTCAGTAATGGTTCTAAATCTTAATCAAGAATGAATTACAGTGATTTATCGTGTACTGTATACCGATTTACCATGTACCACTTACTGTGTACCGTGTTTGTCCCAGTAACACTCATGTACAAAATGACCACTGCAGCTGTTCTGTGCATGTGCAGCTCTCTTCCAAGATGGCACCAGCAGCATCTCTGCCATTTTGAAAAAGGGCAGCCATTTTGTGCATGTGCATTACCGGAATGAAAGCAGTACACAGTAAATCGGTATACAGTACACGATAAATGGTAATCACAGTAAATCAAGAACTCTTAACCAAGAAAGTGTCAAGAACCGAGGGTTTTCTTGATTACTGATTACTGTTTCTCACTAAAAATGAGTTGAGAACTGTGATTCTTGGCGAGAATCAAGAATAATTGAGATTGAGTTTCAGCCCTAGGGAGGACACATCTTATTCCCCATATTTGAGGAACTTATGGAGCCCTCAAAAGTGGCCTGGGAGAATCCCTCTTTTTCCCTCCCAATCAACAAGCTCACAGATTCCCTCTATCAAGTTCCTAGAGAGGGAGGGGATATAAATTGCCACCCTCACGCCCCAAGTTCCATGGTTTTGACTGTAACCACGAGCCACCCTAAAGGCAGGAACCATACAAAAGTCACCCTCCGACAGAGAAGGCAGGAGGCTTGATACTCTGGGAAGTAAGGTGTTCTCCGCCTCTACACTGTCTCTACAGGCAGCTAACTACCTCTCCACTATGAGCAGATACAGCATTGGCCCTGGACACACTCCACGTCCACCCAAGACACAGATGAACACCTAGCCCTATAGAGGGAAGGCTCCCAGTTGGCACAATTCCAGCTTACAACCACCATGCATTTTTCTCCTCCACCACCACCAACACCCTCTCCAAGATAAAGGAAATATCCCAAACAGCGAGGTTGGCATGAATCATAAGATCAGCCAGGAGGCACTCCTATCCATCCTCTTCCTACTACTTCTATAGACAACTCAGGTCCTCCTACTCTCACAGGAGGTTTGTAAACCCTCAGCAATCACAACATCAGCAACAGGCCTTTCCTTAGGCCCACAGGAGCTTCTACAAGCCCCAACACAAGCCCAGATCTGCCTTGAACACTTCGAGACCCAAGCCTCAGTGTCGAGTTTAACACCTTGGCGGTCAAGTGTGACAAGCTGGAAAATAATCAGTTCCTTAACCATTTAACACCCTTCTATCGGGCCTGGAGGTCTAAAACATCTGATGGGTAGATACTTGAAATTATCTGTCAAGGATGCTCCATCCAATTCAAATCACTCCCCTCCCCGCCCATCTCGCCCCCACCCTGTCCCTCTTCAGGGATTCCTCTCACAAGATAGAATTACTCCAAGAGATCTCGACACTACTGTGTAAGGGGGCAGTACAGGATATATTGCCCCCAATTACCTACGGGGCCGTGGAGTTCTACTCTAGATACTTCCCCACCCCCAAGCAAGAGGGGGGACTCCATCCTATCCTTGACTTCCAGCATCTTAATAAATTCATAAGGAAATTTAAATTTTGAATGGTCACGCTTGCCGCTATCCTTTCAGCCCTATGGAAAAACTCCTTGACCTCAAAGATGCCTATTTGTAAGTCAGCATTACAAATTTCTCTATTTTGTTGCAAACGGAATGTATTTCCAGTATACCATACTCCCCTTCAGTCTCGCCACTTCACCCAGAAACTTCTTGAAATGCATGGCAGCTGTCATGGCCAAACTCAGGAGAAGAGGCATCAAGACCTTCCCATATCTGGACGACTGGCTCACTACAACCAACTTCAGAGATCACACAGAGCAATTTCAGGCCACCATACACCACTTGACAAGTCTGGATCTCATATCAATAGGAAAAGTCCCAACTCCAACCTCCAAGAGTCCACTCGTTTGTCAGTGCCATTATAGACATCACCAGGGAGGAAGCTTTCCTCCCAGGCACATGATTTGATGATATATTTCATATGATCAACACCCTATGGCACTGCTCAGATCAGTCTGTTAAATTCTTTCTATGTCTGATGGGACTTTGGGCCTCAACCACAATGGTCACCCCCTTCTGCACATGCATCCCCTCCAGCACTGACTGTGGGGAAATTATAACACCGATATCCAGAGCATGTGCAGGAAACTGAAAATCCTGGTACCCCACCTCAAGCACCTGAAATGGTGGGAGTGTCCATACAGCGCCTTCAGAGGCATCCCCTAGATCCCTCCATCACCATGGATGCCTCCCTGGACAGCTTGGGTGCCCATTGCAACTCTCTCACAATTCACGGAGTCTGGGCCCCAGAGAAGAAGCTCCTTCATGTAAACCTTCTCAAGCTCAGGGCCATCAGATGAGCACTAAGAGATTTTGTATTGGTTCAAATCACAACCGACAGTACCATGGCCATGTGACATGTCAACCGACAGGGCAGGCTTATGTCTCTCCTTCTTTCCCAGGAGACAGAGGAAATCTGGCATTGGTGCATTCAGCATGCAGTGACACCGGCTGCCATTCACCTCCAAGGAGAATCAAACCAACTAGCAGATCATCTCACCAGACTTTCCAGAGAAAGACATAATTGAAGCCTCTGCCAGAGGGTGGTCAGCTACCTGTTCCACAGATGGGGCACTCCCCACATGGACCTCTTTGCATCCAAGACCAGTCACAAGCTTCCCCTCTTCTGCAGCCAAGCAGGCTGGCCCAGGGATCCATATTGGACACATCTGATATTTATTTATTTATTTATAAAAACCATTTTTATACCACCACCCCTGCCCAATGGCAGCCCAGGGCTGCATATAATAATATACAACATATAATAATATATATAACAACATATAATATACAACATATAATAATATATATAACAACATTATATAACATATTATAATAATAATAATAATAATAATAAAAATCAATACCCATACCGTAAAATCACACTAAAATCCCCCCCAAAAAGGTCTGGAAAACCCCCCATAAAACAACAAACCCCTTAAAACCCCACCCACTACCCGTTCCCTTCACCAAATGCCTGGTGAAACAGCCAGGTCTTCATTTTTTATAGCTGGAGAGAGGCAAATCTCCACCGGGAGGGAGTTCCATAGCCGTAGCACAGCCACCAAGAATGCCGTAGCCACCTGGGAAACATGGGGGACCTCCAAGCGGGCATTCCCGACCGAACGCAGAGGCTGAGACACAAGGGATGAGGCGGTCCTGCAGGTAGGTGTGGCCTAGACCATATAGGGTTTTAAAGGTAATAAACAACACCTTGAATCGGACCCAGAAGACTATAGGCAGCCAGTGCAGAGATCGGAGCACTGGTGTTATGTGCTCCCAACAACCTGTCCCCATAACAAAATGGGCCGCCACATTCTGCACCAGCTGCAGCCTCTGGGTTGTCACCAAGGGTAGCCCCACAATGTGTTGGAAGCCGCCCCGAGCTGCGTGGCAGGAGGGGCGGGGTAGAAATTTTATAAATAAATAAAATAAATAAATAGAGCACGTTGCAGAAATCCAGTCACGAGGTGATGAATGCATGGATGATGGTGGCAGGATCGGAACCTGAGATATATAGTCAAAGGCGTCAGACCAGATGTAATTTACCAAATGAACTCGCCACAGCTGCCACCTGGTCATCCAGGCGGAGCTGGGAATCGAGGAGAACCCCAAGGCTCCAAACCTGAGGAACCAAGGAAGGACACACCCCATCAGTGATGGGGGCCTCCACTTCCTCGCTCCTACCCACCATCACCTCCATCTTATTGAGATTCATTTTCAGATGGCTCATCCTCATCCAATCCCTCACTACAGTCAGGCACTGGGTAAACACCGAGACTGCCGGGCCTGGATCAGATGAAAACAAGTGGTACAGCTGGATGTCATCAGAATACTGATGACACCGAACCTCAAATCCTCTCACGATCTCACCCAGTGGCTGCATATACATATTGAACAGGAGAGGGGACAAAATAGATCACTGCAGGACTCCACATATTTATTTATTTATTTATTTTTCAGACTTATATCCCGCCCCCTCCTGCGATGCAGCTCGGGCCCAAGGGAAGATGTACAATCTCCCAGTACCACACGCTGAGATCTCCTGGCCTGAAATTAGTGGAACTATTCAAGAACAGTTCCGCCCACCCTGGCACAGTCCCGCAGGCACGTCACCAGCATCTCGTGGTCAACCATATCAAACACTGCTGAAAGATCTAACAAAATCAGAAGAGTTGATCAACCCCGATCCAGCTCTTGGCACAGATTGTTGACCAAGGCCACAAGCGCAGTCTTGGTGCCATATCCTGGATGAAAGCCAGACTGCAAGGGATCAAGGAAGCCGATGCGGTCCAGATGCCCCTGGAGCTGTTGGGCCACTGCCCACTCCAGGGAAGGTTAGAGACTGGCCAATAACCGGCAAGGGCGTCAATGTCAAGCTATCCCATGGGACACCAACTTCCTATATACCTTTTCCCCATTCCTGCTCATCTCCAAAGGATTGCAGAGACAAGGCTCATTTTGAATTGAAATTTATTATGACAGTAGCTCACGCCATGGTCAAATACAGTACAAACAAACAGAAAACAATACCAACAGTATAACAATATCCAATAACAATAAAATAAGCAGATGGCACATACCTCGGTGCCAATAAAACCATTGCTTTAATCATTCAGATAAGACTGGACAAGAATAAGGAGAAATTTAAAACAAAACCAAATGCTGGCCAATAAGGCCCACCACATATCCTCTGATAACCCGGCTGCAAACCATTAATGGGGATAAGGGCCTGAACAAACATATGGAGGCCTATTAGTCAGTCTGCTTCCACCCTTTGAATTTTTGTGGCCAAAAACGCAAATATGGCCACCACCTTTATTTGGTCCTCCCCCTGTATAGTTAGTAATTTTATAATTCTTTGACCAATTGTAAGGTAATCTTTCCCCCTCAGAAGTGAGGCTATCCATATATTCCTTATATTATCATAAAAGGCGCAATCAAACAAGACAAGGCTCATATGATCCTGGTGGCTGTGGCCTGGCACCGACAACGTTGGATCTAGCAACTAGCTCATACCACTTCCCCCACATCAGAACCTGCTCACTCAACAATGAGGCAGGAGTGTCACCAGAACGTTCATTCCCTGCACCTCATGGCCTGACTTCTTTGCCCTTAACCCTACTTCACAACCTTCCACAAGGAGTACGGACTGTCCAGGCAGAGTCAACATGTAAGACTTTCACAGCTAAGTGGAATAGATTCATCCTGTGGTGCTCCTCCAACTCCGTAGTTACCCATGTAATCCCACTACCTCAGGCATTATCCTGCCTCCTCCACCTGAGTACGCAAGGTCTCTCCCTATCCTCAGTCAAAGTACACCTGGCGGCAATTTCATCCAACCTCCCACCCATCGTGGGGAAACCACTCTTCTCACACTATCTGGTCCAATCTTTCTGGAAAGGACTCAACAACCTCTGCCCACCAGTTTCCTATTTGACACCTCTCCCTAGTCCTCTCAAAACTCATGGGATCGCATTGTGCACCCTTGACCATGTCCTCTCTGAAGCATCTCACACGGAAAGTAATCTTCCTGGTCATGATCACATCTGCTAGCAGAGTCAGCCGACTAACAGCCTTGTGAGCCTCAACTTCGTACCTCAACTTCCATATAGTTAAAGTCAATCTCAGACCGGACGTATCCTTCAAGCCCAAGATAATTTCCTCATTCCACCTTAACAAGGTATCTCTCTCACGGTCTTTTTTATTTTACCCAGCCTTACTCTTCTAGGGCAGGGGCCACTCTTCACATCCTGGATGTCCGCAGGGCCGTGGCATTCTATGTGCACTGTACTAAATCTTTCAGAATGACTGATACCCTCTTTATCTCATATGGTGATAGGGTTCAGGGAAGCAAAATATCCTTACAAAGACTATCCAAATGGCTACTCTAGTGCATGCATACATGCTACACTCTCACGGGGAAAGACACCCCAGAAGGACTCTGAGCACAATCTATTAGAGCCATGGCTGCCATTATGGTGACCTTCCGCCACATCCCCTTACATGACGTGTGTAAGGCAGCCACATGGGCTTCTACAGATACTTTCCTGAAGCATTAGGCCTTGGACTTGGCCCATAGGAGAGATGCTGCTCCCTCCTCTTTTCTTTCAAGGCCAACTGCTCACAATCTCCCATAAGTGAGAATCACAGAGACTCTCCAAGAAGAAACTCAGGTTACTTAACAGTAACTGGGTTCTTCGAGATGACTCCGTGGATTCTCACTACCCACCCAACCTTCCCCTCAGCCATGTATCCTGGCTGGGTTGGAAGGAACTGAGGTGGGAATGCTCTGCCCCTCCCCTTTATTTATTTTATTTATTTTTCAATTTAATACCCCGCCCCTCCTACCATCAGGTAGCCCGGGGCGGCTTACAATATAAAAACACAAATAAAATTCAGACCAATGGAACCCCCTAACCATTGGACCTGGGGAGTGATGAAATGGTTAAAGGAAGGCAGGATTTGAGCGGGGGGGGGGGGTTAAAACATTGGACATGCCTAGTTGGGTAGTCAGTTGCAGCAATGTCCCCTCAAAAAGTGTAGGTGACAGTTTGGGAGGGGACTTACGGCCCCAGCCCAGTGACTGCCCGTCATCACTAGCACCAGCAGGCTGATTTGCATGTGAACTGACTGGGAGAATTTGTGTTGCATTTTCTTCCACATAGACGCCGTTTTGCTTTGCATGCTCTGCAGAACGGAGTCCATGTGGTCAAATTGCCACCAGGCATGCCTAATTCCAGCCGTCTTGCTGCCTACGTCTCCTCAGCGTCCACTGCCATCCATACTCATGTGTTCCTGGGCCTTCTGGCAGCACTTGTAAACAGCCACTTTTGGCTGCATTGCAGATTCCAGATTGAATTTTGCAGCTCTTTGGCCCACCAAGGGTTTCTGCCAAGTAACTCATGGGCCAAATCCTCCCTGAACCAGAAGTCCCACTGATGCTGATCACTTGAAGCTGGCGTGTCATGGTGCCAACATACATGACCTCAAAGTGAACAAGGAGCACATTACTTCCACACTTCGTGGGTATGTGACCCAAACATCCACTCTTATACTCCTTCCCCAGAAACCAACTCCTTATTCTGCACCCACTGGTGCACATGTGCACATACACGGCACATGGGATAGTTTCTGTAGCATGCATACACACTACAGGGACACTACACTACACACAAAGAAACCCATCCAGTAGATCACAAAGTTTGCCTGTCACAGCCTAAAGTGTAGTTGTTGTCATGAATTCCTTGCATCTACGACATAGATCCTTTGTCCTCTGCCGGCACTGATGTATATCACAGCTGTAACCCAGTTTCTCTATTTCCTCTGAGATTCTCTAGAGAACTGCCATGTTCCAATAGCACTTGCTGGGGGAATAGTGCAGCTTGTGACACTCTCCCCACCCCCCAAGGCAAATGAAGGCCTTGGTCTCCTGACTCCATGGCATGCAACGCTGGTGAGCTGAACTGTGAAAGCTAGGGCTCTAGCTTTGTGGGGTCATTGGTTATCGGGGTCATGGTGACCTGGCTGTAAGAATGAGCCATGGTAGGAGCAAATGAATAGCTCTGAAAGTAGCAACCCAAATAGAATGCAGTGGCTAAGTAACAGCAAGTGGCAGGTGCCGATCATTAACCATGCTGAACACAGGAAACACATTTTTGAAAATGGCACCTGGCTTTTAAGGCAAATGTTATGTGTGCAGCCATATATGTATTCTTTTGTTTGTCTTTATCTTTAGAATTATATTCCATATTCAAAAAACCTCCAGTTTATAATAATAGTTAAGGCTCTTGCAAATTTAATCATGCACTAAAAAGCATGGAAATTGCAAGATAAGGCTCCTGCCTTAATTTGTGAGCCATGTAAGCAGTAAAAACGTTGTACTGTCTCACATATTGTGCTTGATTCCAATTTAGGCTCCATGCATTGCTCTTTCACTCCCAATCCTCTTCCTCTGCAGGTTGAGGGCAACACTGAAACTGGGGAATAGAGGGGGTGAGGGGGCAGCAGCAGAGCTGTGGGGAACCCAGGGCTGGGAGAGCAAGGGCCGCGGGTGGGGATTGAGGGGCAGCTAGGCTGTTGCACCAGCATGAGCACCCTGAAACTCCCTACCTCCCCAGCCATCCCTAGGTCTCCTGCTGTCCCTCACTCCCCACCCACAGCCCCAGTTCCCCCAGCCCTGACCTTTTCCCTGCTCTGCCACTGTCCATCAATCACCACCTACACCCTTGATCCCCCACCCCTGAGTTCCCCCCACCTCTGTCGCTGACTGCCAATCAACACCCGAAGCCTGTGCTCTCTCAGCTCTTGATTCCCCCTAGCTCTGTCACTGCCCCTCTATTGCCACCTGCAGCCCCTGCTCTCACTGCCCTGGACTCTCCCAGCTTTGCTGCTGCCCCTCAATCCCTGCTTGCAGCCTCTGTTTCCACAGCCCTGAGTTCCTCTCCAGTTCTGCCACTGCCTCTCAGTCCATAACCACAGCTCCTGGCACCCCCAGACCTGAGTTCCCCCAACTCTACTGATGCCTTTCAATACACATCCATAGCCCCTGCTTCCCCAATCAACCCTGCCCCCCAGTTCTGATGCTGCCCCACAAACCACATCTGCAGCCCCCACTCTTCCAGCTCTGAGCTCCTCCCCAGCTCTCCTGCTGCCCCTCAGTGCTCACCTACAGGTCTCGCACCTCTACTACTGTCCCTCAGTCCCCCTCCACAGTCCCTGCTCCCACAGTCCTAAGCTCCCTACAGCTCCTCTGCTGTCCTGGGTTCCCCTCAGCACTCCCACTGCCCTTCAGTCCCCACCCACAATCCCTTGTCTCTTAGCCCCGGACTCCCCCCAGCTCTGCTGCTCCTCCATTCCCCTCCTTCAGTGTTGCCCCCAATCTGCAGAGGAAGAGGATTGGGACTGAAAGATCAAGCAAAGTGGGGGCATGGAACCTAAGTTGGAAATCAAGCACAATATGTGAGACTGTACAACGTCTTACTGCTTACATGGCTCAAAAGTTAAGGCAGGAGACTTAACTTGCAATTTCCATCCTTTTTAGTGAATGATTGAATCTGCAAGAGCCGTAACTATTATTATAAACCAAAAATGTTTTTAATATGGAATCTCCAAGTCTTTTTACAAGATTTGCAATACAGAAAAATTGTGCAATACAGAAAATTCCACCTGCTGGCGGATTAGGAACATTGAGCATGTGCGTCCCCGGGCAAAGATAAAATGTGAGGGCTCCACTCAACCCCACCCACTTTCACACAGCCCCACCAACTTCCCTTTGACAATTACAGAGAATTGTCATATAAGTTAGTTTTAACCCATCAGTACAATGTGCACCAAAGAACATTTAAATCCATTTTAGACTAAATGAAGCACAGGACACAGATATGGTTAAAAAACAATGACTCTTCTTTAAAATACATGAGGATAGGATGGCACAGATCCATAGCACTCACTCCCTTCTCCGCCCCCTCACACTCACTCATTCTCTCACAGACAACCACACAAACACACTCACTCACCCGCCCCCCCCGCCCCCACGGTTTCTCTCACACACCACACAAACACATACACTCACTCCCTCTCCCCGTCCCCCCTCACTCACTCATTCTCTCTCATACACCACACAAACACACACACACACTCCCTTCTCCCTCACTCTCTCTCTCACATACCATACAAACACACACACTCACTCCCTTTCCCCCGCCCACAGACATACACTCTCACACACCACACAAACACTCACCCTCTTCCCCTCCTCCCTCCCACGCTCATTCAGATAAAGGTAAGGCAGATAAAGGCTGCAGCACTGGGCCAGAAAGGGGGGAGAGGGACAGGGGAGGGGTGTAGTTCCTCTCCCCCATCCCCCCTTCACACATTGCCATGGGGGCTCAGATGGGTCCCAGGCAGACTGGAGCCAGTCAATGAATCCCTGCCCTGAGCAGCAGGGATTGGATGAGTGATGCACACTTGGACGGAACAGGCCAGGAACATGCTGCTTGGCAGTGGCAAGAGGTGGGGGGCCAGGGGTTACAGGGGGTAATTCCCCCCCGTGCCCCAAAGCCCCAGAGGACAATTGCCCTGACAATCAGACAAGCAGAAAGGGAGGAAAAACTCCCCCACCTCCCTCCTGGACTCTTGCACCAGCATCTGTGCATGCATTGCATAACTTTTCTCCCATAGTCCTCCTATAGCTTAAAATGGAGATTTAAAAGCTATAATTTTAAAACTACTCTCCATTTTTCTTTTAAAAATAAGCTAAGGCACCCCTGGCTGGCAGGCTTCAATTTTCTGGAAATGTGTCAGTTTCACAGACAGCACTTTAAAACCTCAAAGGCTTTCAGTTTGAGACGGTCGGAATTTTACAAAAAACTGCTCCCCAGCCTGCAAATTCTAAATAGCTATATCTCACCCAATTTGTATCGGATTTGGCTGAAATTTTCAGAGCATCAACCTCTCACCCAAGAGACCTTCTATGCAAAACTTTACAATAATAACAAAAATCATCTTATTTGGATTATAACGGAGAGTGCTACATGCGTTAACTAACCAGGCACTATTGTGCCTGGATAATTTTTTTGATTGTCCCTTAAGAAGATTATAGATTGAAACATGTTGGACATTACTGATGGATTATTGACTACACTGAACTGACCACAATTCTGATGTCTCTTTTTTGAACTATTTTGTATTCTTTCTTACTATGTAATTTAATACTTCTGGTCTGATTATGGATTTATTTTTATGTTGTGATTATTAATACAAATGATAAATTTGTGATTCTGTGGTATCCTATGCATTTTTTGTTTGTTCCTCTGCAAACCCATTCTGAAAATGTAACCCTTCACATTCCAAAAGTACACCTACCTAGTGTAACAACTCCCACACCCCCAGCAAAATGGCACAGGTTGTCTCTGCTTCTCCCTTTGCAGAAATGATTTCCTGAAGGAGATAAAGATCATGTCACGGCTGAAGGACCCCAATATCATCCGCCTCCTGGGTGTGTGTGTGCGGGATGACCCCCTGTGCATGATCACAGAGTACATGGAGAATGGAGACCTGCACCAGTTCCTGTCCCAGAGGGAGAGCAGCACCCCCTTCGCCCTCTCCCATAACATCCCCTGTGTCAGGTGAGGTGCAGCAACTACTCCAGAGAAAGGGGAGCCATCAGGGGAAAGGGAAGGGGGGTGGAACGACCATGGCAGGAGTAGGAATAGCTACGAGGGGCACAGCAAGTCAGTGGAAGAAGGAACGGGAATATTCACAGGAAGGGAGTGGGAGAAGCCACAACAAGAAAGGGGCAGTGGAAGGGGTGTAGTGAGAGGGGGAGCAACTTTTATTAGACTTGGAACAGTTAATAGCACAGTAACTCGTACCTGTCAGATTTGCAGTAACTGATCTGCACCAACAATGATCTGTTACCAAGTAGTACTAATTGATTTTTTTGACAGTTTAAAGACACCGTATTATTACCACTTTGTGCCATTTTCTGTGTTACTCCATTGTGCTTTTCATCATTTCCATGGTTACTGCTAGTTCCATTTGCCCATCATTTCTTTTCTGTTTACCCACTGGACCCTTTCAAGTTTAACTCAGTTTCCCCTCGGATATCTGGTTCAAATATTCTGGTTGCATCCAGTAGCAGCTGTTGGATTTTTAAACTGATGGGGTGGTGGGAGGGATCACTGGAGGCAGGGCCACTGATCAAATTTGACATATTACTATGGAATACATAAATAATAAATTTTAAAAACCCACCAGAACTACAGATTGCACAATGTTTGTGGCATGCAAAGCTCTTCTCTGTGAGGAAAAGGAGAATCCAGCAGTTGCTCCTGTAGATTGGGTGGTAGAAAAGAAAATTGGCAAGTCAAGGGTTCGAGTCTGTTTTAGGTAAGAGTACATTGTATGTGTGATTTCTTTCACTTTTAAAATTTGCTAATTTAAAAATAAGAATACACACAAGAGGAAAACCCTATACATGCCAGGAGTGTGAGGAAAGCTTCAGGAAAAATTAGGCGCTCAATATACATCAGAGAATCCAGACAGGAGGGAATTGCTTCCATGTGCCCTGACTGGGAAATGCTACAGAGTAAGCTCAGCCTAGTATATACCAGATAATACACCACACAGGAGAACAGTCCTATAAATGCCCAACAATGGGGACAGTTTTATTACAAGTCTCAGTCTTGGTATACATCAAAGAACCCAGAGTTCCCCCATTCCCAACCCCACCTCAGCTGCAGCTGGGAAAGAGGATATGAATGGTAGAATTCACTTTGGAGGATGCATAAGGAAGAATAGTTTAAGAAACATTATAGTAGATCTAAAGCTTAGCTACTGAGCCATACCATCCCTCACCCCAAACTAGCTCTTCCCACCCCAACTACCCTTCCCTTACACCTATGTCCCCTGTGAACACAGATCATTCCCTGATCTTTCTCTCTTTATATACCCTGGTTCCAAAGTGACACCTAAAGGGGCTGCCTTCTTGCAGTGGCAGGGCTTATTGACAACTCTGCAGTCAGAGTAAAAGGCCCTGAGTGCCGTAATGAGGGGCTCAGTGTTCCCAAAGCCAGCAGTACTCTAAACAGAGAGGAGTTTAGTATCTTAGTCAATGTACAATTCAAGAAGACACTTTAGTATCGGGAAAACATACAATTAGAGCCCAGAATCATTATTATTAAGCATTTATATACCACTTTCAGATTGTCCTTCCTACAATCTCCCAGACCAAAAACAGGAAAACAGACGGGGGGAAATCATTAAAGTCCCAAGATTCTCAATAACATCAGATCACTCAGAGAGGATGGTACAAAATTCATAGGGGTTGTACCACAGCAAAGAGCAGCACAGGGCAGGAACCTATTTTGATCTTTCAGAAATACTCAGATTACACAATCGTTTTTTCCTCCAGAAAGATTAAATATTAAGAAATCAGCAAGTAAAGTCTTTGAAAAAACTTTTAAATTCTATCTGTAATTTTTTCCACTATGCTTAGCCCACAAACCAAACCCTGAATTTTCAGCAAATTTTCCTCTAAGTGACCACAGATTGCATGAGCAAGAAGGCTCCTTCTCCAAGCCAGAAAGGGAAGTGGGGTAGGGACAAATGGTGGTAAATCTTTTTGTTAAAAATGTGCAAAAGGAGACTGATATTGAGAAAAGCAAGAGAAATACACAATTGGGAAAAGCAGACTATTGCAAGAGCAAGCCCAGAAATTAAAACCCACATTTTCAGTTATTTAATTAAAGTACAATTTAAACCGACATTTCAGTATCTGGAAAATATATTATATTATCATAATTACTATTATGTATTTAAATAGCACTTTTACTGTCCATCCAACAACCCCCCAGCCCAAACAGGAAATAACAGGGGGAAATGCTCAAAATCCCAACATTCTGTGTAAATCAGAGCATGCAGGTGAGACATTTCAAGGGGTCAATATCAATACAAATCGTGGGGGGAAGGGGAGGAAGTGAGGGAGAGTAGGGGAGAAGGGACCACACACACTTATCTGGCAGTAGTAGCAATGCAGAGGGAGAAAGGAGAGAGAAAGATGGGGGAAGAGGGGAGAGAGGAGGGAAATGGGGGGTGGGAAGATACACGGGCTTATCTGGTGGCAGCAGCAGTGCAGGGGAGAGGAGGGTGGAGAAAGAGTGGAGAGGGAAAAGGAAAGGAATATACACACACACTTATTTGGCAAGAGTGCAGGGGAAGAGGGTGAGCAGTGCTAGCCACCCAGCAGCTCCAGATCCAGGACCTAAGGGCAGCTGGCAGTAAAAGGCTTGGAGGGAGGGGAAGGAGGGACAAAAACATCCTACCCCCAGGCAGCCCTCTCCTCTGCTGCCATTGGTTGGCGGCTGTAGTCTGAAAGGTGGTGTTTCAAAGGACTTTGGTTCAAGTCAGCCCAGTACTGTATTTCCAAAGGAGCAGACACAGTCACATTTTAAGTTCTAAGCACTTTACTGAATAAATGCTGTTAAATAAACAACCATACAGCAAAATATATAGTCAAGGCTATGAAAAACTAATAGAAAAGGTTCCTAGCAATAGGTATTTGAACAGGAGATAGGAGAGTGATCTCAACTAGAGACAGAAAAGTTAGAAAGAACTCAAAGAAGTTCAAAGTTTGTCTCAGAATGGCCAGTTCTAAGACTGAAGGATAAGGAAAAATAATAATTACTTGCAGGGGCACTATCTCTGAAAATCAGCTGATGCTGTGTTGAGTTGTGTGAGGTGATAAGTTGAGTTGTGTGAGGTTCTGGGCCCAGTTTTTGTATGCTCTGTATTACTATGTTAAAACTCTGTTTCATCTGAGGAAGCTGACATCATGTGACTATCTTGTGTCCTCACTGAATATGGACACAGATTTTGCTATATAGTTGATTTCCGGGCAGTTGTAAAGAAAGTGTTGGTGACATACTGGCATGATGAAACACGTGGGACATAGATTTTCTGAGAACATACGGTGGTGGTTTACGTGTCCCATAAGAGGCACCTATTTCAAAGGTCTTTGCTGACACATATTGGGTTCTGTAGGTCCAAAATCCTCTTGAGCCAAGTTCTAACTTCCTGCCTCATCACTTCTGATGTGGGGCATGCACATCCTATTTAAACTCATAGCTGTCTTCATCTCAAAGAAAGGTATTCTCTATTATTTTAAAAATCTGTAAATAGGTCTTAGGAAAATCACCCCTAGATGCAGCTTTCCAGAAGTAAAACAGAAATGCTGGAACACAGAAATACAGTAAGTCGTTCATGCTGTAAATCAGCTATGCACTAACAGTAAAGCAGTATCAATTAGTAGTTTGGTTAAATGGTTAACTACTATGTTAAGTGCTTGAAGTGCTTACCAGTTGGTTAACTTATTAGCTAAGCTATCTGGAATTTCAGATATTAACCACAGTTATGGAAGTAACTATCCATTTCTGGCTGGACAGCCATCTGTTGGAGATGATGTAGCTGTAGTCGTTCTGCAACCAAGCATGGAGTTGAACTAGATGACCCACAACCCATAGATGTCAACTCTATGATACTATGATTCAGCTCTACTTTTCACGTCCTTGCCTTTGCTCTTGTTCTGCAACTTTCCTTACTCCCAGAACAAGTATTTGAGCAGGGATGAGGGCATGAAGTTCTAGGTATGCCCTCTCAGCAGCTGTAGGATACTGAGAACTGCTGCCCATCTGAAGGAGATAGCTGTGTCCAACAGAGATACTATTCTTTGACTCCCCGGTAATGTGTAAACTCTCAGGTACAGCTAAACTTCAGTTTAGGCCTGAAGCAAAACTGTTTTTTGGTCTTTGCAGAAAATGTCCATATTTTTGGAATATCGGTCGTAAGTCTGATGCAGATATAATCAGCAGGGGAATTCCATCCAAAGTTCTGACTGCAGGGTACCTCCATTTTGTGCACTGCACATGTGCAAAGTGGCATACTGTGCATGCACAAAATGGTTGTGCAGTACAGGGTGCCGCTATTTTCCACGTGTGCAATACAAGGAGCAATTGATCCAATCGTTCTGGCAAAACATGGACCAAATCGTATTCCAGTCCACATTTTGCCAGACTGATTGGAACAGTTGGATCCACTGAAAACAGAATCCAGGACAGAATTTAATTTCAGCCCTTGTGTAGCTATAATAGGGACAGGTGGTGCAGCTGTATGGGGGGTGGGGGTGGGGGATGCTCCCTGGTGCAGCTACGTCCTTGGCACCGGGGGGCGGGCTAGTCCCAGACCCATTCCAGCATAGCTAAGTCTCTGGCTACAGCAAACAACTACTCAGTGTGACCTAAGGTCTAGAGTGTTGTTTTAATGACCTGCAGCAAGAGATCTGGCCAAGACTCAAATTCTTTGTGTGCAGAAAAACAATACATTTTAAAAAAGATTTGTGTCCTGCACAGATTCCTTCAGCCAATTTCAGAGACTTCCTATTGAAATCTACCAATAGGAAAAGAATACAGTTCCCACGGCAGGAAATGTTACACTGGAAGCCTCTGCCCATGTTCTGCCCATTCCAGAATCCTGCCTGCACTAGGGTTCCTGGCAATGGGTGAGAAGGTGTAGCCTCCAGCCCAACAGAGGCAATGAGGATATGGCCAGGAACAATGCTGTGGTGGCTCCTTCAAGGCTGCCTTTGCCAAAGCACCACACAAGCCACCCTCCTGATGGTGAGCAGAGCCATCTATTGGGAGTGTATCTGTTCTCATCGGGAAAGCTGCTGACAGCACTTTGCTGTGTTGGAAGCAGCAGTCTATTCCCAGTTTCTTGGCTGAACTTGATACAGGATTTGGACCCTGGCTCACACTTGTACGTTGTTTGTTTTTGTGAAGAAAAAGAAAAATGATCCTTCCCCAACTAGGAGAAAGAACAGCCTAGGCAGCAGCTCTTCTAATCCTCCTCCCCACCCATTGGCAGTGCCATGAGACCTGATGACACCCAGGTTCATGGGTCTTGGGACTCCAGTAGAGCAACTTACTACTGATCATTTCTGTAGCACTACTAGGCATACACAGCACTTTACAGTCACAGATTTTGGAGACAGGTCCCTGCCCATTGGGCTTACAAGCTAAGATGGACACGGGTGAGGGGAGCACAAGGAAAGACAGACACACACACACTCCCATTTTACAGATGAGGAACCAAGGCTCAGAAATTGTGACTTGTCCAAGGCCACCCACTGAGTTCATGGCTAAGGTAGGATTTGAATCCTGGCTTCCCAAGACCAAGTCCAGCACCTTATTCACTACACCACACAGTCTCTAGAATTTCAATGGGAAATGCCTCAGGCAGAGCTTAGTTTTGATGCTGTTCAGGAGAATTGCCCCAAATGCTCTGGGGTTTTTTTGTAGCTCTTCCGGCCATGATGAGTCAGTGTGACATTCCCAGAAAGAAGATGCTTGACTGGATTCAGATTTTCTTATGGACTCCAACATTAACATAGACAGGTTCCCTGAACTCAATCCCACTTTTCCTCTGTGGATCTTGATGTCTGGTCAATAGGCTACATCTCCCCACATGCATTACCCACACTTATTTCTGTAGCGCTACTAGGCGTACACAGCACTTTACAGTCACAGATTTCCAGAGACAGGTCCCTGCCCAGTGGGCTTACAATCTAAAATGGACAAGGATGAAGGGAACACACATTCCCATTTTGCAGATGGGGAACTGAGGCTGAGACTTGCCCAAGGCCACCCAATGAGTTCATTAGTTAGGATGAGATTTGAACCCTGGCGTCCTGTGTCAAAGTCCATCAACTGATCTGCTACACCACACTGGCTCTATTAATGTACCTTGTTCCCATGAGGCACCACAGCTGTCCAACCACATGCTTCCCAGTGGAACTCCACAGCAGGATGAGGCCCACAGAGCACAATGGAACCAGCTACAGCTCTTAGGAGATGCTGGAGCAGCAAGGTACAACACAGGTGTTTTCATCAAACCCAAAAGGTCTGAATTTACGTCAACAAACTGAAATGTTTCATCTCAGAGATGGCAAAACATCAAGTTACATCCAAAGCTGCTGAAAAAAACTTGCTGGCATTTGCCACTTGGAATATTGTAGAACTTTCTCTTCTATGACATTTAGTTTACTTTTGGCGGCAAACCCAAATGTTGCAATGATGGGATTCCCCAGGGATATGCGGGGAATCCCAAGCAATGTGAGGGGTCCGGAAAAAAAACTTGGTAGTTTTGGGGGGGAAACTGGGTTGTTATTTTTTTCCCCTTCTGTTTCTCCCCTCCCCCCTCAAGGTCTGGGAAGGAAAATATGCAGGGAGGAATAAACTGTTCCATGCATGCTGTGAACCAACGTAACTAAATAACAATTACTATTACAGTATTACTATCATTAGCTACTGTTATTGTTCAGAACCCCAAAGATATAACCAAATTTGTTTTAATGGTCAAGTAAATACTGCAAATTTCAATTTCCCCCAAAATTTCCATATTTGGGGGGGGGGGTTCCCCATGCCTTCAAATTTTTGAAAATTTTACAATTCCAATTTTTGAATTGTAAGCACACACACACAAACCACGATAGTGGCCCACTTTGGCCCATGGGTCACAGTCACATTTGTTGAGGGGTCCAGATGTTTGCCCCAGGGTTCTCCTGGGCATGTTGGCAACTAGCTCAGGCTGTAATCCCAGAGACCTCCAGGATCACAGCCCAGGCTAGCTGTCAACACGCCAGGGAAACAGCCTACCCGACCAGGCCGAAGCAGGCCATCACGTGTGGTAGCCCACTGTTCCCAGTCCGGTCCAGAGTGTCCGCCATGAACAGCCCCTCCCAGCCCCGCCGGCGCCACATGAACTTTATTCCTCATCCAGACCTGATCCTGACCGGGTTGCCAGCAGCTTCCCGGTCCAGAGTGGTTTGTAACAGCAGCGCTCGGTAATCACTTGTGTTTTCACCCTCAGTGTTCTAGAAGCTGGGTCCCATAGAGCTAGATTTCTAGGTACTCAGCATACACCATCAAGGGATTTCCCAAAGAGCATATGTCTAATGTGTCTGTCCCCTAGAGCCTGGGTTCTCAAATGGGGAGAAGGGAGGTGTATGAGAAGCACCCCAGCTGGCAACCACCTAGCTCTGCACTCTTACTGAACTAGGGGAAATCTCTAAAATAATGGGGTGGCAAGAGGGAGAGAGAGTCAAAGAATAAGGGGGAGAGAGAGGTGAAGGAATAGGAGGGTGGGAAGGGGGCAAGGAAGAGAGGAAGCAAGAGGTGGGGAGCAATATTGTGGGGACGCTCAACTGTGACAGACAAGTGGAAGGGGGACCGTGTTCACTGCATTTTCCCCATTGCCACCAATGAGGAAAATGCAGTGAACACGGGTCTTCATGGTTCACAAAAGTTTGAGAACCACTGCCCTAGAGATACAGTTCCCAATTCTAAGAGAATCCAACAGTGCAGCAGCGGTAACCAAAATGTTCCTTTCTTGCTGATTCACATGCACAACTGTTGTTCCAGGGCAGTGAAAGTGAGAGCTCTGCCACCCACACATGGCTGCAAAGATGTCCTGGCAGAAGCAGAGGGAGAAGGTGTGCAAGGGGCTCTTTCATGACTACCCATGTTTATTTGTTTTTCCCAGCTGTGCCCACTTGCTTCTCATGGCCACGCAAATCGCCTCTGGAATGAAGTACTTGGCCTCCCTCAACTTTGTGAACCGGGATCTGGCTACCCGTAACTGCTTGGTTGGAAACTGCTACACCATCAAGATTGCAGACTTTGGAATGAGCAGGAACCTGTACAGTGGGGATTACTACCGTATCCAGGGCCGAGCTGTGTTGCCCATACGCTGGATGGCTTGGGAGAGTATTCTCTTGGTAAGGGCTATTCATGCCTCTGCCCCAGGGTTTCCTTGGGAGAAGAAGGGGGAGACGAGGCAGACCACTTTCAACAGGCTTCTGTAACTAGGAATTGCCCTTAGTCACAACCAGTCCCATTACCATCCTGATCATCATTCCTTTGTTACCTTAGCATCCTGACATCAGCTGCCCCACTGTGTGCACGTGTGCCCTCTCATATATGCTGTGAGGGCTCTCAGCCACTGCTGCTTCCAAGGCCTCCCCCACCATTTCCCCAGATGACTCTGGGCTTCTCTGTGTTCATTATCAGTCTTGCCTTGCGAAAATTTATTTAATTATCGGTATAACCTGACTTGCTATAGTAGTAGTAAGAATGAATACTTACGGAAAAATTGAGTAATAATCCCTTACTCTTGTACAAAACATAATTCAGTACCCACTTTTGACCACGGCTTCAATTTCTCTTCTTTGACTAGCATAGGTTGCTTCTTTTTCAGTTCAGTTTTGAAGATAGTCACTAATATTTTTATCTGGAATTACACTTTTATCTTCCTCAATACCTCTTGACTAGGGCTGTGCATTCGGGTTTCAATAAAACATAAATACCCACCCCACCCCACCCCAAAAGGTGCCCTTTTCAGCTTGCATATTCTAAACACAAATACTAGATTTGTGTATTCAGGTTTTGAGTGAATCCAACATTTCCTGGAAAATGTAATACTGAGGTCTCAAACTGCACCCCCCAGTACATATCCAACTTGGAGCTGGTCTGGTCTCTGGTCTTTTTCAAATGGGCTGCAGTTGAGGGGGTAGTTCGCGGGCGCACCACTGTGGGGAGGTGCAGGGGAAGATGCACACGTGTGTATTCCCCCTCCCCCATCCCCACACATGCCCTCGCACGGAGCACTGGTTGCTCCCTTTGGGGGCAATGGGTGGAGACAGGTGGGGATGCGTAGTATGCGGGAGCGCACACGTATGCCCACCCACCAGCCACCATTGTACAAACAAGATGCACCCACGCATGCCCACCTAGTGGATATGTGTGGGCATGCATGGATGCATCTAATGTAAAAAGGGCCTCTGACTCTCGCCGCTGCTTGGGAAGTCTGCTGTGAGCCCTCTCTACCTGCAGGGGATGCTGTTGTCTCAGAACTGCAGTCTGCTGCACTGCAGCCAGGCCTAGCCCAGCCAGGGAGAAATGGTGAGTCCTTGGGCAGCTTCATAAGGCCAGTGACCCCCTCCTGTAAGCCAGTGATTCCCAGCCTCATGCCCTATTAATTATTATCAATTATTACTATTATTATTATAAGCATTTATATAGCACCAGCGAAGTACCTGGCGCTTTACAAAAAATAAGATAGACTCCCCTCCCGCTGCCTGAGAGCTTACAATCTAAAGACACGGGGAGGGGAGACAGGGAAGGAGGAACAGAGGGAGAGATGCGGGATGTGACATTCATGAGGATGCGAGAACTCAGGTACACGTTCTTCACTTGGTTACAGTAACCAAGGGAGTTATTGGCTTGTGGAATCCCACTTTCCACAAGCCAATAACTCCCTTCTGAGCCAGAAACCCCTCAGACTCTCCAAACCAGCCCTACTCCCCATTTCACCATCCCCGAGCCAGCAGTACAAGTATTAAATCCTAATATGGATTTAAATCCTAAAATTGTTTTAAATCCTAATATTGTTGTTATCATTTATTATTTATATAAGACCAGCAATGTACCTGGATCTGTACAACTGATGCAGGTGAACTAACTGAAATTGAATCCAGACAAGACTAAAGTGATGATGTTTGGCCAGCCCTGTGACCTGGGGGTGGGAGGATTGGGACACCCATCATTAATGGGGTCCAGCCTCCCCTGGTTACTCAGGTTCGCAGCTTGGGGATGCTCCTGGATCAGGTTCCTACCTAAGAAAGACATGGGAGGGGAAACAAGGGAGAGATGAACATAGCAGGGTGCAAAAGTTTCAGGCACCTGGGAGCCAATGGCACCAAAAAAACCTCAGGCTGGCAACTGGTTCAGGGTTGTAGTGGGGCAAGAACGGTTTAATATCAGGATAAAGTCTAGCAACTGAATTTTTTTTTAATTTTTTTTTGATCCCAGAGTTTGATCTGAAATTTCATGCCCTGAACATAGGGAGAGACAACAGATAAAAACAGACATGTTATGTTTAGAGCTTTAAGATGTTAGGTCTCTGTCAACATCGTTCCCATCCTGGTTAATCTCCTTCCCCATCATTAATGAAGATTAACCAAAGCAAAAAACTGAACAGTTTAAAAATAAACTTAAATGTACAAGAGTTTTTTTAAAATACACACAAAAAAACAATTCAGTACAATTACAATTCAAAACACCTTCCACTCTATACATTGCAACAAAACATAAATGCCAGAAAACATAGAAATTAATTCACAATTAGAGCAAAATTTAATATTTATCATCAACATACATTTAATATATGTACTAAATTCTTTACCATACATACTTTGTTTTTATCAATAACTAAACGTGCACATTTTACAATTATGAAGGAAAATTATGTCAGAGTAATTTAAGTCTGTTTCTACATAACTTCATTGTGTACAACGAATTGTATAATGTCTACACTCACATTCTTTACTTCATTGTATGAACTGTGGAAGGGTGAGGGATGGGGACAGGAGCCAGGGAGGGGAGGCAGAACAACTTATTGGGGGAGAAGCTGGCTACAGCCTGCCCCCCAGCCATGCAACTGCGGGGCCCCAGCTAGCCGTGGCTGTGCCGGCTCCGGCCCCAGAAAGCTGTGCTGACTCCGCTTTGCCTGGGGGG
>QEPC01006401.1:365590-391006 GCA_003113815.1 Sphenodon punctatus
CGAACCAGCAGAACTGATTGTTTATCACTAATAACTCGGTTTTGGCTGCATCAATCAGTATCATATTTCAGAAGTACTTGTTATTGATCTCATTCTCAAAGCCTGTGAAGTTTGGGGGCTCAACTCTTCCAGGGGGAGGAGATATTGATTATTCAAATACACAAGGACAGTGTGCATTTTGACCACAAGCAATTAACGTTTAAGCAGTTATAACATTTTATTTTCCTAATGGATCTTTTTCAAAGTTTGTGGATATGATGGTCCTCATAACTTACAGCCATGGTTAAATTTTTAGAAATGTAAGTCAAGCAGTTTCCTCAGAATCGGGACTTCAGCAGTCCCCTGTTTATAATGAACAGTGGCTGTACATTTAAGTATTCAGGCAGCTACTGCTGCCTGAAAAATCTGAGACAGAGTAGCTTCCCCTGATCCATGTGCCTGATTTACATTCCCGTGTGCTGCCTCCTTGTTCTGTCCCTTAACCATTCCGTGTGCTGCCTCCTTGTTCTGCCCCTTAACCATTCCGTGTGCTGCCTCCTTGTTCTGCCCCTTAACCATTCTGTGTGCTGCCTCCTTGTTCTGTCCCTTAACCATCTCCTTTCCCTCCCTTTTAATGTGCCTATTAATATTAAATTTAATATGCCTATTAAATATTAAATTTAATATGCCTAGTCCTGCAGACTTTCTGGTAGCTGTTCTGCTGTGACAATAGGATGCAGTTTCGAGAAAAAAGCCCTGAAAGTGAAGAGTCCTGTTGGGTGGTGCTCAGGGAAGAAATAGGTAGGATGGCTACTACTGTGGATGCAGGGACGCTTGCTCACAGCTAGAATGTGTAAAGCGCCTTCCTTCCTCTTCGACCAATTCCAAAACAATGGGCCCTGATAGTCCTAATGCGGAAAAGAGGAAGGAGCATGAACACTGGCAAATTAGATGTAAAACATTAATAAGGCAGGCCAAGAGACAACTTGAAGAGAGACTTGCTAAAGAGGCCAAAAACTAATAATATTTTTTTTTTAATGTACATCAGAAGAAAGAAGTCGGTTAGAGAGTCAGTTGGGCCATTAGATGACCAAGAGGTAAAAACGGTGCTCAGGGAGAATAAGTCCATTGCAGAGAAGCAGAATGAATTATTTACTTCAGTCTTCACTGCAGAGGATGTTAAAGGAACACCAGAACTGTTCTTTGTAGGCAATGAATCAGATGAGCTTTCACAAATCAATGTGACTGTAGAAGAGGTTCTAGAGAAATTGACAATCTAAATAGTAACAAATCACTGGAACCAGATTGTATTCACTGGTGTTCCGGAATAACCAGGGTGTTCCGTTAGTGGGGGAGATATCAGCTGTGCCCTTGTCATGGGTGGACCATTACCTCCTGCAGACCTCGCTCCTAGTGCACATTCGCCCCCGGAAGGGTGTTGAGCTGATTCGGATGGGTCGCCCCCAGAGGATGATGGAACCGTGATGGTTCCGGAATCCTCTGGGGGAAATACCCTCTGACCTTGACAACCATCTCATCGATGACCTCGTTGTACTGTGGAACACCTTGCTGACAGAGGCCGTTGATCAGACGGCTCCTAGGCATCGGCTGCCCAGACAGCAACTCCACAGACCTCCTTGGTTTTCCGAGGACCTGTGGTTGCTAAAGCGGGATGGGCGGCGTTTGGAGCAACGGTGGTGTCGTTCGTGTGCTGAAGTCGATAGATTGCGGCATAGAACTTGTAAACTTACGAGCCTATGCCGTGGCTATGCGGGCAGAAAAGAGGGAGTTCTTTGCTGCCCTCATAGCATTCGCAAAATCCCATCCAGCGGAGCTGTTCCTGGTAGTGCAGGGGCTGGTCAGTCTGGCCTCCCTCAGTCTTGGAGTGGAGTCATCTGCTGCCCGCTGTGACATGTTTATGGATTATTTTGTGTACAAAATTGCTCGTATTCACCACGATTTTGACGCAGCATTTATTACACTAGGGGAACCAGAGGTTATGGAAGCCCCGTCATGTCCGGTTTTCTGGGATCAGTTTCACTTGGTGACGCCCACTGATGTGGTGGATGTTCTTGGGGCGGTCAGGGCCACTTCTTATGAATTAGACCCTTGCTCGTCCTGGCTGGTTAAGATCTGCTGGGAGACAATGGGGTCGTTGCTGGCTGGGGTGGTAAGCGCCTCCCTGCGGGAGGGCAGAGTGCCGGACTGTCTCAAGGAGGCAGTGGTGCAGCCTCTGCTCAAGAAACCATAACTTGACGCTGGCTCCCCTGCCAGCTATCGGCCTGTCTCTAACCTTCCCTTTTTAGGGAAGGTTATTGAATGGGTAGTGGCTCGGCAGCTGCAGGGGCATCTTGATCGCATTGGTTTTCTTGATCCCTCTCAGTCTGGCTTTCGTCTGGGTTATAGCACTGAGACTGCACTTGTGACTTTGGTAGATGACCTGCATCGAGATATGGATCGGGGTCATTTGCCCCTGCTAATCCTGTTAGATCTCTTGGCTGCGTTTGATACCGTTGATCATGAGATGTTGGTGACGTGCCTGCGGGACTTTGCAGGAGTGGGCAGGACTGTTCTTGAATGGTTCAGCTCATTCCTGACCAGAAGAACCCAGCGGGTGGTTCTTGGGAACTGTTTTTCATCATACCGAGACCTCTCGTATGGAGTTCTGCAGGGTTCTGTTCTGTCCCCTCGCCCGTTCAACGTGTATATGCAACCGCTCAGCGAGGTGATTAGGGGGTTCGGTGTACAGTGTCATCAATATGCTGATGACACCCAACTGTACCTCTCTTTTTCAACAGGCCCAGGCCCGGTGAGACTCGAAGACTGAGTCTTGGTGCTTACTCAGTGCCTGGCAGCTGTGAGGGATTGGATGAGGGCTAATCAACTGCAGCTGAATCCTGACAAGACAGAGGTGATGTTAGTGGGTAAGGCAATGGAATTGACGGCCCCCATCATTGACCTCCCAGGTATGGAGTCTAGGGGTGCCCCTCGATGCGCAGCTCTGCCTGAATCTCCAGGTGGAGGCTGTGACGAGGAGTGCTTTCCGCCAGTTGCATCTGGTGTGACGGCTTCGGCCGTTTGTTTCGGACTCCAACCTGGCCACAGTCATCCATGCTTTCATCACCTCTCGACTAGACTATTGTAACGCGCTCTATAGGTGATTTCAGACATTACGGGCTCCTGAATCACCACAGTGGATTCCCAGCGGTGGCGAGTTGAACAACCACCCCCCGTGGTCCAGGAAGGCCCCAAGCAGATGTGACGGGAGCGGGACCACGGCAGGGAATCGGCCCGACAGACCATGGCCCAGGGCAGTGCAACAGACGTAACACCGATTCCCGGCCATGGTCAAAACACCCAGAAGGCACCGGGGAGGGGCGGGAGGCAGACATGGCCAACTGAGGGCAAACGAAGCCAATAGGGCCAAAAGGAAACGCCCACACAAGGGAAACGGGAAGAGAGGGGGAGGAGGGAGAATAGCTGCCAAGGCAGCACACACAACAGGCACAGAGACAATAAGGTCATAGTGGAACACACAGCACAAACACACGCCCGGGCGCATACACACCCGCATGGGAAAGGATGGGAAGGGGGAACACAGCGGGACGGACAACACACATGGCACAATGGGCACGGGGGGGGAGACCCGGGGCCAGGGAAGTGGGGGGGAGCGCCCCGGGGGCAGGGCAGGACACGGGAAACAGCAGCCAGAACCCCCACAACAGCACAGGCTGCACGGGCAACCCCACGGCTACACAGGCAGCCCGGGCACGGGGGGACCCCCAGGGGCAGAGCACAGGCACAGGGGGAGGCCACACAGACAGGGAGCAGCCTGGGAACGGTCCAGGAGGCAGACAGGAACCTCACGCGCCGGCGAGGGTGTGATGGATGGGATGGAGGCAAACCGGAGCCAAGGAGCAGTGCAGGCGGTCCAACACCTACCCACCCCCAGGAGGATGCTGGGACGCACAGTCCGGGGGCCCCAGAACCCCTTGGTCACAGAGTCACCCAAGGGGGTGGAGGGCCACAGGCACTGGAGGGACCGAAACCGGACCATGAAGGACAGCAGCACTGGGTGCTGGGTGACGGCTCAGAGATCAGGACACAACCACAGGAGAAGACAGTCACAGAGGGGAACACTGGTTGCAGAGGAGGACAGGGGGGTGCTGTGGAGGGGGCCCAGAGGCACAGGCAGGGGCAGCAGAACCCCAGGAACCAGCCAGCACAGCAGCAAGCCCCAGACATCATGGAGGAAGCCGGCAGGGACCCACGGTGGCAGGACGGAGGTGGGAGCTCACAGCAGGGTCAGCATCCAGGGCCCGGAAGGCACAGAGGGCCTCACAGCCAGCTGCAGGGGACCACGAAGGGGCCCGGGGATGGGTGGCCTGCCAGGTGCATGAAGTGGGGCCACTGCAGCATGCCCCGATGGTATCCCAGCGCAGACATGTGGTGGGCAACGAGGTAGTATAACCTCAAAGGGATTCTGCACGACGAGCCCCACCTGGACATTGGATTGGGACCACACACCAGCCAGCGCCGCCAGCTCCACCCCAGTGGGCTCCGACAAGCGACAGTCAGCAGCTCAGGGCCACGGAAGGTGTCCGAGCTCCAACAGGCGGTGATAGACCACCCCACGCAACCGCTGGTACCCACAGGCCCTGTGAACACAGCCAAAGAAGGACATGGCCAGGGCAGGGCTCCCCTCCGCCAGACAGGCTGTGTAGGCAGCCAGGCTGCTCACAGAGAGAGGAGACACTGTCTCCACAGCTGGCCACCCCACATGCGAGCACCTCATCTCCAGGATGCGCCCATCGGGAAAGGAATACAGTCCCAGCATCTCCGCATGCAGCCAGCAATCACGGATGCTCGCCTCATAGCCAAAGTAGCACAGCCCAGAGCTCAGACTCATATAGGCACCTGTGAGGCTGTCTGGGCAGCTCAGGAGCAATTTCATGGCCAGGGAATACCATAGGTCACACAGGGCCATGGTCTCGTGGAAGGTCCAGCTATGGGGAGGCGCCAGGGGCAGTGGGGCCCACGAGCCCTGAGGAAGCGCTGCCAGCCATGGTCCAGCAAGCGGAGGATACTAACTGCAAGGAAAGAGGGGCCCCACAATCCCTGGAGGGAAAGGGAGGGGAAGCAGGGGAGCTCCAAGGCCAAGCGATAAGGCCACAGGCCGTAACATGGCACGGCAAAGGAGCGAGGCATGGAGTGCAAACCCAGCACAGCTGCTGGGACCAAGCACACATACAGGATGGCGTACACACTAATCAAGGCGGCGAGGACAACAGGCAGTCAGCACAGAGAGGTGGGAGGTGATGACAGCAGGAATACAGCTGCTGCACGCACGCCCAGGCGCTGGCTGGACCATGCGCCAGGCCCCGTGCAGGGACCGCAGGTGTGCTCAATGGGACGCCCACTGCCGCCCCGCCCCGGTCACCCTGCAGGAGCCGGGCCAGCCAGCCGGGGGGGGCAAAGGTGACCCGGGGCCCCCTGCCCGGTCGGGCCACACATGTCCCAGCCTAGAATGGGTGCATCTCCCACCCACCCGGGACACCATTCACCATGGAGCTGGGACAGCTGGGTGCCTGCAGGATGCACCTCACAGTCTGCATAGAGTGGTACTGCTCACACACCAACCTCTTGCACATCCAGACCACAGAGGTGCACCTGGCCGCCCAGCTGCAGGTATGCATGGCCAGGAGTGCTGCTACAGCCCAGAGAGCCCACCACGGGCGCAGGCGCTCCCTGGTCCAACTCAGGGCCCAGTGGGTGTCCAGAGCAGCCCGACAGGCCCTCCTCTGTGCCCGGGAGCGTGCTGCTGCACTCTGCGGGTGGGCAGCTGGCTCCAGGGCCGGAGGGAGACCATGGTCCGCGCTGCCCAGCTTGCTATGCCCATTGCGCGGCAGTTATGGGTCACGGAGCATGCACAGGGGTGGTGGTCCAGGGCGCTGCCTCAGTGGGACGAGGCTGCCTGGAGAGCGCACTTTTGGATGGACAGGCGCAGCCTCCTGTGACTCATGGAGCTGCTAACAAGCGGCAGCAAACCCCCATGTGGGCTCCCATTCCCATGGTCCAGCGGGTGGCCATCGGGATCTGGGCCCTTGCAACACCCGACTCCTGCCAGTCTTGCAGCACTTCGGCGTCAGGGTGAGCACCATCGTGGGGATCCTGCGGGATGTCTGTGAGGCAGTGGAGGGCATGCTCCTGGACCAAGCGATTCAGCTGGTGGACCAGGAGGCCATGATGGGCGGCTTCGTGGCTGGAGGGTTCCCCAACTGCATGGGCTCCATGGACGTAACCCACATTGAAATTCTCTGCCCATCCGATGGGGAGGCCATGGAATATGTAAACCGACACGGATACCACTCCCTGCAGCTGCAAGCGGTCATGGACCACCAGGGACGGTTCATAGACATATACACGGGCCACTCCGGGTGCAGCCATGATGCCAGGATCATAACCTGGCATCATCCCTTCTATTCCCGGATGTACCGCGGGGGCCTCGCGGACATGGGGATGACCCAGATCGAGGGGGTGCTAATGCACCCCTGCATCCGGGGGGACCCGGCCTATCCCCGCACCCGGTGGCTGATGAAGGCATACCCAGTTGCCAGGAACCCTGTGGAGGCGCTGCACAATACCCGCCTGTGAGCAAGCTGGACCGTGGTCGAGAGGGCCTTCGGGGCCCTCCAGCAGTGCTGGAGGTGCCCTGTGGGCCGCCTGGACTACTCAGTGGAGACCTCGGCCCCTGTGATCGGGGCCTGCTGTGTGCTGCACAACATGTGCGAGACCAATGGGGCTGCCCTCGAGTGCCCCATGCCCCGGCGCCCTCCCGGCCCCGTGCCTCTCTATGTGAATGCTGAGAACTCGCGGGAATACCGGTACGCAAAGCACATCCGTGCTGCCCTGGCTAGGCGCATCAGCCGAGAGGCCAAGGCGTGAGGCCACACACCACCGTACCCACCACCCTGGGGCCCCCACCAGCACTCAGGGTGTACCCCTAGACACCCACCCAGCCCCGGGCCCATGAACAGAGGCAGGACTGCAACTGTGGTGCCCAGGAATTTATTGTGCTTACAGCCTACAGTTCACACCACCACCACCACCACCCACCTCCCAGTGTTGTTTCCCCCCCCCCCGACCGCTCACCCCCTTCCCCCATGTCTCCGGGGCCTCCCTCTCGGCCGCCCTGTGGCTGCCGTGGAACTCCCCTCCCCTTCCCTTCCTCCTCCCCCACTGTCCGTGTCCCCGACAGTGTCCTGGGATGCCTTGGTGTCCTGAGGGGCAGGCGTTGTTGGGAGGGAGGGCGGACCCAGGGCTGGAGGGGCCCCCCTGGGCGGCTGCTCCGTCCGGAGGCCTACAGGGACTGGTAGGCGGATGCGCAGGCCCAGCGGGCGTGCTAACGGCTGGGGCAGTGGCGGAGGCGGTGGGGGTGCCGAGGGACCCGGCATCGGAGCCGGGGAAGGCAGGTTGTCCCGTGGGGCGGCAGCCATCACGTATGCACTCATGGTCCCTGCGTGCAGGAGCAGCAAGGTGCCAATGTCATGGGACCGGTCCATCTTGGCAGAGTGCTCCCTCACCATCCGGTCAATGGCCTGTTGCAGCCGCCCAAATGTCTCCACCTGCCTGCTGTGCTCCCAGCGCTCCTGCCTCCATTCAAGGCGCACCTCCACCTGCAACCTCCGGTCCTTGGCCTCTGCTTGCTGCACGGACCTTTCAGTGGCCGCCTCCATGTGGTCAATGGCTGCTATCATTCACTCACCCTGCTCGGTGGTGCTGCGGACTATGTCCTCCGCCTGCTCCTCCCTCCAGTGCTGTACCCATGCACGGTGCTCCCTCATCTGCTGCGCTGGGGACCCGGTGGCCCCCTGCATCTGGGTCCCCTCTCCCCCGCACCACGCGGGCCAGGTCCCCCAGCCCCCTCCCCCATCACTTCTCGGGAGGTCTCACCTGGGACCTCTGGCTGCTCCTGGGGCTGCTCACCGCTGTCCCCCTCAACTGCCTGTCCCGGGTGCTGGGGCATGCCATGACCTGTGAAGATATGGGACGGTTTGGGTGGGGGTAGGTGAAACATGTCCGCCGGCGGCCTCCTGGCCCCCTTTCCATGGTCTGGGGTGTCAGGGGTTGCTGGGGGCAGCCCCGTGGCCAGTGTGCCCCCCTTCCCCTCTCGGCCCATCCCATCCGGTCTGCCCCCCCCACACCTACTTGCTTAACCTCGATGTAGGCGATGCCAGCCCCTCTGCGTTGCTGTGGTCCCCCTGTGTTCCCTGGCTGGGTGCGACCTGTGTGGCGGCCTCGGATCCCACCGTGTCCAACATTGGGTGGGGGCTCTCAGGCCTGGTGCACGAGGGGCATTCCTCTTGGGGGACGGGACCCCTAGAGCCGGTGCCTTCTTGCAGGGCAGCGAGGGGAGGGGGTACCATGGCCCATTCCCTGCCCTGGACCACTGCACTCTCCACAAGGTGCGGGGCGACAATGGAGCCCTTCATGTGAAGGATGCGGTCCAGGGCGTCATAGTAGGGGGCGGTCCGGGCTCCATGGCCGGACCGCCGGTTGTTGTCCTTAAAGACCTTGTACCCCCTCTTGAGCTCCTTGACCTTGGAGCGGCACTGGGCCACTGTCCTGTGGTGCCCCGCTGCCTCCATGTCCCGCACAATCTCCTGGAACACGTGCTCATTCCGCTGGTTGACCGCTAGCTCCAGCTGGTGCTCCAGGGTCCCCCAGATCCTGATGGAGTCCTGGGTTTCCCTGTGCCCCCATTGCCCCCTTTGGTGGTACGGACGTCTCCCGCGTGGGCCTTCCTGGTCCTGATCCTCCTCCGCATGCCCTTTGCCCGTCTCCTCTGGGGGCTTGGGCTCCCGGGCCCGTTTCCGTGTCTGTGGGTCGTAAGGGGGGGGCGGTTGGTTGCCAGGATGCCTCATCCCCATGGCCCTCCCCCTTTCCTCCCTCCTGCCGGGCCGGCCCGCCCCCCCCTTGGTGCCCCTGTGCTGCTGGACACACACCCCCTTGCACCCCCTACCCGTTTCCAAGGTGGCTCCTCCCCCAGTCCAGTTGTCATCTCTGGGGTGGCCTGTCCCGGCTGCTGCTGCTGCTGCTCTCCCTCCACCACCTCCATGTGCAGCATGACCACCTACACCTCCTCCTCCCTTGCTCTCTCACCCTCCGCTCTCCTCTCTCTTCCGCCTCACTCCATCCCACTACACTCCCCTGCTACTGTGTGCCCTTTAAATCTCCCTCCCCGGCCTGTGTTGTTGCTCGTTGCCTGACAGCGACGCTGCGTGCTTTGTCCCCGGCTGGGAATCGTTTCGTTTGATTCCAGCTGGTGGGTGCCATTCAGTCGTTACATTTTGTTGTTTCCCGGTGGGAATTGCTTTGACCACCCTTTCAGAGATGGTCCGGGCCGGAGCTCCAAAAGGGTGATTAGTTTTGTCCCCTGCTGGGGATTGTCTGTGGTGAACATGTGGCGGCTGCCGAACAGACGTTCAGGGCCCATGGGCAGGGTTGTGTGTGGTTCACTGTGGTTGACTGTAATCTCATAAAGTCTGAAATCACTCTATGTGGGGCTACCCGTGGTGACGGCTCGGAAATTGCAGCTGGTGCAGAATGCAGCGGCCCGTCTCCTAGTGGGACTGGGCCACCAGGAGCATATTACACCAGTGCTCCGCTCTCTGCACTGGCTGCCGGTGGTTTTCCGGGCCCATTTCAAGATGTTGGTTTTAACCTATAAAGCCCTAAACGGTCTGGGCCCTGCCTATCTGCGAGACTGCCTCACTCCCCATGTCCTGGACCGGCCCCTGCGGTCATCTGGGGATGCCCTGCTCGAGGTCCCCCAAGTTTCTCGGGTGGCCACGCGGGAGAGGGCGTTCTCTGTGGCTGCACTGCACCTATGGAAATCCCTTGGGGTGGGTGCTTGGCTGGCCCCAGGCCTCCCTTCTTTTCGGAAAAGTAAGATCTCGCTGTTCCACCAGGCATTTGGCGGGGGAGAGGGGTGATGGGGGGTGGTGGTGTTGTGGTGTTTTTCCTTTCCTGTTTCCTCCTTTTATGTGTTTTAATTGTTTGTTTTTACTGTTGTAAGCCGCCCCGAGCTGCCTGTGGCAGGAGGGGGGGGGGTAATAAGTTTTTAAAATAAATAATAATAAATAAAATATTCACCCCAGAGTTCTGAAGGAACTCAAATATGAAATTGCAGACCTACTATTCAGTACCGGTAATTTGTAACCTGTCACTAAAATCTGCCACTGAACCTGAGGACTGGAGGGTAGAGAATGTAACACCAATATTTAAAAAGGGCTCCAGAGATGATCCTAAGCCTGATGTCGGTGCTGGGGGAAATGATGGAAACAATTATTAAGAATAAAATTACTGGGCATATTGATAAACATGGCTTAATAGGGAAGGATAAACATGGATTTAGCAAAGGGAGGTCATGACTCACTAATAATCTTTACACCCGCACTCTGTTTGAGGATGTAAAGCATGAGGATGTGGGGAGCCAGTTGACATAGTGCATCTGGATTTTCAGAAAGCATTTAATAAAGTCCCTCATGAGAGACTTTTGAGGAAATTAAAAAATAGGATAGGAGGCAGTGTCCTATTGTGAGTTGGTAACTGGTTTGAGGATAGGAAATCAAAGGGTAGGACTAAATGGTCAGTTCTCACAGTGGAGAGTGGTAAATAGTGTAGTGCCCCAAGGAACTGTACTGGGACCGATGTTGTTTAATGTATTCATTCATGATCTGGAAAAGAGAGTAAGGCGTGAGGTGATCAAATTTGCAGTTGACACAAAGTATTCAAAGTCATTAAAACATGAGTAGACTGTGAAGAATTGCAGGAGGATCTTGTGAGACTGCGTGACTTGGTATCTAATTAGCAGATTAAATTTAATGTGGACAAGTGCAAAGTATGCACATAGGGAGAAATAATCCAAACTATATGTACACACTGGGTTCTAAATTAGGAGTTACCACTCAGAAAAAGGACCTTGGAGTCATGTGGACAATACATTGAATCCTCAGCTCAGTGTGCAGCGGCAGTCAAAAAAGCAAACAGAATATTAGGAATTATTTGGAAAGAGAGAATAAAACTGAAATATCATAATGCCTCTATGGTGCAACAGCACCTTGAGTACTGTGTGCAATCCTGGTCACCCCATCTCAAAAAAGATATAGTAAAAATAGAAAAAGTACAAATAACGGCAGCAAAAATGATAAAGGGTATGGTACGTCTTATCTAGACTTATTTTTGTTTTGGCAAGTGCTGAACAAATAAATGTATTATGATGATGATAAAGGATATGGAATAGATCCCCCATGAAGAGAGGCTAGATAGGTTAGGGCTCTTCAGTTTGGAGAAGAGACAACTGAGGGGATAGAATAGATGTTTACCCTCTCAATTAGTACTAGAACTAGGGGACACCCCATGAAAAGAAAGTATTTTTTCACTAAGTTGTGGAATTTGTTGCTAGAAGATGTAGTCAAGGCCAGTAGTATAGCTAGGTTTAAAAAAGGATTGAACACATTTCTGCAAGATAGGTCCATTATTAGCAGCTATTAGCCTAGTAGGTTTGGGGATCATACCTCTTACTTTCCAGAACTGGGGGTTAACTATAGTGAACAGATCACCCCATTCTGACCTATTAGGTACCCTAGAAACCTAGATTGGCCACTGTCAGAAACAGGTTCTGGACTCAACGAACGGTCTCACCCAGTATGGGCACTACTTCTGTTCTTCTGTTCAAATAGGAGTCAGCAAAACCCCTCTACCCTGCAGTCCTGCTACCACCCTCACTTCCTGCATAACTGCTGACAGGGCACAGCCTCACTATTAGAGAGCAGTACTGAGCACAAGACCTGCACTGCCTTCTGCAACTCCCACTTCCATGCCCCTGCTTCTCACGTGTTCCTGACAAGGGCTTGGTATCCTGCACCAGGCAACAGCCAAGGCACTGGCACCCAGCTTGGAAGGTTTTGACAGGCGCCACTGTGATGGGAGGATCAGCAAGCAAGACCCTGCCTTGGCTGAGCAGACTGCTTTGCTGATGTCACCCCATGCAGGGGCCTTTCACCATTCAGAGAGGGACTGAAATGGCCAGGTTGCCCAACACAGTAAGCCCCATGGGTGTGTGTAACACTGCCTTCTCCCCTCAGGGCAAGTTTACTACTGCCAGTGATGTGTGGGCATTTGGGGTGACTCTCTGGGAGATGTTCTCACTGTGTAAGGAGCAGCCCTACAGCCAACTCTCCGATGAACAAGTCATCGAGAACACGGGGGAGTTCTTCCGCAACCAGGGCAGGCAGGTAAGGGAGCTTCTAGAGCATCATGCCAGCATTGTCCCCCGTTCATGCCATCGCCATTAGCCTCTCACTGGCTGCTCCTTCCCCATGGCCTGCTAAGGACTCGTATCCTCCTCACTCCCCAGGACTGGACTGGCTTGCCATTACATTAGCCTGGGTCGCTGTCCAGAAAAGCCACCCCTTGTTCTGGCTTCAGTAACCATTTTGCCCTGTGACATATGATCTCACTGAACAAACCACATTGTTCTTGCTTCCAGATCTACCTGTCCCAAACACTGCTGTGCCCCAACCCTGTATTTAACCTGATGCTGAAGTGCTGGAGCCGAGATATAAAGGATCGTCCTGCTTTTGACATAATTCACCACTTTCTGGCCGAGCAGATGAACGGAGCTATTTGACTGGAGCAGAGGAGAGACAGGTGCTGAGAAAAGGGTGGTTTTGTGCTCCCTCCCAGCCAGTCCCTCCTAAAGAGCAGGACAGGCAGCCTTCTCCGTGTTCCCTGTGACTGGGATTCCCTCTAAGCAGAGATTGCCGTGGCGGCTGCTCCCTCTCAGCCACAGCCTAACAAGGTGCTAGGAAACCCATCTCACACAGCAGCGGACCATCTCCTGCTCTACATTAATTCCTGGGGATTAATGTGAGGGGTTTCTTTTGGTACCATGAGAGCAATGGACACCTGTGGATTAACTGACTGATGAGGTCCCGACAGACTCCCTCTCACTGCAAGAGAAGATAAGACTAAACTTTTGCTTGGGAGCTTGGACATGGGTAAATAATCTCCAGTCTGCTGGAAAGACCAGGCCCAGCAGTTCTCAGCATGGCCATGCTAAAGGAAACTGGAAAGTAGTAAAACAAATTGGAGCTGGACAGAGCAGCCCCACAGAAGCCCTTTACTTCCTGTGGTTAGGAAGCAGTGCTGAGTGTATGTCCAATAGCTGCATTGTTCCCACACTGGATTTTTATCTACAAATGAATGTTACTGGTCATAGGAAGGTCATTGTCCTGGAGGGACTTCCTGTGACCGGATAAGTATCTGTCTTGGGGAGTGGCTGATACTGCACTACTGTCACTACATTGATGTGTTAGGCTTAGGAACTTGTAGCCAGAATGGACTGATGTGCAATGCACTCTGTATTCATGTCCAGTAATAAGAGACTGTTCCGTGATGCCGTGAGAGCAGGTCTCACTCCAGCTCCTGCCCATCTCAGCCTCACCCTCCCAGAGCAGAGCCAGCAATAGCAGAGGTTAGCTAGGTGGGCGCTTGTGTCCTGTCCTGGCTGGAGGGGTCATTGGAGGGGTGGGAGAGGGGCTGGCCTGCTAGAAGGAGGAGAATTCTATTGGCATGGCTAGCAGGTTCCACTGATTCCTTTCCACGGAGCAGCCAGTTTCTCTTGTTCTGGTAACCTCTCCTTCTCCAGAGTGTGTGGGAAGCTCTGGAAATTTCTTTAGACTGAACAAGGGGAGCCTCACCCCCTCCTCTTCTCCCTTTTCTCCCACTGCGGAGATCGTGAGAGCATGGGGAAGCGCCCCACTCAGCCCTCGTTGATCACATGACCAAACAAACATCTTCTAGATAGTTCACATGACCCCCACTGAGCTGTTTGGGCCAAGTGGGAGCCCAGTGAGAAGCAAGGGAACTCCCACCCTGCAACATACCGTCAGATTTCTCCTGCTCTGTGCATCTTCGAAGGTCAGCCATATTGGCCGTTAGCTGTGTTAGCCAGTTGAATCTCATATGCTAATGACTGAAGCTTTGGGTCATAAGACCTGAACTCATGCTGCAGCCAATGAGATCAGATATATAAATACATGTTTTCTGACTGGCTAACCCATAGTGACTGAGACCGTCTTTGTGCCCTCTCCCATCCTCAACCCTTTACAAAACCAAGAGTAGTCTCAGGCTGGGAGTGATTCCCAGCAGGGTCTATACAGCCATCTGCAAACTGCTGGGATTTACAGTATAATCCTCAATGAGGATCTGCCTGGACTTGCAGGTATCCACAAACTGACCCTTGCCCATGACAATGTTGGGATTTACTGTCCCTCCAGCCAGATGGCAATCAGTACAACATTTCTCTCATATCAGTGACCTCAACAGAAGGAAGTTCTGCTTATTGCAGGCAAAGAACATTCTAGGCAGACGCTGCATGAGCCTTCCTATAGAAGGAGATCTAGACTGAACATTGGCCATCTCAGGACTGGATACGAGAAGGTCTCAGTGCAGTCTGGAGTGAGGAGCTGACATTCAACGGCAGAGTTGGCAAGGGCTCATAGATGCACTGGGATTTCTTCCTTGGCTTGGACTGCTTCAGTCTGGCTTGGAGAATGACACAGGCTGCAGGCGGCTATTTACCTAAGGGGACAGAGCCTGATCTAAACAAGCTAGTGGCACAAGCAGGAGTATGAGTGGCTTGGTTCAGCTGTGCAGGAGAAAGCTGTGCCATCCTGCAGGCCACTCTCATCTATAGCACAGCTTGGTGGGGTGGGTAGCCTCATCAGCCTTTGCTCTGGAGGGGCTGGCAGTGACTCCAGTTCATGCCTGATCATGTGAACCAGGCACTGGATCAAAATTCCCTAAGCCTCATTCATCCCAATAGCAGTCCCTTTCCGTATCAGGGGAGATGGCTGTGGGGATGCAGTGTTGCTATGTCTGACTCAGGAACTTGGGCTAGAGCTAGACTGGCAAGTGAGAAATCACTCTGAATTCATGTCTGAGCAGGTGTGTCATGCCCCATGTGTTCCCCGCTCTCCATGTGCTGAATGACAGCCTGGAAGCTCCCCTCCCAGCCCACCCACCATGGGAGGGGAGGAGAATTAGTTGCCACCACCACAAACAGCGTAACTGCCCTGTAACCACAGAACCTGGAACTGGGTGGAGCTGCTACCACTCCACTCAGTGGACCACATGAACAGGTTACATAGGCCGGATCTGGCCTACAAACCACCAATTGAAGAACACTGGAATAAATCCTCATCAGAATTAGTGCCAAGGTTAGCTATTAATTCTCAGTGATGGCCGCGCACGCTCCTATATTCTCTTACGGGGGCTGTGCGCGTTGCCCGCCTAATGGAATGTTCAGGGGACTGTCTGGTTACTGCCAGTGATCACAGTGTCCACCCATGAGCAGTGTTACCTGCTTTGCTCTTGGATGGTCATGCAGATGTTGGAAGAATGGGGACGGGGGCGTACACATTTGCATGGCCAGCCCTCTAAGTGTTCGCCCTCTGCGTGTCACACCTGCAGGGCCATTCTATCGGGAGGAGTTTGCACACACAAGAATTCCTCTGGCTCTAATGAGAACACATGAGTCATGTGCAGTAACTTACAATGACTTGTGTGAACACTGGCAAGCCCAGCATTAGACAAGAACGCTGGATATTTGCAAGGCATTTGTCAGACTCGAGCCGAGTTCATTTTTAAAAGCCACAGATCTGCCCAGTAGCAGCCCAGAGCTTAGCACGGAGAGCTCACAAACCAGCTGGTGTGCATTTGCAGAACTGACACACAGCCCTAGGTTCCTAGATGTCATTTGGAAGAGACCACTATAATTACTAGCCTGAGATCCTGTGTAGCACAAGCTTCCTGCATGGATGAAATGGAGTAGTTTGTTTGGGATGGTAGCCTGCAACTGTGGTTTCTATAGCTCATGGTTCTCTGGGATAATGTTTGTCTCTGACTGAACTCTTCTAGAAATTCTAATCCCAGAAACCTTTCTCCCTCTAGCTTGAAAACTGTCTAGGGATGAGGTAATTTTTTCCATTTTACTTGAAGTTCTATATTGTGGATCCATCTGCAATTTGTCCCAAAGCACATATGGCCCCCAAAAGGCTGCTCTGCTGTTTTCTGCCTTTTGTTAATCTCACTTGATTGTATGTAGCTTGCTGATTTGTATTACTTTGTACATACTGGGTGCAATCCTACAGGCCACTTACACCAGCCCGTATTTTCACCACCAGTAGTAAACGCCCTCACTCAGGCACACATGTGCCCCGCCCGCGCGCAAGCCGCTCAGTGCAATGGCATGCCCCCTCCGATACAGCCCCCCAAGCCCACACACACCGCAGTCCGCGGGATGGAGCAGGCATGGCCTGAGTGAGCGCCACCCAGTGTATCGTGGGCATAAACCGGCAGCAGGATTGCACCCACTGTGTTTAGATATATTATTGTACAAATCTGAATAGCCTATGGGGATTTAGCCAACAATTCTTCTGCACTCACTAACCTGCTGGTTTCTACATTGAAAAAAGAACAATAAATTCTGCGTTTTTCTTCTGCCATTTGTGATAATGCTAATGTGTTCCCTGTGAATTCCACAGTGGAGGGGGGAGGTTAGAAAATGGAAAGCATGTTGAAGGAGCACATTTAAGGGGCTTCTAGCTAAGACTGTGGGTTTAATTCTACATGTTGGAAATTATGTATTGTACACTAGTCACAAACATGCACAAAAGAAGAAAGGCTGAGATGGGGTTGTGCACTAGTTGTGCATGTCAACCTGGGGGGAGAGGACACAAGCTGCCATGAGGAAAGGAAACCATGAAGGGTTTGCAGAGCATTCTCTAGAATGAACAAGTCCATACTTCTTACACTGGTAGCAAGGCGGGGGGCGGGGGAGGGAAGAATATGGGAGTGGGGAAGGGGGAGACAAGGCACAGTAAGATGGCCAATTTCCACACAAAACATGTTGGGGAAAGTGACTGGGCCTTTTCAAACAGGCCAAAGTGAGAGCAGGAAGGGAGACTCGTAGAGAACTTGAAAACTACAATCATGGAAGTGGGAAGCCACCAAAAATGATCAAAGGTCAGAGCTTGGTTCACAGATTGCTCTGTCCTCCCACCTCTAGTCCAGCCCATGCAGAAACCCTCTCTAGCTGCATTCACATGCAACATTTCTTTCATGTTTTGAATTTTGTGCTGGTGATTGACCATTGCACTTTCTACTGCTTCAGGTTCAGTTATGCCACACATGTTGCCATGCCTTGGCTGATTGGAGCCAGGATGCTGAACTTTTAAGGGCCAATGGGGCACCTAGAACCCAGACAGAACAAATAGGACGCAGATAACAGACCATGCAGCCTGTGCCCATAACATATTATCTCTATGGGTGCTGGGTGGACTGGAAGCAGGAACTGTTCCCTCTGACATCATTATGAGAACTGCACAAGAAGGAAAACTTACTATCGTTAAACCTGAGCAATTACACCGGAGGTCTCCTGCAACCTAATCTGTTCACATACTTTTTTTAAAAAAAAACAGGGACACGCAGGAAAATGGGGTGGGGGTGCATCTCGTATGAATGCGCCCTTTCTAGCACACAGTCCTGGCTCCTCCCCAGTAGAGATGACTGTTACGAGTAGGCTCAGAATTGCCAGGCAAGTGCGGACTGTGGGTGTAGCACTGGCTACACATCCCGGGGAGGAGGGGCCACCCCCGGTCAAGTCAGGGAACTGAACAAACATTCCCACCGATCAAGCAGAAGTGCCATGAGGCCAGCCAGCCCTGCCCTCGCACTGATACCCCACCCCTAGCCATGGCAGCTGCTGTGGCAACCCCCACACTGGGGCTAGGCTGGTGGCGCAAACACACGTGCTTGCTCTCTATGGTCTGCCTGGATGGCCTTTGAGCCTGGACTGTGGTCCCTGAGGGTAGCCACCTACCCAGTCAGTGGCTGTAGCAGGCTCACATCTGGCGGCCTGCTAACAGATATGAAGGGTAGGAACTGGCCCAGGCTGACCATAACGGGCCAGCGTCATGTCTGTTAACACCCATAAACCGTGAATAAACTTGAAATGATAATACGTTAGAAAAACAAACATGTTAATGTGATTAATTTTTTTGTTTAATTAAATCTTTAATCAAACATAAATCACACTAACATTTTTGTTTTCTAACCTGCGAGTCTGAGAGAAAACAGATGCAACGCAGGCCCTCTATGGTCTGTCTGGGCCAGAGACTCACCATCGCAGGAGTTTCCAGGCTGCCAGATGTGGACCTGCTGTTGCCACAGCCTGGGCAGGCAACTGGCCTGGATGTGATCCCCAAAAAGATCCCGGGCCCACAGTCTGGGGTGGGCTGTAGCAGGCCCGCATATCTGTTCCCACCACCATCCCCTGCTGGGGATCGTGGGCCACCATGGCCAGCAGCCATGGCTGTCTGTGATTGGCTACCATGAATGCCCATCCTGGCAGGGGTGTGGGTCCATGTGTTTGTTCTCTTCACCTCATCAGGGGTGGGGTTAGGGTTGCCATACCTCCCCTTTAATCCAGGACACTTATGAAAAATACATGGTGCAGGGCTGCATTGGTACCATTGTACTGCACTGGTACAACCCTAGGTGGGGTGGGGGAGGGCTCACTGGCCAGCCCAGTCAGGTGCATGTCTGGTCACTGACCCAGCCAGGGGTGCCCCCCCCCCCAGGCTGTGTAGCTGGCACGCTGGCTGCACGTCCGTTTTTCACCCATTGTGTGTATTTATTTAATTAGATTTTTATGCCACCCCCTCCTGCCTTCACAGCTCAGGGCAGCTTAAAACATTTTAAAATACAACTGTATGAGAGGAAGTACCTGGTGGGAGTTAGTGTGGGGGGGTGGTAAGCAGCTGGTGATCTGTCACACTAACCAGGTCTTCCATAGTCCTGCTTGTGGTGAAAGAGATGGTACCGACTACAGGGCTCCATGTTTCCCACCCCACTGCAGTGCACGCAGGTACCACACCTGACACTGGCTTAGCCTTCCTCTCTCTTTGAGCAGTCACGTGCCATACTCTGGCACAGGTGAGGTGCAGAAACTCTTCCTGGTGTCAGCAGAGACAGGAGCAGCCCAAAGTGCTGTTCAGAGGGGCAGTGGAAGCCAAGCTGGAGTTCAAACAGAGTGCTTCCCCCTTCCTGGGCAGGTTCAGATCAGGTGGAGATGAATTTCCTGCAAAGGGTGATGGAACCAGTCCTCTGGAGCCAAGATGCTGAGTGAGATTGGTCAGGTTGGATAAGTCAACCCTGTGCAATGCCAAAGCCTTGTGGTGGACAAGGAGCAGCAGCCCCACAAGTAAATTGTGTCATCTTTAACAATGGTGAGGAGGGGCCCACACCCCCTTTTCGCATGGGCCCAACTTTCCTGAATCTGGCACCCAGAATTGCAGTAGCAGTGATGGCTGCTACTCCAGAAGACAGCTGAACTGGCCACAACCTGCCCTATAAGTAGCAGGCCCCACACTTTGGGGGACCACTGACTGTTGTTGTGCGTCTCCCAGTGAGGGTTCCTAGCTGGGACCCAATCCTCATTGTCAACACCTCTGTCCTTCCTCCACCCTATACCCATCTGGTCATGGAGCAAGCTCCAGGATATACCTCCATAGCAGCAGCACATCCACACAAACAACTTTTTCCAGGAGGGTCGTAGGCTAAGATAGGCGCCCTGTGAAAGCCCTAAAGCCAGGGAACGAGCGAGCGCTATTTGGAACGCCTCATCTGATGGCACAGCCAACATGTCAGGGCATGTAGGTCTCAGGGTGTTTTTAGACAAGCGCCTCCCCACTCATCACCACCCATCATGCACATTGCAGGGCTGCATAAAGTGCCAATCCAGCCCTACAACATGGGTGGGTAATGGATGTGGGACGCTTGTCTAAAAACACCCTCAGTTTTCTATGAAGTATGGTGTTGTGGGAACCAGGGCTCATCTGGATTCCTTGTGGGGCCTGCTGTGGAAAGGCCCGCTTCCCCTCTACTTGAGAGGAACACCAACATCTGCTTGTGCTGCAAAACACTTGGGGAAAATGCCGACAGTACCCTTGCAGCGACCTTCCAGCCATTCTTCGTTCACTGTGGAAACACAAATCAAATCAGGTTTATTAGGCATGACCGAGGGTCATAACCACAACAATAAAAAATAAACCATAAACAACAAACAATGCAATCACAGAACAATCAAAGACAATCAAGACGCACAAAAACAAAATAAGATTCCGTGTAGGAAGCAACAAAATAAACATAGAGCAAACAAGAATTAAGTCCTCTATAGGTATACTCCAATACTCAAACTTCATCAAGCACATATCATGACTCACAATCTACACAGGACAATTTAAAATCAAGGAAACGTTTACAAATGCAAAAAGCTTGAACCAAAAATTGGGCGGTGTTCATGGAAGTCTGTGGATTTACGCTATTTAACGCAAGACCCAAAATAAAAGAGTCCACTTTCCCAGAAAATCTTTCAAGATGCGGGGCCAAAAATCTTTCCCTTGGCTTGTCATACAGATGACAATAAAGCATATGCTCCACAGTCTCTAATGGGACTGGTGTTAGAGCTGGATCCTGCTCACACCAGGGGTAGCTCCATCCCACACACCAACACAACAGCCCAAAGTGCTGGGTACAGTGCTTCCCCTTTAAACCCGCTTCCCCTTTAAACCCGCAGTCCTGAACCCTGAGTCCACAAAATGGCAGCCACCCACTCATAGCTAGAACACAACACAGAAGCTCCTCCAGTCCATTCCCTGCCTGTAAGCAGGCCCAGCTGTGCAGACCAGCAGGCCTCATCCAGCTGCTTGGAAATGTAGATCCCAGTGGGAAGAGGAATAGTCCAAGGGTGCTCTGGCCCAGGAGTTACTGAGGGCTGAAATGGGATTGGGACACGGCATGTCCCCCTCATCCTGCCTACCCATTGTTCAGAGACCCCTGCCCACTAATTACCCCATTGCTGCCCAGTCCCGTTAGGGAGCTACCTTCAGAGAGAATGTCCAGCACATCCCCTTCCGCAAAATGCAGATCCTCTGGCCCCTTTGCAGAGTAAGGATGCTGGGCCACCATCCGGTAGAGAATAGGTCTGTCTCCAGAGGCATCTAGCCCCTGCAGGACACAGAAACAGGTCAGGCTCCACAAAAACATGCCTGAGGCAGAGCATTTGAATGGCACCACGTAGTCGTACCTGGCACCATAGCGTAAGCCGCCCGTCTCTTGCCTGCTGCCACACCTGGACCAGGTCCTCCTCACTAGAGATCAGGGTGAGTGTGTCAGTGTCTGGATGCCTGTACCTGTGCCGAGGCATTGAGATGGTTAGTGCACTGGCTCCATGGATGATCACAGAGGGCAAGGTGACCTGGGGCCTCCTAATGGGCCCACCACACTAATGCTGTCTCCCCTAGACTCCTGGCCCCTACCCCTCTCCTCAGGATTAGACCCTCAGAGTGTGCCAGAACCAAACTCAGTGAGCACACTGCCACCAGCATCCCCACAGCCTCCTTTCCCCACATGCCTGGAGATAAAGAGAACCAAATTACTTGGATCAAGGCCACAACAAGGAACACCATGTCTATGCAAGCTCCGATCAGTCTCAAACCCGTATCCCTAGGGATCTAGAGTGCTGGCAACACCCTCTGGCATCACCACCTAGGCCTGCCTTGAGCCTTAAGTGTTCTCCCAATGATTTCTTCAGTGTTTCTCCTGTCCTTGCCCGAGGGTGTACCCTTCTCAGGTGTTTCCCATCAACTTCAGCCCTGCCTTCCAACTTTCTGATTGGGTACAGCTAGCATAAAAGGCTTGTTAGTACACGTGGATCATTGGACAGGGTAAGTCCTACTCTTTCTCTGCTGCTTGTGCCATGGTGTGGTCCTAGCCTGTGTCTTGACTCCCTTTTGGCTCCTGATCCTTGCTCCCTAGCTCATAGCATCCCTGTGTTTAACCTCTTATTCTAGCCCTTTTGCCTGTGATCCTAGCCCTGTATTCCCTAATTTCATGCCCTGTAACCTCTGGCTTCCTGGTTCCATTGTTTCCTAGTTTCTTGTACTCTTTGAGTGTTTTCCCTAGGAACCTTGGAGATGAGCTGTGTTCTCTCCCTGTGATCTTAAATGTATGACCTTGGAGAATGGTTGTGGGGTTTTCTTCCTTTCCTTTGTTTCTAGTCCCCTTGCTGGCCTCCAGACCACTCCATTCTCCCTTTCCCCTAACTTCCCCCTATCTGCTGCATTGAGGCTCTCTAGTTCCCTGTATCCTGATCCCCTAAATCTGCTTATGTCCTGGACAGTGACACCCCTCACCCAGGGCCCTTGACAGTGCCAGGCACATCGCTGACACTATATAACCTGTCTCTTATACACATCTAGATGTGTATAAGAGACAGGTGTGTGTGTGTTGCTGCCTAGCCTATGGGAAGCTCTGCCCTAGACCACTAACCTGTCTCTCTTTCTCCTTCCCTTAGGCCGCTTTTAGATGAGACAAATTTGCGCATGGTTGGTAAAAAAAATGTGTGTGTTTTCATGCTTGTTTAAACACCTAAACCATTTTAAATGTGCATTTGCCATGATCGTGTAAAAGCCCAAACAGTTTTGAATGTGTTTATTAAATAATGCACATTTTTTAAAACCGGTTTTGCACCCCCCTGATCAAAGGGGCTCAAAACCGGTTTTTAAAAATGCTCATTTAAAAAACACATTCAAAATGGTTTGGGCTTTTACACGATCATGGCAGATGCTCGTTTAAACACCTAAACCGTTTCAAATGTGCATGAAAACACGTGCTTTTTTTTACCAACCATGTGCAAATTTATCTCGTCTAAAAGCGGCCTTAGGGGTGTCCACCAAGGTCTCATATCGTCTTTCAGTTTTTGTTATCATTGGGAAATTGTCTCCATCAATACAACAGGAGCTTTGTCTAATGTAAATTCATGTATCTAAAAACATATTTGGATTACGGTCTTTGCAAATGTATTCAATAAGCCCTGCAGACAAGGAGAACTGGGCTTCTCCCCTTCTAAAATTGCTTCTGGAGATCAACGGTCTATGAATCTTTCTTTCACCATTTTAGAAGAGGCGGTTATTTTGCTTGTTTGGTCTTTTAAAGGTACTAAAGCTCCTGGCATTGATCTCATCCCAGTAGAGGCTTTTCAGCTGTGTTCTAAGTGGGGAGCCCCTTTAATGGCTAAACTTTTTACCTCTTAACTTTTTCAAATAGCCACCCTTAGATTGGAATACAAGTATAATAATCCCTTTATTTTAAAAAGGGAATATAAATTATCCTAATTGTTATAGGCCAATTAGTCTTGTGCCTGTAATTGGGAAAATATATTCTAAATCTCTTCTTTACAAGCAGGAAGCCTTGGGTCAAAGACTCTAATCTGATGGCAGAAGAACAGGTTGGGTTCCAACACAATAAATCTATGATTGACAATTTTGTTTTGGTTCACCTCCTAACTAAATATATTCATATCAGAAAAGGTAAATTATTTGCAGTTTTCATCTATCTACAGAAGACATTTGATTCCATAAACTGTTTTGCTTTGGTCTAAACTGAAAGCCTTGGGGATCAATTCCCATTTACTAGAACTTATTATCTGATTACATAAAAATACCAAGGTAAGGGTGAGATATAGCCCAGAAGAAGCACTATCTGAATCTTTTTCAACCTTATCAGGTGTCTGGCAGGGCCATGTGCTTGCACCTTTTGCTTTTTAATTTATACATCAATGATATTGTTCAGTTAATGAATCTGGAGGAGTATTTCCCCCTGAAATTAGGAACCCATTCACTATCTATCCTTTTATATGCTGATGACATAGTCTTACTATCTCAAACACGGAAGGGACTACGGAGGCTGCTGGCCAATCTCAGCAGCTATTGTACAAATAATGACTTGGAGATTAGCTATGATAAATCCCAGATTATGGTAATAGGGAATAATCCTCCTAGATTCAATTGGAATCTGGATGGACACCAACTGTCACAATTCATATACATACATATCTTTACCAGCTCTGGCTCCTAGAATAAACATAGGACACTAGTGGCTTTAAAGACATCCTGCTCATCAAAAGGAATTTTAAGATTAGCAGCTACCTCAGAAGTAATCTCAGCACTCAAAATATATAGAGCTAAATCATAAACACAATTATTGTATGGAGCAGAAATTGTATCCTCCTTGTCTAGCAATATTTTGGAAATCACCCCAAACATGTTTATCAGACAATTGTTAGCTGTACCTAAGAATGTGCCAGGTTCAGTTAGCCACGCTGAGATGGGAGTAGACTCAATGCAATGTCTGGCTTCTGTTGCGTCTGTGAAATATTGGTCTAAACTCTATACCTTGGATTCCCATCATTTACCTTATCTGAGTTTAAGGAACAGATTGAATGCAAAGGTAGCTGGGTTTATCCCTGGATTGCCCAAATTTCAAAGACGAATCCGATTACCAGGGCAGGGTTTTTTGTTTTTTTCCAGTTTTTATTGGATAAAACACCAGCACAGCAAATTTTCCTGGTCAAACAACGACCGACTGATATAGCATGCCAGGAAGATTTAGCAGCTGTTGCTTGCTAGAAGACGGCAACTTGGTATTCTATTTTAAAATGCACTTATAATTTTGAACCATAATGGGAGGTGTTGCATAACACTCTGCTTTGTAGAGTTTACACTTAATTTTGTTTCCAGTTATTTGATTCAGCTGTGATCAGAGGTGGATATGACCAAACCTCTTTGTCAGGCCTCAGGTCTTGAACCCCTGGCCCTAGGGACTTTGGAGTGCAGCCAAACGGCTTTAGAGGTCTGATTGCAGCCTAGTTTCCTCCTCCCTATGTCTCCTCCTGTGTCTTCCACTCCTTGATGTGCCACATCCTTCCAGGGGTGTAGCAAGGTTTAGAAGGGCCCGGGCTCAAGCCTTAGTTATGGGCCCCTCATGTGCGCACGTGTGCGCTCTGAAAACCCAAAGTGGGCGGGGCTTAAGGGAGGGGTGGGGCTTAAGGGAGTGGGAGGGGCCTGCCCATCCCTGGCATCTTTCTCAGCGCCACGCAGAACCTTATGGCTGGCAGAGCTCTAGGGAGGGGCTTGTACATTGTAGGCAGAGCCTCCAAAAATCCAGCAACAAAGAGTTTTCAGCATTAAGATGTGATGGGCAGAGCATTAGTTTACACTGGGAACTCCTTGCTGCTGAGTAAAACCCTACCACTTGGAGACAGAGAACCCTCCTACTAGCATCACATCCAGTAAGTGGATGGGACTCAAGTAGGACAACTCTCTCTCTCTCTCCATCAGTGGTAGTGCCATAGCAAGATTAAAAAATCCTGTTCACATATTTAAGACAGGTAATACCAGACAAACTTAAAAGGGACAAGCACAACACAGCAAAGGCAAAGGCAAGCAGCAAGTCTGTCTGCTAACA
>QEPC01006401.1:391106-401342 GCA_003113815.1 Sphenodon punctatus
AGCAGCGGGGGGGGGGAAGCAGCAGGCACAGGCAGCAAGGGTAGCGTGGCAGGAAGGGCCAGCCCGAGGCATCATGCCCCCCCCCCGGCGAGGGGGGCCCCTGTCGCTGCGCAGAGTGGGCACGCTGCTCCCTGGACTCTGGGCGCAGTGAGTGTTCCAAGTACTGACTCCACATGGTGGCGGCGGTGGACGGGCCCCCTCACTGCGGGGCCATGATGCCTTGGCCGGCCCTGGGCACCCACAGGCCCAGGTCCGGGTGGAACTGAGCCCCCCCGCGCCACAGTAGCTACACCCCTGCCCTTCCCCAACTGTGTCCCATTGCCCCAGTCCTGCCTGGCTATCAGTCAATACTTAAAGCCTTCTGGTAGCCACAGGATGTTGGGTGGAGCAACTGCTCTCTTCCCTGCTCTGTGCTTTGCCAGTGTGTCTTGATTTCATTGTGTTATAACCCTGCTCTAGCCCCTTGTGTGTTGCCTTGTTCTGTGATTGTATCCTGTGTGTGTTGTATGTATTCTCACCTTGTTCCCAGCCCTTGTGCTTCCCCCCCCCCCTTCTGGCCTTAGTTGTGTTTCCTAGCTCTGATCCCTTGTATCCCTTAGTTCCCAGACTCCCTGTTCCCCTTGTAACTCTAGCTCCTTTCTCAGTCCTTGCTCGATTCCCTGCTCCCTGATTCCCCCCTTGCAAGATACTGGTTGAGACTCCTAGTTCAGCAGGAGGAGTCACTTCCCCTCTTACGTTTAAAGGAGGAGTTGGGACATCAGGGAATACAGCTATATCCATGGCTTCTCCGATTAGAAAAGTTATTGAAAGGATTGGGCTTCTCTTTCCAGCATTTCAGTGGGGTTGCGATAGCCTCTATTCGATCTCAGTTAATGACTAGAATAGAGAACATCGCCTCCCAGGATGATTTAGCCCGAGTAAGGGTATGGAAGGTGGCCCCCTCCCTGGGCCTAATTAAAGAGCGGTTTCTATTCGAACCCTACTTGGATACATTAGTGAATCCCAAGTTACGTAGAGCTTACACCTTGTTAAGATGGCAGATGAGCAGGACTGCAGTCGTGGAGGGGAGGTTTACAAATATTCCAGGGGACCAGAGGCTATGCTCATGCTACAAAAGGGAACTAGAGACTGTGGAGCATCTTTTAGCAAGCTGCCCATATTACGAGTCTCTTAGGCAGACTTGGTTATCTCCATTTTTGCCATGTGGCCAAACTTTCGAATCCACTAACTGTTATGTCTTTTTTCTTGGGGCTATCAAACAAGGAAGCAGTGTTGGCTGTTGCTTCCTTTATTCAACTGGTTTCCAAAAAAAGGCTTGATTTAGGGTAGGACTTTGGTATTCTAGCCCAATCACTGCCAAGCGAGATATTTTAGTGCTCTGACTAAAATAAGGCTGCAAAGTGTTCAAAGACAGAATGGCGGTGCACAGGGATCATATGTAAGATGGGAGTTTTTGATCATCCAGGGGTCGAGCTTAGTTGAGGCAACCCCCGTTGACGAGTTAGCCAGTGTTCCATGAGCTAGGCTCGTATTTGGCCTGTATTCGAATGCAGTGCTAGTGCAGTAGCGTTAGGGAAAGAGAGAGATAGTCTATCTTTTTGTGCTGCTCAAATGTACCCCCTTTTCTCAATGGGGCCCAATGGCTCACATTGGGTGTGAGGATAGAAGAGTACTAATCCAAGTATGATATGTATACAAAGTTTGTTGTGATATATTAATTCTATTTTTGAATATTGTTATTTTACTGTTATCTTGTTATATATATTGTCTTGCCATGTTTTGCTATGTTTTGGGCCAAGGCGAGAGCCAGTGCCGGCAATAAATTGAATTGAATTGATTCCCCCCTAGCTCTGATTCCCCTGCTCTCTGATCCCCCAGCTCCGTGTTTCCCAGTTCTGGTTCCTTGTTCCCCTTCCTCAACCTCAATGATGAGCCATGAGCTCTCTTAGGCTGGGTTCTCCCAGCTCTCATGCTGAGTATTAGTCTTCTGGGAACAAAGACTGGCTGAGAGGTTTCCTCTACCTTGTTGCAACCATGCTTCAGCGCCGCCCCCCCCCCCCCCCCCCCCCCCCCCATGACACCCTTATGAGCAACGTGTATGCCCCTGTGGATGTGGAGAAATAGGAAATTTGGAACACATCTTTTATTGCCAATTAAGATTGCAGCAGATTATTCCTATATTGGCAGGTAAAGAATCTCTGTGAGATGCAAACTTAAATTATTTCTAGCCCCCACTTTTGGTCCTAATATTAAGTCTATGGCATCTTTTGCCTTTTTAGCTATTCTCATATGTGGAAAAATGTCATGAATGTGTCTTTTATTTTATTTTATTTTTGTATATGATTTTATCTATATACTTTGTTTGCTTTTATCGCCGCCTGGATGTCCCAACATCAGTTCAAGCTCAACATGGCTAAGACTGAACTCCTTATCTTTCCTCCCTACCCTTCCTCTCCCTCTTCCCTGTCCATCCTTATTGATGGGGTCACCATCCGCCCCGTTCCCCAAGCCCATAGCTTGGGCTTCATCTTCGATACTCACCTTTCCATTCAACCTTACATCGACTCTGTTGCCAAGTCCTGTCGCTTTGCCCTCCACAACATTGCTCGGATTTGCCCCTTTCTCTCTGTCTCCTCAGCCAAAATTCTTGTTCATGCCATGGTCATTCTCTCCTTGACTACTGCAACACCTCCTTTCATGGGGGTGGAGTGTGCCATATTGCCTGAAGGAGGTTGTGGTTCACCCTCTCCTCAAGAAACCATCTCTTGACATTGACACCCCAGCAAGCTACTGGCCAGTCTCTAACCTTCCTTTTGTAGGGAATGTTATTGAGTGGATAGTGGCCTGTCAGCTGCAGGTGCATCTGGACCCCACTGGTTTTCTAGATCCCACGCAGTCCGGCTTTCAGCTAGGTTATGGTACGAAGACAGCATTGGTGGCTCCTTACTGGCCTCCCCTGATCTCACCTGTCCACCCTTATCTCCATCCAAAACTCCACTGCTAGGGTCATCCACTCAGCCCGTCGCTTCGACCATGTGCAGCCTCTCCTCTCCTCACTTCACTGGCTCCCCCTTCCCCAACACATCCTTCACAAACTCCTGGTATTCACTTACAAATCCCTTCACAACCTAGCTCCCCCTTACCTCTCAGTCCTAGTCTCCTTACACACTCCTGCATGCACTCTCCGCTCCTCGTCTCCCCTAACCGCCTTTGTCCCTTCCCCTTTGCTGCCCCCCATGCCTGGAACTCCCTCCCTGCCCACATCCACCTTGCCCCCTCCCTCCGCACCTTCAGGTCTCTCCTCAAAACCCACCACTTCCTCACTGCCTTTCCTGACGTCTGTTAGAACTTTCCTTTCAATATTTACTGTCTGCCCTTCCCGCAGACTCCTGCCTAACTGCAACCAAGCCAAGCATGTGCACCTGAGACTTCGCACCCGCTTGAATGTTGTTTATCCCTTGTCTCTCCCTATGTCCCCTCTCCTTGTCTCACCACTCTGTGTCTATTAGATTGTAAGCCAATGGCTATTCTATGTCATTCATTTCAATATGTCCTGAATCATTATTATTAAGTGCTTACATAACACTTTCAGTGTCTTTCCCACAAGCTCCAAGACCAAGGAAGAAGAAAAAACACTGATTTTTTTTTTTAAATCCCAAGATTCCCAGTAACATCAGATCGTCAGGGTTACCACAACAACAAAAACAGCAGCACTATTTCCACCTTTCAGAAACACTATAAAGCTACACATGGCTGCATGAAAGGCAAGTATTGTATAGTTTTCACACTACGTCAGACTGAATATACAAGTCAGAAAATAAATCCTTTAGAAAAACTTTTCAATTCTGACTACATTTTTTTCCAATGGATTCAGTGAGCCCAGAAAATATCACCCAAAATTTACACATTCAGAGTTCAGCAAAAAGTTTTCCTAAGCATCAGATCAACTCAGGGAGAGGGGACAAAATTCAACAGGGCTATCGCAAGAAAAAGAGCAGCAATTTTCCCCTTTTGGAAACACTACAGAACCAATTCATATATATATGTTGTTCATGATATAAAGCTGTGTGTAAAGCAACTATTTTTTTTAATTTTCATACTGCAGTAGAAAGATTGACTATAACAAGTGAGCAACTAAATCATTTTTTAAAACTTCAGTTCCGCCTGCATTTTAGGGCTGATGCAATTTTAGGCTGCATTTAAGCATTGTTCCCAAGTCAGTGGAGGTAATTCTACCCCTATTCAATACTGGTTAGACCTCACCTGGAGTACTGTGTCCAATTTGGGGTACCTCATTTTAAGAAGGACATTGACAAATCAGAGCAGGTTCCAAAGAAGTAACAAAGATGCTAAAGGGTCTGAAAAGCAAGTCTTATGAGGAAAGGTTGAAGGGACTGGGTATGTTTAGTCTAGTGATGAGAAGATTAAGGTGAGAGATAAGTCTTCAAATATTTAAAGGGCTGCCACAAAGACGTTCCCTCTCTCTCTTCATTGCTAGAGAGAGTAGGATATAATGGGCTCAAATTACAAGGTGGTAGATTTTGTTTAAGCATCAGGAAAACCTTCCTAACAGTAAGATCTGTGCAGCAATGGGACAAGTTGTCTAGGGAGATTGTTGACTCTCCTTCACTGGTGGATTTCAAAAATAGGCTAGACAATCATCTTTCAGAGATGAACTCCAGTTGGACAGGCAGCACATAGCTGCAGAAAGGGATTGGGAATTCCAATGGGCAGGGCCTTCTCTTGCCCCCAAACCCTAGTTACACCTTTGATTATATCGAATGGATCATCCTTAGCCACATGCTTTTTGAGAATTTCAAAGAATTCTAATAGATTTGTATGGTATGAATTCCCTTGACAAAAGCCATGTTGGTTCTTTCACAAGATGCCATGTCTAGTCATTCTATTTTCTATCCCAGAGAAGCCCAGTTTGCCCCTTGCATGCAGCGATGCTGTTTCTGGGACTGGAAAATGGGGCCAAAAGGAAACTGTCATCTCAGTAGGAGTTGGTGGCAGAAGAAACAAACAGCCCCAAGGGAGCATGCTAATCAAGCCATGGAGTGAGTTGGTACAAAGCCTGAGGTCCTAGACTACCCATCCCCAGAAACCCACAACTTCCAGGCTAACACTTTTATAAGAAGTGCCATACTAAGTCAGACCAATGGTCCATCGAGCCCAGTACCTGTCTCCAACAGTGGCCAATCTCAGTCACTTGGTAGAAGTACCCAACAAGTCACAATGGGATGATCCATTCTCTGCTGTTCACTCCCACTTCCTGACATCAAAATATTACATTCCCCAAACCTACCTGGCTAATGGCTGCTAATGGACCTATCTTCCAGAAACGTGCCCTACCCTTTCTTAAACCCAGTTATACTACTGGCCTTGACCACATTGTCTGGTAACAAATCCCACAACTTAATTGCGCGTTGAATGAAAAATACTTTATTTGTTTTAAATCTGCTACCCGTTAGTTTTATGGAGTGTCCCCTGTTTCTAGTACCATTTGAGAGGGTAAGTAACCATTCCCTATTAACGTGTTCCACACCATTTGTGATTTTATAAACTTCTATCATGTCTCCTCTCAGTTATCTCTTCTCCAAGCTGAAAATCCCCAATCTATCTAGCCTCTCTTCATAGGGGAGCCATTCCATACCCCTTATCTTTTTTTTTTCTTCCCCTTCTCTGTACCTTTTCTATTTCTACTATATCTTTTTTGAGATGGGGCGACTAGAACAACACACAATATTCAAGGTGAGGTCGCACCATAGATTTATATAGTGACATTATGATAGTTTCAGTTTTATTCTCTATCCTTTTATGAATTATTCCTAACATTGTTTACTTTTTTGACCACTGCCACATACTGAGTTGAGGATTTCAGTGTATTGTCCACAATGACTCCAAGGCCCTTTTCCTGAGTGGTAACACCTAATTTAGAACCCAGCATTGTGTACATAAAGTTTGGATTGTTTTCCCCCTATGTGCATCACTTTGCACTTGTCCACATTAAATTTCATCTGCCATTTAGATGCCCAAGCACCCAGTCTCACAAGATCCCTCTGCAATTCTTCACAGTCTGCTTGTGTTTTAACTACCTTGAATAACTTGGTGTCGTCTGCAAATCTGATCACCTTATTCCTTACTCCCTTTTCCGTTTCATTAATGAATACATTAAACAACACCGGACCCAGTACAGAGCCCTGGGACACTTCACTATTTACTTCTCTCCATTGTGAAAACTGACCACTCAGTCCTACTCTTTGCTTTCTATTCTTTAGCCAGTTACCAGTCCACAATAGAACACTGTCTCCTATCCCATTACTTTTTAATTTTCTCAAATCTCTCTACTTTCCATGACTAGTCACCATGCAAAAATGTCAGCTTCTTTCAGCTGCTCTTTCATAGCAGCCCCTACCTCAGAATCACATGTTCAGCTTGCTGCTGGCACTTCTCCCGCACTCGAGCACTAAGTGCTGCCAGGGACATGGCCGTACTCACTCGCAGGCTTGCTGTGTAAGCACCATGCACTTTCAACAAGATGGGTCTATCCAAGCTGCAAGAGGGACCTTCCTCTGAGGCTGGTGCAACCTACCAACAAACAGGAGACTATTGAAAGCTTTGCATGGGGATTGACCCCCAATGCCCAGGAGCAAGGGAGAATGGCACATGTGAGGTGTGACAAGGGGCTAGCCATCTAGGTGTTTTCTGGGAGCAGGTCTTTGAAGGCTAGTAGACTAGTTACGCTTCTGGAGACTACCTGCCTTTCTGGGATAGCTGGGAGGAAAGCAAGTAAGATAGTGGGGTTATTCTGGGGAGCTTTGGGCATGTCAGAGATAAGCCAGTAAGTGCAGTCTAGCAAGAAGCCTGAAAAAGGACTCAGGCCTTTGAGAGACCATCTGTGGGTGAGGAAAAGGACTGACATGCCACAGTGCTGATAAAGTAAATGAAGGACCCACCAGGCACATCCTGGAGCAGGGCCCTGGTCAATATCCTATATCTACACTTCATTAAACCAGCCCACCAAGCCCCAGGATGAGAACATACCAGGAGCAGGGTCTTTCCTTAAAGGGAAAACTGTGGTATGGAAGGTGTGGGACAGCCATGCTCAGAGCAAAAACATTAGTTACATAGGAAATTTAGCACCTCCTTGTAGACTATGCCCTGTACCACTATGATCTCTAGAGAAACTCACCTGCCCCTTGTCAGCATGACCTAGCTGATGGGCGGTTTCACAATTTTGAGCCTGACACTCCCATTTTGGCCTATGGGAGTATCAGGATAATGGCTACTGCAAGGTAATGGCTACCCAAGGGGTGAGAGGTATTCCTCTGGGCCCTTCACTAGCACAGCCTGGTCATGGATGGGTGTCTCTCATCAGCACAGCCTGGACCACAGAAGGTGGGATAAGGGCATGCACACCCATTGTCAGCTCAGCTTGGATTACGGGGTGTGTGTGTGTGTGTGTGCCTCTGGACCTCTCAATAGCACAGCCCGCCCTAGACTATGGGGAGGAGGAGCGCACCTCTGGGCCCCTTGTCAGGACAGCCTGGCCTGTGGAGGGAGCATGCCTCAGTCTGGACCCCTTGTCAGCACACCCTGAACCACAGGGGGAGCACACCTCTGCGCCCCTTTCAGCACAGTCTGGACTTAAGGGGGGAGTAAGCACATCTCTGGTCCCCTTGGAGGGGGTGAGTAAGGAAAATGAGAGGAAGTGGCTCTGTGGGCCCCAGTCTTGCTGCTTCTGCCCTCCTGCTTTCTAGGCCCTGGGCTGTATCTGTCTGTGACACTCTGTGCATCTCACCTGGGGGATTGTGTTGGGTGTAGCTTCATTCCCAGCTGAATCTCCATTCTCAACAGGCCCTGCAGAGCAAACTGGCATGAGGATACCCTGCTGCCTGAGAAGAGTCACGTTTGACTTCCCAGCAAGCCAATTCTGCAGCAGTCCAGGCCACTGTCAGGGCTGGGCCTTGACCCCTTGGCCTCGGGACTTGAATGGGGCTGTCTTTTCCCCCCTGTGCCACTGCCTGGTTTCTGGCTGAGTCAGGTTATTCCCTCTCACTCTTGCTCGCTCTGTCCCACTCACACTTGCTAGAGGGCATGGACCCACCTGCCACAGCCTGATTGGCTCTCTGCACTATTTGGCTGCTGAGGGCTATGGCAGGTGTGGAATTTCTGTTGTCACTCTGTCCCTAATGCTTGCTCTGCCCACTTCTGTAGCTATACTCTTCCCCACCCCCCTTTTTTTTGTTGGTATGTTCTCTTCTCTTCCCCCAGACAAACTTGGTCTGTGAGTTTCCTCTGTTGTCCTGGTTTTTCTCCTTCTGTAGCCTTGCCTCCCTGTGCAGGGTTTTCCCGTCTGTAGTATTGTCTCTCAGAGCAGAGTTTCTTCTGTTGTCCTGGTTTCCAACTTCTGGAGCCTTGCCTATCTGTGTGTAGCTTTGTCTCCTCCCCTCCTGCTGCTCTTAGCCTTGTCTCCTTACACTCTCTGACATTTAGCCTTGTCTCCTCACACCCCAGTATTTATAGCTCTGTTTCCTCACACCCCTTTGTTCCTAATCTTGTCTCACCTTGCCCCCTTGTTCATAGCTTTGTCTTCTCTTGTTCCCTTGCTGCAACCTCCCTCCTCCTGGCTCATAGTACCTAGTTGTGCTCCCTGATCACAGCCTTGGTTTCCCCAGTCCTGTTTAGAGTCTAGGCCTTTCTTGTTCCTGTTCCTATAGTTGTGCCTGTGCCTAGTTAACCTGTTCCCCAGACTTGTTCTCAACCTGGACTCCTTCAGTCCCAGCTACCCCTTTTCACTCCCTGTTCCTTGTCTTGCTCTTCTGTATGTAGTCTAGTTTCCCTAGTTATAGCTTGGAGTCCCCTAGCTCATGGGTTTGGGGTTTTTGTTCCATGTCCCCTGCCCTCTGTTTGGTTTTTGTATCTGGCTCCCTATCCCAAACTCTCGCTCCTTGGTTCTCATTCCCCATCTGAATCCTTGTTCCTGCCTTGTGGCCTCAGTGATGAGCCATAAGCCCTCATAGTCTGGGTGTTTCAGCTCCCGTGCTGAGAACTCCATCCCCTGGTAGCGGGGAATGGCTGAGAGGTTTCCTGTTCCATCTGTGGGACTTACGTTCCTTTCAGTCCTTTCCTCTCCTACCTGTCCTTCCCTTACCCCCTTCTCTGGCCCCTGGCCCCAGAGCCATGACAGCCACAAGACAACAAAGTGTTCACTCTCCTACCTGGCCCTTCTACCCACGGGCCTGGGGCCCAAAGCCCACCAGCACAGTGTGCACTGTGAAGAATGGAAGGGGTCCAGATCAGCAATGCAATGTGTCTACCGGGGGGAGGCCCCTCTGCTTGGGCACACAGGTACTGCCCATTCCCAATGTAGGTCCATACTGGGTAAAACCCACAGAATGGGCCTTGGTATCATCAGCTCAGCCCACAGAACTTACCTGGCTGCTGGGCCCCTCGCTGTCCATGGGGCCGGCTGGGAGGGACTTTTGCAGGAGGCAGGGGGATTCCACGGTGGACCTTCTGCAAGAGAATGGAGGGCAGAGCCTCACTCAGACACTGCCTAATGGATGGATGCCAGAGTCAGTCCTATCAGTGCTGTGGATTTGGATGACTTGCAGAGTCACCTAAAATAGGAATAGAGACAAAGTAGTAAAGTGATATCTCTTACTGGACCAACTCCAGTGGGTGCAGGTAGGTATGCAAGCTTTTGGACCTCACAGGGTCCTTTGTCAGGCAGGTCTGTTTGTATTTCCTCAGAACTTCAAAAAACATCACCCCTCAATTAAACTTGCATTGGAACATTCCTGCAACAAGATCAATTTCCTGGATGCCACAGTCAGCATAAACAATGGGACCCTACAAACCACAATATACAAGAAACATACAGACCACCATACTTATCTCCTCAGATCCAGGAACAACCCTAGACACAGCAAAAAATCAGTCATCCATAGCCAAGTCCTTAGATACCACAGAATCTGCTCTGATAAGAAGACCCGTGATACTCACTTTGCCACACTAAAAACTGTTTTCACCAAACAAGGACACTCCATCAGAGAAGTGGACTGTATAATATAATGAACTACCCAAATACCCTGAGAGAACCTGTTACAATTAAGGATGGGCGAATGCGGTTCGGAAGTTCAGAGTTCGGCCCGAACTCAACCTGTTCGGACGACCAAAACCGAACACAAACCGACCGAACCGAACTCCATTCCAAACGCCAAAATGACC
>QEPC01006401.1:465495-477272 GCA_003113815.1 Sphenodon punctatus
CCCTGCTTCAGAGGTTCACTAGAGGGGAGGGGAGGAGGGAAAGATCAGAGTCAGACTAGAGAGTGATCAGGAGGTCTCGTCATCCTTTCAGAAACCTGGCAAATTTTGAAAAAGCAAATCCCCTGCCCTGATCTCCTGTGCATTGTTTGTTTGCTTGCTTGTGCCTTTTCCCCACCCTGGGGGTTGGAGGGGTGGCTTGTACACGCAATGGATGGTTTCTCTGCTTGAGTTTGGATTTTTCTGTGAAGGTTGCAACAAGCATGTCCAGACCCCTGGTAGCCAAGTGCTTTTTCTGCTCAGCCTGCCCTGTGTGGGCTCAGTCCTGCTGCTGTTAAGTACATTAGGGACCCATGGGGCTTGGCCTTTGCTTTTTGGGGGGGACCTGTCCCGGGGGCTGGGGGAGTTGTCTTGGGAGGAGGGGAGGGATGTTATAATAGTGATTACTAGTATATGTTTTAATTAGGAATTGTGAATTTAATTGTGATTTTATTATGAATTTTAATTATGAATTATGGGGTGCACTGGGCGAGTGGGGGATTTGAGTCTGGCTGGCAGTGGGCAATGGAGTATGGGTAGGGTTGCCATAGATGCAAACTCTAAGAGGGCACTTATGAGATATGCAGGTTGCAGGGCTGTATTGGAACAGGCTATATTGGAATTTGCATCTTTGGCAGCCCTAAGTGGGAGGAGTGGGTGAACTGAGAGACACGGGGGAGGGGAGTGGGGGGGATTGTGTTTGGGCAGACATTTTGTAACTTGGAGCTGAAGATGCTGGTTTGCTGGAGGAAGGGGCCAGGGAGCCTGTTTTGCTGGCAGTGGAGCCACCAAGGGGCCAACTTTAAAAAAAGGGACTGTGTTTGGGCAGGTGGATTGTGTTTGGGCAGGTAGATTGTAACTTGGAGCTGAAGATGGAGGTCTGCTGGAGGGCAGGGGCCTGCTGTTTCACTGTGCCTTAGTACAGTACTTTACAAAGCACCCCTCCCCAATAAAATCCCAGACACAAGACTCCAGCGCTTCATTGAACCTAGTAGCAGCAAGCACTGCCCTTCTCCAAAAGCTCAGGCTTGGGAAACTGAGAGAGGTAAGAGCCCCAGCCTGTTTCCCCCAAATCCCCCTGTGAACTGTGAAATGATCTGTGAAATAAATGCTTGTGATAAAATTGAGGTTTTGAATCCTGAGATGTAACTTGTTAGTCCTGTGATCTCAGGTGTTTTGAAAAAACTGGAAATGTGATGCTTGTGAAAAAGGTGGGGTTTTGAAATCCTGAGATGTAAGGGTTAGTCCTGTGATCCCCAATAAGAGGGTTCTCTATCCCCCGGTGGCAGTGCCTCACACAGCAGCGTTCCCAGCATTAAGTAATGTAACATTCATCCAATGTTAACCCTGGGAACTCCTTGCTGCTGTGCTGGGTTATGACACGCCACTGCCTACCGTTGCCCTGGCTCCGCCCTAGGCTCGCCGCTGGCAGGCCAGTCAGCCTTATCATTCTTCTCCCCATCTAACTTCTACCAGAGTGGGAGGAGGGAGGGAAAGAGCTCACTCTGCCTTGTTCCTTCTCTAGGTTCACTAGAGGGGAGGGGGAAGAGAGTGAGTGAGTGAGATAGAGAGAGAGCTCCCACCTCTTGCTTTTTAAAAAAAAAAAACCTGGTTACTTGTTTGAAGTCCCTGGCCTCCTTGTTTGGAGGGAAAACAAGGTGGTTGTCAGAGTAGAAGGATCAGGAGGTCTCATCCTTTCAGAAAAAACAAATCCCCCGCCCTGATCTCTTGTACAGTTGGTTTGTGCTTTCTTTTGTCCTCTTGTCGGCGCACCCCAATGAGACACGGAGGCTTTATTTGGTTTAAATGCTGGCCACATTCTTTATTCAACAGTAATCAACTTGAGAGGTCGGTGGGTAACTTGCACGGCAATTCTGGGTCCAGTATGCTAGCTAAAACAGTAACCTTATAACTTGGTCACAGACGTGGAAGTGCCCTCCAGAATCAGTGCCGCTCTGAACATGGTTCCCCCTTCGACAACACCAAGGCTCTGGCCGAAACGGGGGGAACAAGCCCAACTCTGGGCCCGAGCCAGGGGGTCCGTGGTTTCCGGTCGGTGGACAGCGCACGTCCTTTCCACCCATGGACAACCTCCCCCCCAGGGTCATGACCCCCAGCGTGTACTGCGCCCCGCCCATCGCTGGGTATCACATCCCCATCTCTTAAGGAGATGTCTCATCCTATCCTGCTTAATTCCTATTTACCTACAATCGCATACTGGACCCCTGCAGAATGCGATATAATATCAAATACTCCAATCATCAAAATTCAAATCCAATTATTCCTAACCTTACCAGAGGTCCATAACTGGTCCGTTAACTTCTTTTAATTCCAAATTGTCCAAATGAGTGCCAATAACTGAATTGTTAGAATTCGCCAAGATTAAAATTGAATTTCCGAAACAGCCTATTTAAGCCTAATCCGCACTGCTCAGGAGGCAAAACCTGCGATCCCTTCATTGGGCTGATCGCTAAAATTACTCCTTGACCCCTCTACCGGCGACCGCTTCATAGCCACAGTGCTAGAGGGAGGTGGGTGGGCTGACTTCTTTCTTTTCCAGTCGCCGCATGCCCCTTTCAGGAGGGGGCCACGTGAACGGGGCCCAGCCTACAATGGGTGGATTCAGGTTTCTTCCAGCGTGCTTCCTCCGCACGCTTTGTCAAGCGTGCCCAGCAACCAGGCGTCAACCAATGAGAGCTCTCCAGGGTCTTGCAGCCAGTCTCCACCCTGTGCCCCATTCTCCCAAAGGGGAGGGGGCTAGACAAATACCCCGTCGCCGCCATTCTGCGGCGAAGGGGACTTCTCGGCACACCCCAATGAGACACGGAGGCTTTATTTGGTTTAAACGCAGGCCGCATTCTTTATTCAACAGTAATCAACTTGAGAGGTTGGTGGGTAACTTGCACGGCAATTCTGGGTCCAGTATGCTAGCTAAAACAGTAATCTTATAACTTGGTCACTGACGTGGATGTGCCCTCCAGCGTCAGTGCCGCTCTGAACATGGTTCCCCCTTCGTCAACACCAAGGCTCTGACCGAAACAGGGGGAATAAGCCCAACTCTGGGCCCGAGCCAGGGGGTCCGTGGTTTCCGGCTGGTGCACAGCGCATGTCCTTTCCGCCCATGGACAACCCCCCCGGGATCATGACCCCCAGCGTGTGCTGCGCCCTGCCCATTGCTGGGTATCACATCCCCATCTCTTAAGGAGCTGTCTCATCCTATCCTGCTTAATTCCTATTTACCTACAATCGCATACTGGACCCCTGCCACTAAGGGGGATGCAATCTTGCATTCCCTGCCTCCCACTGCCTCTCAAACTAGAGACTCCAAATGCTGGACCAATGCCCGGATATAAATCTCATTCCCTTCATCAGATAGGTGGACTCTGTCCGCTCTAAACAGTTCAGATCTACTCCGCACCAACCCAGGGTGCTTAATTACTGTACCTCCCATGCTGCTCACCCCTTTACCTATTTCTCCCTTTACCTATTTACCCCTTTACATTCCGTCTCACCCTATCTACTCTACCAGGCCTAATAGCCTTCTCCCATTGTAGCCTGGGCACAAAACTTGTCCATACTATATGAATTCCACTGAACCAATTTCTAACCAATTTCTAACTACCGCTAAATCTTCCAATTGGGACCCCCAGTGGCTTGTTCGCACTGTTCTATCTGCCCAGCGCACCAAGCTGTGTCCCACGATCCACACCACCCTTCTCGTTGATCTGCTAGCAGGTGATCCTATGGGAAAAGAAAAATGAATTATTGGCTTTGATGTGGTCGGATATAATTTTTATATGCATTTGATTTCCATCTCCCCACTGCCTTTACCGTCTCCACCGTTAAGCCGGCGACAGCTGCTGTGGTAGCTGCCCCAATCCGAAATGAATGAGACCCAAATTCCTTAGGCTCGAAGCCTGCTTTTGTCAGTGCCATTCTCATTACAGCTTTAAATTGGTAACATGTGAGCGGTCTCATATCCTGATGCACAAATCAATCCCCTGGCACTGGTGGGCGGATATTCCAATACCGCCGCTTCTGCTCAATAGGGCACACAGCTGCATCGTTGCACCGGTACAGTCTCACCTTTTGCCCTTTTCTACGCTGATCAGTTTTCGAGCATCGAAGTTATAACTCTATGCCTAGTTCCTTCCATGTGACATCCTGAATCCCTAACGCTCAACCAGAGGTGTCATCCCGTGATGCTGGGACCACTTCACTAATTCGGAAACCTCCAAAAACCATCACCACGTACACCGTGGTAAACAGCTGCGTTTCGAATGTGCTCCGGCAAACTACAGTCAGAGACCCGATAAGGCTGGTTAATACAGATGGTGTTATTGGGGACCTAAGGACTGTGTGCACCGCAGATGTTCTCGCCTAGCTTTCAAACATGCGTTTCAGGAAGAAACCCTTGTCTGGGGACGGGAACCCGTCAACCCCTGTCTGGTTGACATACCAAAGCTGCCACCTTTCCAGTAGTAATAGTTCCGACTGCCAGGCCCTTCTCATGTAGCTCCATCACAAATTGTATTACCTCATTTTCCCTGGCGGGCAGCTCCATTCCCATTCCCTTCCTTGTTCTAAACTGCTGGAACTCTCTGAAGAGGGCTGTAGGCAGTCTGGGTTCTGGGGGCCAATGATCCCTTTATGATGTCCTGCATTTTTATTTCCCAAGCTTCCATATCCCTGGTGGTAGGGGGTCCGCCAAGTCCCTGGCCTCCAGCACCAATTCCCGGAATCGTTTCATCTGAAACCGAGAAAGGGCATCAGCTATGCCATTGTTAATACCTGGTACATGCTGAGCCGAGAACATTATATTGCTCCTCAGGCACAATCCCACAAATGTCCGGACCAAGGACATGACCCTCGGTGAATGGGATGACAGGGTGTTAACCACATGTACAACTGCCATGTTGTCGCACCAAAACAGTACCGCTCGGTTGGCGAACCGCTGCTTCCGCAGGAGGCCCGCTACCACTATTGGAAAGAATTCCAAGAACGTAAGGTCCCTGGTAACTCCTGTTTCCTGCCACTCTTCTGGCCATGGGGCTGCACACCAGTGTGTTTGGAAATAAAGCCCAAATCCAACACCCCCCGCCGAATCTGAGTGCACCTGGAGATCTGCCTTCAAAAGTAACTGCTCCCTCCAAAAGCTGATTCCATTATATTCCTGGAGAAATTGTAACCAAATGCCTAAATCCTCTTTCATTTCCCGTGTTACCCCAATCCTATAATCGGGCTGCATTTCACCTCTTAGCTTACCGTATAGTCTGGAGAGGAAGGCCCTCCCGGGGGCAATCGCCCCACATGCAAAGTTAAGGCTACCTATCAAAGATTGCAGGGCCTTTACTGTTATCTTTCTTACCTCCATGCATTCCTTTATCTTACTTCTAATGTATCCAATTTGTCAGCTGGTAATCTAGATAGTTTTAATTTTGTGTCCAGCTCAATCCCCAAATATGTGATAGTAGTACTTGGTCCTTCCGTTTTTTCGGGAGCTAATGGGATTCCCAATTCTCCTGCCATATCCTGGAATGGTTCCAATGCGTGGGCACAGTGTTGACTTTCAGGTGGGCCAATTAATAAAAAATCATCTAAATATTTGGTTATCTCAACCGTTTGCACCCGTTGCCGGAATACCCATTCAACAACCGAGCTAAATCGCTCGAATGCCAAACAAGATATGGAGCACCCCATAGACATGGGTCTATCATAGTAATATGCTCCTTCGAAACAGAAACCTAAGAGGTGGAAACTACTGGGGTGTATTGGGAGCAAGCGAAATGCGGATTTAATGTTGCACTTCGCCATTATAGTCCCATTTCCCATGGCCTTCGCCTTCTCTACCGCCTCATCGAATGATGCGTATCTGGTGGTAGTTAACTCTTTCGGTATAGCATTATTCACTGATCGACCCCTAGGGTGGGACAAGTGGTGGATCATCCGGAATTCCCCTGGTGTTTTCTTTGGCACGCTTCCCAGAGGGGAAACTGCCAAGCTGGTCATGGGCGGGGCTGAAAAGGGGCCTGCTACTCTTCCTTCCACAACTTCCTCTTGTATCTTTGCTCGCACTAAGTCCTCCCACCCTTCAATGGATTTCAAATTTCGTGCTACTTTCTGTTGGTGTACTGGGCCAGCTGGGATAATAAAACCCTTCTCAAAGCCTTGTATTACATAATCCACATCAGTTCTGACCGGGTGTCCCTGCAAAGCCCTTTCCAGATATTTAATTTGGATTGGGGTCGGTCCCCTTTTGAGGACGTGGGGTTGTTGTATTGTTCTGCCCACCTCTCTGATTTCCGCAGCCCTGTCCATACCTGCCCCTTGCGCCTTTCTGTCTGGGCCGGGGGCAAGTGATTGCAGAGTGACTCCCCCAACAATTGGAGCAATTGTGCCGAAATCGGCAAGCTGTTCGACCACAGCGCCCTCCCCTATTGTATTCCCAGCAGGGCCCCAGGGTACCTTTCCCCCATTTTCTGGCCTCACCATGAAATGGTTCGTTGGCCGGTGCCACCCCTCCCCTGACTAAGGGATACCTGCTATCCGACCGCGGTGCACTCATGGCATCAATCATGCTTTCTAGCCACAAATCTGCCACGTGATTATCCCACTGCAGCCCCAGGACGTTCGCTGCCCTATGGCAAAAGGCTTCATCATATTGAAGCCATGCTCCTGGGGGGCCCGTGCCATGTGCACATCGCACTATATCTGGATATTTATGCAGCTCTAAGCCCTGCCCTGGGTCCTTCTGCATAATCACCCCCATGTAGACAGCATATGCCGATGTCCAATTATCCCAATTTCTATCTGCCTTGGGACGCCTAAATTTTTCTTTGCCCTTCCCTTCTGTCTGTTTGGAGTGATCCACAATTGGATCACTGAACAGCAGAGTGAATAGATCAACATACTCTCCTCGCCAAATTTTGTCTTTTGTAGCTTGGGTCAAATGAGACCCAAATGGTGCAGCCACATCTGGGACTGGTCCTCCTGGTGGGCAGGCCTTAACCTCCACAGGCACTACGGGAACCTGCTGTAGTGACTCTATGGGCTCGACCCCTTCCAGGGCAGAAGGAGGGGGTTGGACTGCCCCCTCCCCACGTTCGGTCTGGTTTCCCAGCACAGGTTGGATGCCTTGCACCAACTCAGGTGGAGTCGCCAGCATCACCCACATCCATGCCCCATCGACCATCTGCGGGGTCATATTAGCTTGGTTCTGTCTGTTGGGGATGCTCTCATTGCCATTCCCCCTTTCTGGAGGCGGGGGTCCTGTTGCCTGCCCTGTGTGATCCTGTTCGGCCCTATATCCCATGGGGCTACCCTCGCCAGTGGTTTCTACTCCTGTTGTATTTATTGGGGTAACCTCCCCTGCAGGCCTACCTGAAAATGGTGCGCTTCCTTCTCGTGTTCCCGCTTCAGTTCCTTGGATTGGGCGTCTCCTCTGCGGCTGAAACTCCCATTCCAAAGCCTCAATTCTCCTTCGTAACTCGCTGTCCCCGGGTTGCTCGCTCTGGCGCACTCCTTCACATCTTCGCCTCATCGCTGGAGACTCTCCATCGCCTGTGGTAATACATAATCGAGGAGGGCTTCCCTGCCCTTGTGATGGCAATTGCCTCCCATGGGACAGGGGACCACCCATGACCCTTACCTCCTGGTCCCTCTGCCATTGGCAATCCACCCAACCCGGGACTCCGGTTGGGTCGTGTAACCATTCCCTTGCGAGTGACCTTTGTGCGCCACTCCCCTTAGGGTTGACCTGCCTGGCCATCTTTGTTAAATGGCCACTTGCCCCGCCAGTCACGCCACTAGCCGTTTCAGTTGGTCGGGGAGGGCTCATGTCTTGTACCCTGTTCGTGCTCCTCCTACTGTAATGGGTTTCCCCCGTCCCCATCTGGCTGCCCACACTGGGCTGGGAGGCCCCCTGATCTTTCTCTTGGGCAGTGGTGTGCTCCTCCTCCCCCCCAGTTATTTGAGTTGAGTGCTTCTGCCCCCCTCTGTAGCACCTCACTAGCCCCAGTCAGCTTTCTGTTCTGGGCATGAAGATTAATTGCCCAATTCCCTCTCCTCAGGTTTTCTTGTGGGGGGGTGGTTCCTGCTGGGGGACGGGAATGTGTATTTCCAGGGGCCCTCTCGCCCCTGCTCAAGCCCTCTTGCCCATCCTCATCCCCCCCGGTCACCATGTCGTGGCGTTTAGCCACGCCCTCAGCCGGTAGGGGAAGTCCACTCGCCCTCAGCAGGGCCTCACAGGCCGCAAGCCACTTGGCAAGTTCCACGTGGGACAGCTTTGTGGGCCTTCTGACCCTTGAACCGCCACCGCCTGCCCCGCTCCAGCGGCCTTTGATGTCTTTTTCTTCGTGTGCCCATCTCGCCGCATAGAGTCAGTGATTTTTTTTCCGGGTCTATTCAGCAGCAAGCACTCCCTTGCTGCTGACTTCTTCCTTTTCCTGTCGCCAACTACCCCTTTCGGGAGGGGGTCACGTGAACGCCGCCCAGCCTACAATGGGCGGGTTCAGGTTTCTTCCAGCGTGCTTCCTCCGCATGCTTCCTCAAGCATGCCCAGCAACCGGGCGTCAAACAATGAGAGCTCTCCAGGCTCTCGCAGCCAGTCTCCACCCCGTGCCCCATTCTCCCAAAGGGGAGGGGGCTAGACAAATACCCCATTGCCGCCATTCTGCGGCGAAGGGGACTTCTCTCCCTCCCCACCCCCATGTATTACAGGCAGGGGTAATTACTAATTGTGTGACCCCAGTTGGAAGGGCTGTGTTGGCTTGATTCCTATGCTTTAGCCTTTAAAATATGTTCTTTGTTCTTGCTGTCTTAATTTTTCACCCTGTATGAGAGAGACCCTGTCACCCTGACCTGGCCTGGCCACAGGGCTAGCTGCTGCTGTTTCAAATGACCAAGCCTAGTCTGCTGAGTTTTCTCTCACTCTACCCCCCAATTGTCTGCTGCTTTCTGGGTTTTGGGTGCTGCTAGGGGAACCTGGGTGGGGTGGGGGGCTTGTCTGTGCAATGGATGGTATCTCTGCTTGAGCTAGTGCTTTACAGTTGTTCGGAGACAGGTCCCTGGCCCAGTGGGCTTACAACTTGAAAGTTGGCTAGGCTCCGCCTACCGTTGGCTAGGCTCCGCCCTGCGCCCCACCAGTCTTGGAACCCACCAGCCGCCACTGAAATCAGGATAGTTACTCTTGGCACCAGAAGATGTAACTGAACTAATCCAAATAAAATATTTCACTCCGAGATCTACTGGATAACATTTTATCTGAATACTACACCAGTGAAAGAAATTGATCCCAGATATCAGGAGAGTTTTGCATAATTGGGCGATGCAACTTCGCTATCCTGTTCCACTTGCAATATGATTTTAGACAAAACTCTGTGAGTTTGTGTGTATAGCAGAAACTCTTTGAAAAATATTTGTGGGTTGCTTTTTGTCAAGGTGAGAAATAAAATTAATTTTGTTATCGGGTGCCACTACTTTGTACTTCAGAGAGGGCGGGGGTGGGGGGGTTAACTGCAGCAAGAAACACTCCTCTTGTATTGGAAGTTTCTGTTAATTACAGCATTTAGTTTAAATCATCAGATTAAATGTAACATCTATATTAAATTGACTGGGGAAATATCCATAGGCAACCATACCAAAATTCCGATGTGCCCATTGTATGACAAATTATAAGCTGAGGAAGCTGAAGAAGAACGGATCGTTATGAAGTGCTTGTTTTTTTAAAGTATATAATGCATCTTCATTTCTGGTGGCTGTACCAGGATTGAGGGATTGACAGGAGCCGCTTTGGATCCCTTAAATCAAGTCTGAATTGCATTTCGCCTGAATAACCAGGCTAAAAAATTGTGATGAATCCTACAAGCAGTATTCAAATTGTAGGCCTTTCAAATGAAATGTTAAATTTTGGCTAAATTGTTTTCCTTGTAATTTTGTTTCAGTTTGGAAAGATTATGCTGATTTTTTTGGTGCTGAACAAATAAGGTGGTTGTTAAAAGAAAATAATCTATTAGAGTGAATTAAACCCGCAAACCACTTGCTCTGGAATCGTGAAGTCCATCGGGCATCAGCGCAGCAAAGGCAGCGGATGTGATTTGCAGTTTGTGCCCAGGGGGAAAGGCAGAAGTTCAAAATGTTCTGACCCTGTCTGCAGCTGGGGTAAGGGCTGAGATCAGAGACCAGATAGGAGGGCAATTTTGGATGTGGTTTATATTTGAAAAATTGACACATGACAATTCAATGACCATTTATCTGTGAATTTGGTGTAACTGATTTTTTCAATTATTTAGCAGTTGTTTTATAAGAGCATATTGTGTATAGTCAGAATCATCACTGGAGGAGGGGAAGATAATTTTTGCCAGCCATTCCTTGTCTACAAAAAATCCTTTCATTTATTATTTATTATCCCTCCCCCCCACCCCTGAAAAAAATGGCACCTGGTTCCACTGGGGCTTGAACCTTCTGTGAGTAAAACAGATATGATAACCACCACACTATGAAAGCATGTTATAAATGCTTTTGCATCAAACAACTTCAAATTTAATATAGTCTCTCATTCCTGATAATTATTTCTCAGTAATCGTTTCTTTTTAAAGTTAACGCTGTCCATAATCGGGTGTTGGTTGAAATAGCTGGTGTAGTTTTAAAAAGATAACAGTAATTACATACCCCAGAAAAGTCATGGAAAGTTTCCAGTTGTAGCGAATGTTCTTCCACCTCTAATAATCTATTTTTTTTTCTTGCTTAGTTGGTTTAGATTTCATTTGGTTTTAAACTGACAAGTTACTGAAAACTAAAATTTACCAGAGGGAAATCTAGGACAGATTTCGGACTCTGAATAATTATTAGCCACATTCATTGGGGAATGAAGCCTCTGATTGGTGGGAGCTGAGAGTGAAAAGTGAAGCAAGTATAGTACCCGCCCCCCTGCAGGGGACAGCCGGTTTCCAAGGCAAACTTTTAGATAATTGATATTTGAAGGGAAGAGGCTTAATGGTTCCCCACATTGACCTGAATGATGAGGCACCAAAAGCATCCCCTGCTCGCTGCTGCTTTATTATCACTCCTCCATAACAAACAAAAGAAATCAACCCGTTTCTACTTGTAAAACAAATTAAAGAGGATATAGATCTCTTTAGGATTTCCTGCTTAAAATAAATTAAAGAAAAGGAATTAAGACTCGGTGGCACCGGTACTAAACAAACACCCAACTCCCTAATGTTTCTTTCATAAAACCAGAGGGATATCGTTTGACAGTGGGTTTTTTTCCTTGGTAAAAGCCTGATAACTATTTATACAACCAATCTCCAGCTTCCAGGAACAAGGCACTTGTCTAGCACTCTCTGACTTGAGGTGTGTCTTTCTCCAGGAACCTTTCCTTTGAATTCCATGAAGCTGGAGAGCGATCCTATTTGCCCTCTACCCAGACAGACTAGGGGGTTGGAAAATCAAAGATAGCTTTGTGGAATTGTGATTCTTCTCCACTGATTGTAGATGCATGAAAGCTTCCCATTCCTAGGATGATTTATCCCACTAGAATTACAGAAAGATACATTTAAAATCATGATTAGAAAAATAAATAATGTTGATTCAAAATGCATCACATTTAACAGTACACTCCGCCCACCCCCCACCAATTGCACATACCTGTTTAAAGGTGACTGTGAATTTCTGGATGTGAAAACATTGAACTAAATCAAGAACGTATAATGGGGGACGTGCAGGTACATGTAGAAATAATC
>QEPC01006403.1:9954-42612 GCA_003113815.1 Sphenodon punctatus
GTGTGTGCGTGTGCGTGTGTAGTAAAAGACCACAGGGTACTGCAATATGCAATGGAAAATGATAGGAATGCCTCTTGAAATTAATTAATTTTTTTTAATAAAGGCAGTGTTTCACATTGGGAAAACGTTCACAGATTTTGTGCTAACCAATTCCCTGTGATTGCCACGAATAACTCTAAGAAATGTTTCCTTTCTGTAGGGTTTATTGAGGGAACAAATACTGTCTCTTACCAGCCTATTGTGTGGGGTTTGGGGCAGATTTCTTTTTCTTAAGAAAAGCTATCCACTCTTTCATCCCCCCTCCCCCTGTGTCAAGTCTGGTTTGTATGTACCAAGAATAACTTTCTTCTTTTGACAGTTAACCCAACATCAGCTCTGTTTCCAGCTTAAAGAATTAGTACTATTTTAAGATTGACTTTTGTCACTGGAAAAAGCTCTTTTTATGTTTTTAATAAGGTGTGATATTTCAGGTGCTGATATGTTTAAAAAAGTCAATGCTATTTTTCCTTTCTTTCAGGGCATGGATTCAAAAAGCTGTTGAAATACTTCATCTGGTCACAATCCAGACAAGTGGTTTTTTTCCGTTCTAAATCATTTTTTCTCCTTTTGCCAAATAGCTTTTAAAATAGAAAACCAATAGAAGATTGTCTTACAATAACTACGCAGAATTATGTGGTCAGATTGTATAAATATTTAACCCTTAGACTTAGTTAATTGATCTGTGCTCTCATCCTGCTCTTGCCTTGACAATTGGGCTTGGGTTAGAGTACTTGATGGAAAGTGATCAACTAAGAGTACTTATCAAATGATGAGTAGGTCAGCTAGAAGATCCACATTCTTGTTTTAAGGTCAGATAGATAGCAGAAGAAATTGGCTAGCAAATACTGTAGGGGGACACAATTATTTGCAGGACAGCTAGAGCTTATGGGGGAATGGAAAGCCAAGAACCATTAGAGCCAACAAAGCCTAGTGTATAAGGTGTTAGACTTGGACATGGGAAACCACAGCTCAAATCCTATCTTAGCTATGAACTCATTGGATAGCCTTGGGCAGGTCACTGTCTCTCAGCTTTGGTTTCCCATCTGTAAAATGGGAATACTAATCAAAAGGTTGTTGTGAAGGTGAACTAGATAAGGAGTGCTAAAGACAAATGACAGATCTCGGTTTTGCATGGCCCTACACAAACATTTAAAACAGGCCCTTTACATTTTATCAGTGGATACACTAGGAGCATCTCCCTGCTGTACGTAGAGATTTTGCCATAATTAAAACTGTCTCTTGATTTCCATTTTGATGGGACTTTGCTACAGGTAAGTTTGAACACTTATAAGCTATCAGGTATATGTATATTTATCCTCTAAAGCTTATATTCTAATCCATGTACAGCAATAAGCTATGATCTTGATTTGAAATCAGTGTGGCTCCACCTGTGCAAATGTTCTTTCTTTCTATGTCCTGAAAGAAAGGAAATGATGGGAATTTTGGTTTCAGATTAATCTGTAACTGCCTGGCATTGGCTGTTTCGGATTAATCTAAACCAAACCATAATTTAGGGCTCCCAGATATGAATCCAAGTTTTGGATCCATATTTCCTTCCTCTCCCAGGTCCCTGGAGTGTACTTCCTGGCCTCCGAGGGCTTGATTAAAGCACTGCCAGCAGGCTCCATTGCCGTGACATCCTCCCTGTTCCTCATTGCACGTGTACAATAGCCACCGGGGCTGTTTTGCATATCTACAAAATGGCTGTTGCCCTTGGCGGCCATGTCCTTTTGGCTGCCACCATTTTAGCAAAGGGTGACAGCTATTTTGCACATGCACAATAACGAGCAGGAAGGAGCCTGCTGGCGCCCCCACGACAGCAGCAGTGCTTCAGTCAAATGCTTCAAGGCTGGTAAGTACCACTCCAGGGCCACAGGGAATGGAGGTAGAGGAGGTTGAATCCACTGTCCTGGGAGTCAGGATGGATGGGAGTGTGGTTCAGTTTCCTATTGACTTGAATGGGAAAAATCTGAAATCTGAAAATCAGAATCCATAAAAAGATCCAGATTTTCAAAAGAACCAAAAAGGAGTAACCAAAACTCCATCTGAAATCCCACTCCTCTTAGGATAGCAGCCTCTTTCACAAGGCGAATCCAGTGCAGTGATGCATAGCTGTTGTATAGAATTAGAGAGTGACTAAGGGCACTTTCAGACATACCTTCCCTCCCCCCAACACAGGAAATTGAGCTCTGCAATCTGCATCCCTGCGCGTGTCTGCCGGCAAAGTCACGTGGGAGGGGCTTTCAGACCAGCCAATCCCCGTGGATATCCTGGCTGTGCATTCCCTCCTGAAGCCAGAATATGCGCCAGGGGGGCGGGGGGGAAGGAAATGTCTGAAAGTGGTCTAAGACAACAACATTCTAGAATGGGGAATAGGGAGAGATGGGATGAACTGTATCCAAGGAACCTTACAATGTGAGTGTGTGCATGCATATGATCTTCCCTGAACAGTGCTTGCCAAGAGAGAATGCTTGGATTCAACCACTTTTCTATCAAAATAAGAGCAATATCTGGCAATATCTAGGGATGAGCATTCTGGTCAAATTATGGATTTGATTCAGTTATTGATTTGGATCTGTAAGTTTCAGATCCATTACAGTCTGGATTCAGACCCCATTAAAAATGGGAAACTGGTCTGAGTCCGTTGTTGTCCCCCCCCCCTTCCTTGGGGCCCTTGTGTATACTTACTTACTAGCCTTGGACAACTTGATTGAAGTTTCACTGGTCCACCGCTGCGGTGGGCATACTGCTGAGCTCCTTGCTCCGCAACATGCATGCACAAAATGGCCACAGCCCTTAAACAAAATGGTTGCAGCCAAAATAACGTTGCTGCCTTTTTGGTTAAGGGCGGTAGCATTTTTGCACATGCTCTGCTGGGACCAGTTTTGTGTATGTGCAAAAATGACCATCACCCTTAACCAAAATTGCGGCAATGTCATTTTGGCCGCTACCATTTTGGTTAAGGGTGGCAGCCATTTTGCACATGCTCAAAACAACCCCAGTGGATGTTTTTCACATGCACGCTGCGGAGCAGGGAGTTCGGCAGTGCACCACAGCAAGGGAGCCTGCCAGGAGTCCCCCACACATACATCAGTGGTGGGCCAGCAAAGCCTTCTGCAGCCAGTAAGTACATGCCATGGCCTTGGGGGTGGTGATCCAACTCCTGATCCATAACTTGCACGGATGAAGTTTGGATTGGTTCGGATGAGTCCATAACGGTTTGTTTCAGGCAGTTAAAGATTGATCCGAATCTGTAATTGACCTCACTAGCAATATCCGATAGTGGCCACTGGTTGTTAGCAAGAGCATGTTCCCCAGTCTTTCTGCTTTATTTCATATACCCCTATTGTTTTCCATTTTTCTTTTTGAATGGCCTTTTAAATAGATGTGCTCACCTGCCGATACATCCAAAGCTACTAACAGTAACCCCTCAACCCTAAATGCATAACAGATGCACAACAGAATATAAGTGAAAACAGATGAACCAATGAACTAGACCCAGAGCTGTCATTGTACCGATCAGAAACACTAGATTTTTTTTTTGCCTGTTCATGTGATACTTATCCATGACCCATTGGGATGGGATGGGACCCTACACAGTCTGGGTCCCATCTACTTGAGGGATTGCCTCATTCCCCGTGTCCTCAGCTGATTCCTGCGGTCAGGGAGGGATGCCTTCCTGGAGGCTCCATATTGTAGAAAGGTGGCTGCTATGAGGAGGGGGTTCTCGGTGGCTGCTTCATTGCTGTGGAACTCTCTCCCAGTAGAAGTTCGCCCAGATTTGCTTGCCTTCCGGCAGCAGCATAAGACTTGGATGTTCCACCAGGCATTTGGAGGAGGAGTTGGGTATGGGGTGGAGGGGTTGTTGGGGGTTGTGAGTGGGGTAGGAATGTGAGGGAGGATGGATGGGGATTCTGAGGGTATGTTTTTTTGTTAATGTTTATTTTTTATATGTATTTTATGTTTTTATATATTACTGTGAGAGTCGCCCAGAGCCTTTTTTAAAGGGAAGGGGTAAAAATCTGACTAAAATAAACAAATAGGACGTTCTCTACTATGGCTCTTCGTGTAAAGAATACCTAAAAATTAAAAAATGGGTCTTCATTTTAGTCATACCAATAGTTATAGACCTAGATCTAGTACTCAGAAGTTCTAAAGTTTAAATCTTCATTGGAAACAAATAGCACTAAATTGGCACTCCTGATCTGTGTTTCTTAATAAATGTGTAGTTTAAGCAGAGTTAGTTTGGAGATGGTGGGGATGATCCCATCATGCCCTGTGGAGTGCGCATCCCCAGCACGGGACATATGGCACCTGTGCAGTTCCACATGCGGGACATGGCATTGGCCCAATGTCATTAATTAGCAGTATGCTGAAGTAATAATTTCCTGCTTCTCCAGCAGATCACAAGCATTTTGATGAAAAATGAATTTACAGACATGAATGTGTTTAATGAAAGATGGATGCACATCAAGTCAAGTTCATTTCCATTTAGTTGTAGTCATCATGGAGGACGTAAAACAAATAAATAATTTTAAAAAACACAAGATTATAACTAAACATACATGAAACATAGCAGTTTTAAAATTTTCTCTGACTTGGTCAGCACATCTGACAAAAGTAACAACATTATGTAGAACAAGGTTCTGTGAGGACAACAGGAGTTCTATTTTCTGCACAGTGTTATAAAATAACAACATCAAACAAAGGCAAAAGCCATTGATTCCTTACATCATCATACAAAAGACAGGTTAACAAATAATGATGGAGATCCTCTATCACCCCGCAATTGCACAGACAAGTCCTAAATTCCCTGGGCACTCTACTATATCTGACCTCCAACACAGCAGAGAAAAATGTTTGTAATCGCAAAGCCATAAAAAACGTTCCTTAAAACAGCACTTTTCAACACCATTTAAGGAAATTACTAGCAACAGTCCAAGTGAAACAGGGCCCTCCATGTAATGGAATGGCAATTGCTTGCCATGGCTCACCAATTATAAAAATTGAGCCTTGTGGTCACCAGGGAATGGGTCACTGTGGAAAGGTCAGCCTGGGATAAATAAATATGTATCTTACACAAACTGCATAACAAAGAAACCTCTCATGTCCGACACCTGAGTTTTCATGGACCAAGTGTGGTCAAAAATGATGCCCAAGTTCTTTACCTGGTCCGCTACCTCTCCCTGAACACCATCCACATGCAGGGTTGTGAGGGAGGCAAGGGGCATCCTCCTACAAATTTATGTACGTGGAAGTGGTCAAGTAAGGAATGGGAACTAGATGGTAGTTGGTAGTTAGGGTGGATGCCAGGTTAAGCTTTTTGAATGACGTGCAGAAAGGACAGGGTGAACTGGGGTTGGGTGGTGTTTAAAGATAGCTTGCTCCAGTAACCAGTTTCCTTTTATTTTAATTATTTTATTGGTCTCTCACCCTCTGCAAGTTGTGAATTCAATTTGTGTAAGTGATGAAGTGTTTGATTCTCTGGTATGTCTTAGAGCTTCAGTTTAAGGAAACCTTTTCAAATGAGATTATAGGTTTTTGCACAAAGAGATTTATGTTCTTGCCAGCAGCCTTATACTGCATATTGACCTGAATGGCAAAACTCCTGCTATCAGTGATGCAGACTCTGGCTCTCTTAACACTCAGGGACTTTATTTTTGTGTTTAGACATCTGAAAAAATAAGAGAAATGTTACTCTTGATTTCTATTGGTTTGTGGTGTGATCCCCCTCCCCCTCCATATGTTCAGTAAAAGCAGCTACCTTCCGTTTTTTTTTTTTAATAAGGTCAATGCATATCAACATATCCAAGGGCAGGGCTGAGTGTCTAATGTGTCCAGTATTTAGGTCACCTCAGAGATACAATTACTCGCAACACTCGGGATTCATTTTAGCAGCTTTAAAAGGTTTGTTCTTTCCTTACTATACATGTATAAAACTCTCCTGAGTATCAGTGAAACAGTGGAAGCCATGCATGTGTACTGTGGGGTATGCAAACCCCAAAGGCCCTAAAGGTTGACATTTCAGTGATATAGTAGAACATTTTGGACTAATATCAATTCCTTACTGAAAAGAACATAGAGCTGTAGCTATGCCAGACACATGCACTAGAATTGATGGCTCAAGGATATTGGGGATGAATTTCTGATGTACAGTTCTGGGAGGATAAAAATAGATCTTCAACTCTTTTTATTTATTAACTTGGGGGTTTGGAGCCATAATGGCCATCAGGAGGATGCTGTACATTTGCAGACTACTCATTTGCTGCACTGATATGCTACCCATATGTCTCAATCTGCAGTTATGGGACCACTGAGGCTGTATAACACAAAAGCTCTTGTTTATGCAGCCTGTAAGGAATCTGCCTCCTTTCTGTAGGTGTATGGCAGACAGGACGTGGCCCACTAAATAAATGGCTGTAGCTATTAACTCTTAGACCGCTGCACAATACGAAAAGTGTGTGAGAAATGTACATGAGGTATTCTGAATTGCTTCATAACTATTTATCATTTGCACTTCTAATGTTCAGAGTGCTTTACAATCCTGGGCTGCTTTCACACAAGACTGTCATTGTGCAATTGTAATTGCTTTCTGCAAGTTTTCTGCTTGTGTGAGTGCACTTTTCCCCTTTCATCCCATGAGTTCAGGTTACTACAATAATCATGCATTACCAATCTTGGAAAGCTTGCTCTTACAGTGATGGGTGGTGATGTGCAGCATTTTGAATGTGGGAATACACATTCAAAATGTGGCAGGTGTTAGTGAATGTGGGAATACTAGAGCTATTACAATTGCATGATTGGTCCTCCAAGGGCCATTTTTACCATAGATACATGCAAAAAAGAGGGGCAAATGGGCAGGAGGAAGTGCCTTGCTGCTCTGTGCTACTTCCAATCACTATGGTTAGGCTGAAAACATGGAAGGAGAAGGCAGCAGTTGGTCTCGCTTCCCCCCCCCACCCCTGATTTTATTGAGCTCTGGTGAGAGGAGAGGGTCCAGCGGCACCTCAGTCTTTCATACTGGAATAAGTCAGTGTCAGCCATGGTGGAGTGCAGGTAGAAAAAAATACCAGAGCAGTTACAGTCCAAGGCCAGGTTCTTCTGCAGAAGAAACATAATTCAAAGTATGTGAACAGTTTTTTAAAAAAACACAACTTTGAGGCACCACTGGATGAGTTTTGCACTTCAGGGGCAGTGTGGTATGCCTGAGAGCCTGTGGCTCCAGGGTCATTTAGCTCAAGAGTCAGCCTTTAGAAGAAGACAAATAGCAAGAGGCCCTGGATACCCAACTCCAGTACCCAGATGCCCCTTTCCACTGAAAGCCAAGGGAACAATAAGGCAGTTGTAGTGCTGCAATTGGAACAGGTTGATCCTGCCAGCTAGATGCAAAACAATGCTCTCAAATGGAACTGGCTTGGGCCTGTGTGGGTATCTCAGGAAATCAGCTTCCACACACCGCATCAATGGCAGATATACAAGCTCTGGAGTGGATAAGGAGACCCAAGTGCAAAGCGAATGGAAAGCAGGAAAATAGGAAAGGAAAAAACCAAAGCATTTCTTTAACATAAAATGGAAATCTCAAGTAAATATACTGTTGTTGTCTGTAAGTTTAGGAATGGTAAATATTTAGTTGTTTTCCCAAGAAATCTAAATGGAAAAACTATTAGCTCAAAATTACAAAACGTAAAGGAATATCCTGTTTTTGTAAAACTTAAACATTTTAAAGGAAAACTGTATGTTCAGTCAGCTTGAAAGTACAAAAGATGTTTTAGTTCTTGAGAGAACTAAAAATCCAAATAGGGAATACTATTGTGTGACAGACAAATATCCAAAAGGGGAAAAAATTCTGTCAAACTAAACAGTGTAAGGAAATATACCATTTAAAAATAATTTATATTAATTTTTATTTTTATTTACAATTCATAATTTGTAAATTCATAATTTGTAATTCATCAACCTGCATAGTGGAAAGAAGGAGCGCATCGTCCGCATACAGTAAGCATGAGACCGCTACATTCACCAGGTGGGGAGATGAAACCTCTGCCCAGTTAACTCGTTGATAAGATTGTTCAGGTAAAAATTGAATGACGACAGGACCAACACATATCCCTGTTTAACACCACTCCTAGTTCTTATACTTCCCGATAGGGCCCCATGTTGATCTAACCTCACCCTTATGACTGAGTTCTCATGTAACCTGACCAGCAAAAAGAACAGTCTTTTATCAATTCCGGCGGCTTGGAGTTTTTGCCAAAGTCTTTCCCTGCTCACCAAGTCAAACGCAGCCCTGAGGTCTACAAAGGCTGCAAAGAGAATCCTCCCATGATGAAGTTGCTTCTGAACTAGGTGATTAAGAACATAGCAGTGATCATATGTAGATCTCCCCTTCCTAAACCCTATTTGTTCATTGGCCAATAAACCGGTTTCCTTTAGCCAAACATCAAGCCTCCCCAGAAAATACCTGGCATATACTTTACTGGTAATGCTAAGCAGGCTAATGGGCCTATAATTCTTTGGGTCATCCTGAGCCCCCTTCTTATAAACCAGCACCACAATAGCCTGGCTCCACTCAACAGGAATGTTCCCAGACTCATTAATTCCAGAGAACAGTCAATATGGGTGCCCAACAGTTGCTACCAAACATCAATAATTCCGCTGGGACAAAATCAGTGCCGGCTGCCTTTCCACTCTTCAGCGTGCCCAAAATCTTGACTCTTAACTCAGGGTCCACAGGTTTCCAGTCTTGTATCACTAAAAATATCAGAGGCTATATAACCCCAAGGGTCCTATACGCATACAGCGACTCCAAGTGGGAATCCCAGGCTATTGCCGGCACGCTATTACTATTCCACATGCCCTATTCCCCTTACAAGCTTCCAAAACTGGTGTAAATTAGGGTCCCTGGCAGCCTTATCTAATGCCCACAAAGTCCTATGGAATTCTTCCCTCTTTATCCTCAGGAGGGCCCTATAATGCCTCCTATGGATCATAAATTCCGGTAAGCAATAATTGTTAGGCATGGCCCTATATTTCCGATAGAGAGTCCTAACTTTCTTCCTCTCCATGAGGCAGCTCTTATCAAACTGTTGTGGGTCAGCAGATACCTGTCCCTTAGAGTAAAGAGGCCCCAGAGAGTCCTCCGTTAAATAGGGAATTAGCCAATTTATTAACTCCTGATATATGGTTATTATTTCACTGCCTACTTTTGCATTGAGTATCCTCTCTGAGAAGCTCCTTCCTTGTAAAGATTCCAGCCGGGCTTCAAGATTTAACTGCAGGGTCTTATCCCATTGTTTCATTTTAGGACCCTGCTTCTTGGCCGGAGATGTTATACACAGAGTATTATCAATGCCTGGAACAACAATATCTAAATAAATGATCAGGGGAAAGATGATCGCTATCCAGCCTAAACCCCAACTGGAAAGAACTAACCAGAGGGATCAGCATGGGAGAAACTACAGCATAATCAAGAGTGCTGTGCCCCGTTGCAGAGAAATAAGTAAGATTTCCAGGTCTATCACTTCAATACCGGCCATTCAATAGGTATAAATCAAGCTGATACAAGAGTTTTAACAACATTGGGCCATTCATACTTATTCCCTCATCCAAAGCCAGATGAGGGAGCAAAAAAGATGCATCCTCCTCGAGCCAAAACCCACCCTCCTGAAATACTGCCTGGTCATGGGGGCCTATTCAGACATTAAGATCTCCAGCCAATAATATCCCGGTCACCGAATATAAAGTTTACAAATTCTCCAGGTAAGAGAGCAATTCCATCCAGCAGTCAGCCTCATAATATGGAGAATTGGAAGGAAGGAAATAGACACACAATATCAATACCTCCACAGTCTGAGTGTGCAATAGGCCACCACAGCCAAAACAAAAATTTCCTGGCAAGGGTAATAATGCCGTCAACAACTCGTCCAACAGAAGACAAGCTGTGCCCCCTGCTGGTCTACCCCTCCTAGGTCTCTGCGTTGCCGGCTGACAAACGGACCTATATCCAGGAAGTATAAGATCCTCAAGGCACCAAGTCTCTTGGAAGAACAGGATATCAAAGGACCTCAAGAAAGATAGAAAATTTCAGTCCTTTGCCTTACCACACCACCCTGCCACATTCCAGGACAAAATTTTTAAGGGCCTAGGACTGTATAACAGAGGGCCACGGCTGGCAGAACATCAATCCTCTTTTGCCTTCCCTGCTAAACCCACATCCCAACCCACCGCACCAGCCACATTATCCGACTTACTCCCATCTGGCTCCCCTACCCAGGTCTTGACATTTGACTCATCCATCCTCACCCTATTGGGAACTTCCCTTAGCAACAGGTATTTTCAGATGATACGGGGCCCTTTGGCCCTGTACCGGGACACCGGCTTCGTTCCCCGCCGGGGTCACCCCGTAACGGCACAACAGACGTGCCGGGGGGATCCCGGCTGGGAAAGTGGGAGGGGCCGGGGCCGCGCGGCGCAACGTGCGGCCGCACGGCCCAGCCCCCTCCACGCACCCCGCCGCCCGCCCTCCGTGGAGACAGGTGGGCAGCGGGGCCAATGCGGCCGCCGCGTCCGACCGAACGTGCCACGGCCCGGGATCCCACCGGGGATCCCGGGCCATGGCGCGCGGCCAGACGTGACTTTTCCTTGGTCACGGCCCGGGGTCCATTTGACCACGCTTCCCGGGACCTTCCCCCGGCTAGCCCGGGAAGCGTGGTTCAAACGGACCCCATGTGGGAATTGACCGTGGCCAACATCTGGCGCACCCCAAACAGATGTACGAGACACGGTGACCACAGGTGGGTATTCACCGTGGTTCACCGTGATCTCTTAATGTCTGAAGACACCCAACCTCTGGGTATGGGATGGCGCTTCCGCTTTCCTAACTGAGTCCCTGTCGAGTCTTCCCTTCTTAATTGGCTTAAAGGTAGAGCTGTTACAGCCTATGCTGTCTAAGACACCCTGTCACAGCAAAGAGCAAACGCCCTTATTATCCCCAGTTCCTCCCCCATCCAGCACACAAAATCGATTCCAAATCATGCTTGTTTCCTCAGGCCTAGAAGTTCCCGGGTTCGCAACAAAAATCAGCTCTGGGTCTGAGTCGCCTACTAATTCAGAGTCTCCATCTATACTAACTCATCCTCCACAGTTTCTCTTGATCAGCTTGATCTACCACTACAACTGCTTCAATGGGGCACCCTCCTTTCTCACCCCTAGTCCCAGCCAGGCCAATACCTGCTAAATCACCCAACACATGGGCTTGCTGCGTAGTTGTTGGTATATCTCCCCCACCTAACCCGGGATTCCACACAGCCCTGTGCTGGACTAAGAGACTGGGGTGAGTAGGTTTACAAGTCCCAGAAGGGTTGTAGAGCTCGACAGGCCTACTCTCAGTTGCCTCCATCGAACTCTGCCTTGCCAATGCTTTTACCTGCCTCTGGTCCCTCATGCCAATGGCTACCACAGAGGAAATTAATGGTTGGGTCAGAGTCGGCCCTCCAAGATCTATCAGAGGAGCAATTTGCAAGGCCCCCTGGCTGCAACCTCCATTGGCAGCCAGGGACGTAGGTTTACCAGCCCCATATAGACCTTCCAGCGATTGCAGGTTACTATTGACATATTTTAGCAAGTCGAATCCCATTCCTATACAGGAAAGTACTTGCTTCCCACAAACACTCCAGGATCCTAGAATTTCTAAAAGATACAACACATTTGAATAAGGTCTCATCCCTCTGAAGAATCCTGATACCCTTGATATCCCTAAGGCTACACAATAAATGGAAGAGGGCCCTTATATGTCTTGTTACCAGGAACGGCAATGACCACTGGAGGATATCACCAGAAGGTAGCGGAAGAGCTGTAATAACCACCGCATTATTACAAAAACTAAAACAGCCATCTCTCACCTTTAGAGGTTTCTGGGGGTCCCTGCCTATTGAATCTAGTTGACTCTGTAGAAAGACCACCTGGTTGCAAAGGCTGTCCCTCCCCTAGATCCTTGCAAACTCCCACCCAATTCTACGTATACGCCTGATGAAATTTCAAATCGTTAGGGAAAGAATCACTGGGTCTCCCCTCCTTGCCCTCTTCAATTATATTTGTTAAAATCTGTAGTTGGGCAAAGATATGGGCTTCAACCCTGTGACTTTCTTGCCTTTGGGGTATAGGGGAGATAAGAGGATGTTGATAAGTCATCTGGCAGATGTCACTACTCAAGAAATACAGGCAGAAATTAGGGACAATAGAAATTTGGATTGCTATCTGCTGATTTGCAATAGAACCAGTGGGCCTATGCCTTATTTGGGCAGCCCCCTGAACTAAGATTCAAAGGAGACTTTTCCTTTTGGCCAGGTTAAATGTATTCCCTTCCTCTTTGGTTGAGGGTAGGTATAAGGGAATCCCTCTTGCTGAAAGACTGCCCATGCAAACTTAATCAAATTGACACCATGAAACATATTTTCCTTGACTGTTTGTTGTATACATCAGCTTGCACCAAATACATTTTGCCCCTATTTACTCCTTTCTTGGCCAGATCCACTGATTTTTATTTTAAGTTTCTTCTACATGATCGTGCTAGCTTTGTTACCAGAAAGGTTGCTAAATTTCTGATGTACATGTATGTTAAGAAACTTGAGTCAAACAAGAAATGAACACGGGACTGTATGGGATCTTTTGTGTACATCCCCTCTGGACGGTTTTATGATTTTTAATATGGAAATTTTGTCTAATTTATATTCTGTTTGCATTATTTGAATATGCTTTGCAATGACCAAATTTCAGTCGTGCAATAAAGGTTTATATAGATAGATATTTACAATTTATATGCCTCCCCCTCCTGCCTCAGGCATCTCGAGGTGGCTCACAACATATTAAAACATTTCAAACATTAAAATCAACCATAATAATTTCAGTTAAAACAATGTAAAACCCCATCCCACCCCCCTAACCCAACCCACCCACCCTATCTCCCTTGGGAAAGGCCTGGCAGAACAGCCAGGTCTTACATTATCTGCGGAAAGAGGGGAGGTCGGGAACCAAGTGGCTCTCCAATAGGAGGAAGTTCCACAGCCGCGGCACAGCCACGGAGAATGCCCTCCTCATAGCAGACACACGGGAAACCCCGAGGAGGGCACCCCCAGCTGACGGCAGGGGCTGCTCCAGGACCTGGAGGGTGAGGTGGTCTTGCAGATAGGCGGGGCCCAAGCCATTTAGGGCTTTAAAGGTCAGCACCAACACCTTGAATTGAGCCCATAAACCTACCGGCAGCCAGTGCAGAGAACAAAGCACCGGTGTTATATGCTTGCGTCGGCCTGTTCCCGTTAAGAGATGGGCCACCGCATTGTGCACCAGCTGCAGTTTCTGAACCAATACGAAGGGTAGCCCCATGTACAGCGCGTTGCAGTAATCCAGTCTCGAGGTAATAAAAGCATGGATAACCGTGGCCAGATCAGATTCTGAGACATACGGCCTAAGCTGACCCATCAGATGTAACTGGCAAAATGCTCCTCTCACCACAGCCATCACCTGAGCATCCAGACAGAGCTGTTTGTCCAGGAGCACTGCCAGACTCTGGACCTGAGAAACCAGGGGTGGTGGACCCCATCAATGATGGCGGCCGCCACCCCTCAGCCTTCCTCACAACCATCACCTCCGTCTTGTCAAGATTTAGTCTCAGGCGACTTGTCCTCCTCCAATCCCCTACAGTGGACAAGCACCGGGTAAGCACCAAGACTTCAGGGCTTGAGTCAGGAAAATGAAAGATATATCTGGGTGTCATCAGCATATTGATGACAAGTCACTCTATACTTCTTAACAACCTCTCCGAAAGGCTGCATGTACACGTTGAACAGGAGAGGGGATAGGATGGAACCCTGCGGTATTCCACACATGAGGCCCTGGGGGGGAAGATGAAAACTCCCCCAGCACCACACGCTGGGTTCTCCTGGCCAGGAATGAGCGGACGTTAAAGGACAGTCCTGCCAATCCCTGTCCGGTCCCACAACCTAGTCACCAACAACTCACGATCAACAGTATCAAATGTCAAATCCTGATACAAAAGGATGACTTTTAAAAACAATTAAATATGTTAAGGAAATATATTTTTTGTTGCTTATATCTGATGATAATCCTCATGAGAAAATGTTGCTGGTCAACAGTTTATAAATCCGAAAAGGGAACACCATGGAACACTATGGAACTGCTACTGCTGAAATACAAAAATATAAATCAAAAGGAAAGATGCTGGTTTGTGTTTGCTCTGGAATCTCTCCTTTGCCTGTGGTGGGTTGTGGGCAGCAGTGTCATTCATGTCATTCATTCCATGTCACAAACCAGGATGCAATACAGAAAACCGTAAGCACCCTCCTAGCCCTCATGTAGAACCTCAAACTCAAGCCCCAAAACAATGGTCCTGTTCAGAATCTGGGGGCATGTAGCTGTTCAATAAATGGACAGAAGGCGTCTTGCACAGTGACCCCCTTGCCTCTGGAGTGAATGAGTGAGGGAACCTCCATGGAGTTCTCTGGGGCATCTTTATATGCTGGTTCCATCCACGAAAGGGCAGCTCCCCCAGTTTCACAGACATTGTGGAAAATGCAGCACGAAACTAACAGCCATCATTTTTGATGTAACCAAGCCAAGCACGTGCACCTGGAACTTCGCATCCTCATGAATGTTACGCTCCTTGCCCCCGTGTCTATTCAATTACTTTGTAAAGCACCAGGTACATTGCTAGTGCTATATAAATAATAATTAATTAATAATAATAATCTCTGTGACATTCTCAGGCTTCATTACCACAATCTTCCCTAGGCTCCTCCATCTTGTCTTCAGACTACCAAAACCCCTCTCCCAAAAGTGGTGTGGTATTCCCGAAAGCCTGTGACTCCAGGGTCGTTCAGCTCAAGGGTCAGCCTTTAGAGGAAGACAAACAGCAAAAGGCCCTGGATACCCAGCTCCACAGTGTCCAGATGCCCCTTTCCACTGAAAGCCATTGCATAAGGGTGGTGCTGAATCTTTCTTTGGAGGTGTCATTGCTGCTAGGGTATGTTTTCATAAGCTATGGGAGAAGGAGGTTGGTAGGGACATCAGTAATCACAGGGCTTGCAGTTAACCCCCTGGATCACAGACTGTGGGGTCGGCATGAAAACCCCCATGTACTTCCTGGTAAATATTGGGAATCTGTGCATGATGCTGATGTCATGACTGCTTAAATAGTAGCCTGAAAAAACCTTCATGAACAGTCCATCTGCATCAACTATTGCCTATAGCACAATGGAGTAGCAACTTTTCATGCTGTAGAACTTGGTCTTTTCTGTTGGGCCAATAATTCTGATGCAACAGGAAAAGCCCATGTTCTCAAAGCTGGCAATGACGTCCTCCATTTTCCAGAACTGTGTTACACGGCACAGAAACATTTGATTGATGGTGGACTGTACCTCTTTAATGACATTGGAGACCATAGGCGCACCAACTGCGGCATTGCTGTGGAATTACCTCCTGGTGGAGGTGCGCCTGAGCCCAAATCTTTTTGCCTTCTGATGAAATTGTAAGACCTGGATCTTCCACCAGGTATTTGGCAGGAAAGAAGGGGAGGGTGGGAAGGGCTTTTAGGATTGGGCGGGTGGTTGGTTTTTTGTTTTGTTTTTTGCACTAGGAAAAAAAGATTGGCACACAATGCAAGTTTTTGTATTCTTTTAATATCTGTTTTAATGTCTTCATATTTTTTTGTTTTATATTTAATATTTTGTAAGCTGTCCCGAGTTGCTTGACACAAGAGGGGCGGGGTAGAAATACAAATATAAATAAACTCCAAAGTGGCTGGCAATAGAACGGTATTCTTTGGGTCTGGCCATCTTCCACGATGCGATTCCTAGCCTTGTCTCCACTCACTGTCAGTGGTTTGCGTGTGTTGGGGTCCTGCTGCTGCAAATATGGTCTGAGTACTTCCACAAGATTTGCAAAAACATTGGGTGTCATTCAGAGGTTCTCAAACCACTGCTTTTCGTTGGTTAGAGGCTCTTCAGCATGGACCACTGTTGATGATCCTGCAGTGTTATTGCCTCCGCTACATTGAAGATTTAAGATGGTAATTTCATCACAGCACTGATGGTATCACCTGACAGCTGGAACAGCTCAAACAGCACATTGATAGTGCGAACTATGAGTTCAATGATTTTGTTAATCACAGTAGGATTGTCTATGAGCACTGCAGCAACAAGGTTGATTTCACGATGTTGCTCAGATTCCGGCCCTCCTATGCCCTCGTTGGGGTGGTGGACCAGTTTGGTTGGTCCACTCCTGGGGACTAATGGATCCAATTGGTTTCCAGAAGTCTCTGGAGTATATGCCTACTGACCTTGATAGCTACTCTGTTGATGACCTGGTCACCTTGTGGAATGCCATCTTGATCATGGCCATTGACACGTGTAGATGTCCGCTCTCGCTGCTTCAACATCCTAAGTCCCCCTGGTATACAGACAGGCCCAAAATTAGGGGCAGGTCCCCGAGACACGGGCCTTAGGCAGCATTTTCTGGGAGGTGGCAATCCTGGCGCTAGTGCCATCCCACTCCATTTTTCCCCCCTCTCCCTGCACAGCCAGAGACTGCTGCCCACAGCCAAAGTCTGCTGCCTGGGTCCCAATCCCTCACCTGCCTCTGCCCTCTGCCTGCTAGTAGTGCTGCAGCAGCACCTGCAGCAGCAGGACACCAGGACACTGATCGGACTGGGAGATAGAGCTGTTTGTTTACAAAAAACTCCCCATGTGAGTGATCAGAAGGTTGTTGCCTTGTAAAGAAGGTTTTTCGAGATGGCTCCAAACATTCTCACAACTGGGTTGTGCATGACATGCTCACCATATTCAAATAATAGTCCACGTGATGGTCTCGAGCTCCTCTAGTATAAAAAGCACTCTCCCTTCAGAATGACAGTTCCTTCCAACCCTTTCTAGGAATATAAAAAAAAAATTCCATGTGGGACTGGAAGGGTGGGTGTTGTAGGAATGTTTCGAGCCATTTCAAAGAACCTTGTTTACAAGGAAGCAACCTTCTGTTCTTCAAGTGGCTCCTCACAGGCCCTTTTTACATGGCTCTATCGGGTGGGGGGGGTCCATGGGTGCGCCGGTGCATGTGCACAACTGTGCACATGCACCCCCACTCACTCCCCACTCATCTGCATCCACAGAGCAACTGCTGTTTTCCCCAGTTGCTCTGTGAGTGGGGATGTGTGTTAGGTGTGCGTGCACATGCATCCCTGTTCACTGTGTGTGTGTGCGCTGCATCATTCACACAGGCCTCCTCCACCCATGAACACCAAGTGTGGAGGTGGGGCTTGGCCTGAGGGCGGGGTTTGGCTTGGGGGCAGCATCCTGAGAAGAGCCTGGGGTGCTAAAGTCCTAAGTCTGGCCCTGTATACGGAGGACCTGAGGCAGTTGAAAGAAGTGGGAAGGTAGAGCAGAGGTGGTGCTCAACTCGCACATAAGCCAACCGATTGTGCAATAGATAGTTTTTGAAGGACTATGCTGTGGCTGTGATGACAGTGAGGAGAGTGCTTCTCCACTCTCATAGCATCTGCAAAGTCTTGTCCAGAAGAGCTGTTCTAGGTGGTGAGAGGCCTGGTTGATCCATCATGTAATGTCTGCTGTGACATTTTTAATTAATTATTTTGCAGACAAAATCGCTCATATCACCAAGACTTGGGTGCCGCCACTTTGACTATAGGATCAGAGTTTGGGGTCTGAAAGCTCAGTCTTGTCCTGTTTTAACTGGAAGGGTTTTAATTGATATCTCCAGCTGATGCTGTGGAGGTACTGTGGGCAAGCATGTGTGAATTAGATTCTTGCCACTCCTGGCTTGTGAAAGCCAGCTGGAAGACATTGGGACCATTGCTGTCAGGAGTTGTCAACATCTCTATTCGGGATGGCAGGGTGTTGACACCCTTAAAATGGTGGTTCTGTCCCCTGCCTAAGAAATCATCTTTGGATGCTGACCCCCCCAGCTAGGTATCGGCCTGTCTCTACTCGTCCCTTTTTAGGGAAGGTTATTGAACAGGTGGTTTCCTGGCAGCTCCGGGCTACGCTTGTTGTTATTGGATTCCTGGATCTGTTAGTCAGGTTTTCATCCTGGGTATGGCACAGAGGTTGAGCTTGCAGCCTTGGTCTGCACATAGAGATTGATAAGGAAAATTCTACCCTACTGATTTTGTTAGATATTTCAGTAGCCTTTGATACAGTTGATCATGAGATGGTGTTGGCACAACTGCGGGACCTGGCAGGGGTGCATGGGACTGCTTTTGAGTGGTTCCATTCCTTTCTGTTAGGGAGGTCTTAGTGGGTGGTGAGAGGTGATTGCTAGTCATCCCCTCGTGACCTCCTTTGTGAGATCCCACAGGTTTCTATTCCATTCTTTTTTAATATATAGTTGAGGTCGCTGGATGAGATCATTTGGAGGTTTGGGGTGAAGTGTCATCAATATGCTGATGACATATAGCTCTGTCTCCTTTTCATATGACTGCAGTCTTGGTGCTTTCCTAATGCCTGGCTGTGGTTGGGGACTGGATGATGGTGAGCCGATTTTAGCTAAATCCTGACAAGACTGAGGTGATGATGGTTGGCCGGCCTCGTGACTTGGAGGGGATTGGAATTCCCATTATTGATGGAGTCTGGTCCCCTCTGGACAATCAGGTTTGTGCGACTGTGGAGTGCTTCTGGATCCTTTGCTGCCCCTGGATCTTCAGGTTGTGTTGGTGGCCAGGAGTGTATTTCACCAATTGCATCTGGTGGTGAGGCTGCAGCCTTTTTTTTCTGACTCAGAATTGGCTACTGTCATCCTTTCATCACCTTGAGACTAGATTACTGCAATGCACTCTACAAAGGGCTGCCCTTGATGAGTGACATTGACTGTTCAGAAGCTGCAGCTGGTGCAGAATGCAGCGGTGTGGCTCCTTTCTGGGTGTAGTCTCAGGGAGCACATTACATGATTGCGCCAAAGTCTGCACTGGCTGCCTATAATCTTCTGGGCACAATTCAAGGTGCTGGTGTTGACCTTTTAAAGTCCTAAATGGTCTGGGTCCCACATATCTGAAGGACCGCCTGTCTTACCGTGTTCCATTGCAACCCCTGCAGTCAGCTGAGAGTGCCCTCTTGCAGGTTCCATCTCTTACTATAATCCATAGAACAAGAGAGCGCAGGAGGGCGTTCAGTTGCTGCCCCAGTTTTGTGGATTTCCTTTCTCCTGGAAGTTCATCTGAGCCCAGGACTAGGCATCTTCTGAAGGTGGCACAAAACATTTTTGTTTAAAAAAGCATTGGGGGTGGGGGAGGAGGAGGGGAATAAGCACGGATTGGGAGGTTTTGAGTGGGGTTGAGTGTTGGGTGAGGGTTTTGGGGTGAAGATGGGATGGGGTGAGGTGAAAGATTGTTGGTGAGGTTGGGGGTTTTCTGCTGTTTTGTGTGTTTATATGCTGTTTTATATGTTTATAAGCTGCCCTGAGCCATCTGGGAAGGGTGGAGTAAAAATCAGAAAAATAAATAGCTTGATACCAAGATCTTGGGAGGAAACAAATATCCCTGTTCCGTTGTAGTGGCGAGTGGATTCAGCAAACGGATTGCATCCTGTACCTAACAATGCACACTTTGATGCACTACAAAGGCAGAATTGAGAGAAGCATCGAAGTGGCAATTGGTTGCTGGGCCGAGTATCACTTGAGGAGGCAGGTGTTATGTTGCTGCGATTCACGGTAGCCGTGCCACAAGAAATTCAAACCAGGCCATAGAAAATGGGCAGATAGCAATGTGCCGCTCCCTAACCCATAATGCAGTGCATGAAAGCACATGCAATGGACACCGGTATAGCAGGCGTGGAAAGGGGAGGGGAGTGAGGTCACTAAAGGTTGTGTAAAAGAAACTCGTGGGACATACAACCCATGAGCATTGGTACCCGGAAATTAATTCCGCAATGTTTGACTACATTGAAAATCACAGAATTAAACAATAGTGGGAGAAAGTCTTGTGTGAAAGCAGCCCTAGTTTGCTCTTCCAATAATCCTGGGAAGTAAGTCATTATTATTCCTGTTCTGTATAGACAGAGAACTGAGGCTGAGAAACAGCTTCTTGCTCAAGGTCATTCAGTGAGTTCATGAAAAGATGAGATTTGAACCCTAGTCCCAAAGGTCCAGGTTCAACACTTTATCCATTAGGCTACAATGAATCTCAAAACTAGTATGTACTGTTAACAATAGCAGTGCTGCTCATGTATTGCAGACACCATTATAACATATAGAAAAAGAGACCGGCATTGGCCTGTTCTTATTTTAAATAACTTACTTGAACAGATCACTATGATGGCAGATTAAGATCTCTTGGAGTGAATGAGAAGATAAATGTACTGTGGGACTCTAGTTTGTGGATTATTTAAGAATAGACAGTAGAAACAGAAATAGGAGCAATGTGTCCATTATTATCCGAGCACATGGGTATGTGTATATATAGGAAACTAAAAAAAACAGCACTCACTGACTCCTTGCTGTAAATGAACTGCTAAGCAAAGTAATGTGTATTTTTTTTATATGGGATGGAGACAAATAAGGCCAGCGTACAGGATAATGTCCCTCCTCTACTCCAGCCCCAGTCATTTGTCTATTTTAGTCATCTCTTTCAATCTGAGTCTGTTCATGATCTCATACCGTATCCACTGTTGTGGTATTAGAGAAGCTAGCAAATGCTGCTCCACCATTGGGACTCCTTGGGTCTTTGATGAAAGATGTTTTCCCAAAACAGATCTTTCCCCAGAATTAGTGTTTGCATGCCTATGATTTATATTAATCATACTTTTGGCTTTAATTTGATTTCAGCCTTATCGCTGAGGAACAGTTAATATTTTGTCCGCTGTCAGTGTTGGGGAGGTGTGATTTGCCAGCAGAAAATGTTGGCCATCAGCAGTCAGGACTCTCTATAAACATTGGGGTGTAATCAGGGAACATGGTACAGTCTCTTCCCAAAGTTACTCAGGCTATTAGATAACTGTGTATTTTGCTATCATGGCTGTAATATACACATGGTAATTGAGAATACATTTTTATTACCAAAGGGAATTTCATAGTCACTTCTAACCACCAACTATTGTTCACTAACACTTTGTTCTGCTGAAGGCATGTGCTGCACAGGATGCATTTGTATCAGTAAGAGGTTACTCATAAAGGACATTCTCTCCTTGTTGTGTTCCCAGTTTTAAAATGTTACTAGGATGAGACCCTCAGACTATTCTAGGAGCATAAAAGTGCCTTTCTAGGGAACAATGAAACCACTCTGATCCTCACTCTCTCTCCTGCATAGCCATGCTACAGCATAGCACAAGTAGCCTTATATTGCCCCTACTCCCAGATCCCAATGGAGGTGCATGCGAGGAGGACTAAGGGTATTTTCAGACGTTACGAGATCGCTGTTAACCACATTGAATCACAGTGGATCCCGTGTGGTGACAGAGATCTCATGAACGTCTATTTGCTCCCTGCCAGATGTTCACCACAGTAAACACCCAGCCGGGATCAGATTGACCATGGTTCCGGAGGTGAAGCTGGTCTCACCTCCAGAACCGTGGTTAGGTTGGCCACGATCCAGGATGGGGCTGGCAATGGCCATGGCGAACATCTGCTTGCCAGCCCTGTCCCAGAATTGCATCCCAACCATGGGATGGGATCAGATGCAGCAGCCTCATTGGCTGCTACATCCGCCCGTCTCCCCATGGGCAGGTGGCCGAGGGAGCACGGGTGGGGGGGCCGGGGCTGAGCGGCTGCACGTTGTGCTGCGCAGTCCCTCCCCTCCCCGCACAGCTCTGCTCTCTCCCGGATCCCCCTCAGAGATCAGACCGGTGTGTCTAAAGGACGGCCAGCCTGATCACGAACCGGGATCTGAGATGGATCCCGGTCCAGGGTTCAGTGTGGTGGGCCGAGAGACCCATCGCATCAGAAATTACCCTAAGTAACACTATGTGCTTCAGCTATTCTAGTCTGTGGAGCAGCCCCTTGGCAGTTATGGGAAACTGTCATACATTTAGAGCTGTCTGTGCTTGGCTAAGATCCTGTTATTGACTTCTCTAGTCTAAAGTCAATGACTGATTCTCCCCTAAGCAAGCACAAAATGCTAGAGCAATGGACTCTGACTTTTTTCACTTTTACCTGACTTTGCTGGCAGCATAGGAAAACAGACTTCTAGAATAAGCTGGATGGTTTTTCAGTGTCTTCCAAATCAAAACATCTTGTGGCATTTCTTGGAGTAAGAGACATTTTAGATTTCCTTTTTTAAATTGACTTTTTGTATCTAGTCATCTCAATTTGACTTTCCCGGCTATTTTAGGTAACAGTAACAACTCAGGCACTATAGAAACACTTAGTGTTTCAGTATCACCTTCTGCCAGAATATTTTAGAGCATGATAAACATTAGTTTTAAAGTCCCAGGATACCCTTGCGAGGCAAGTATTGTCCCTATGTTAGGTATTTAAAAAACTGACATGGAAAGACAGAATGATTTGCCTAAGGTCACAGGTTCCTTATTCTGTCACTAGATCAAATCCCTAGACCCCACTGGCTCCTTAATGGTATGTTTTCCAATAAACTTTCTCCTGAAGTGTTCCAAATGCCCATTCATTCTTGTTTACTCTTTATATTTAATCTGCACTTAAAACAGATTAAGACAGTAATTCCAAAACTTTCTGCCTGTGACACCTCATTTTGACACTTTTAAAAAATATAATCTCATGCCCCTAGGAAGCAAAGACATGTAAAGTATATTGAATATTAACAGGGATCCTGATTCTATCCAAAAATGCTGCAACTCCACATGGGGCCCCAATCGGTTTCAAGTGAGTGCTTGTGATATCAGGACAGCACCAATAACATAATATTTCTTTATTAAAAGCATACTACATGGCTCTGCTTAATCCTTTCTGCTTCCTCTGTGTGAGAGCATGTGTCCTGATCCACTAGAGGGCTTTCCTGTGTGCATGCTTTTTAGGGGTGGGACACCAGGGGACATTTTGGTTTCAGTTTTTTTTAGGTTTTGGTTTATAGGTTTTTACGGATTTAATTGTGCGTTCAGTTTTCGGTTCCATATATAAATCCATGAAAATTAAAAACCTATACACTGATTTTAAAAAACAAAACTGCATATGTGCAAAATGCCCACTGTGCATATGCGTCCTTTCTCAAAATGTCACTGGCAGTGTCAGTGCCATTTTGAAAAAGGGCAGCCACCTGGAATTAAAGTTTCCCCCTCCATTCCCTGGGGCCCATATTTCCTCCCTACCTCCATTCCCTGGGGCGCTGAAGTGCTACTTACTGGCCCCAAGGGCTTAAATGAGGTGCTGCTGCTGCTGTGGACACTCCAGCAAGATCCCTCGCTGTGGCAGCCATCTCCCCTTCTCCATATTGAGCATTCACAAAATGGCCACTGTCCTAAACCAAAATGGCGGCAATGTCATTCTGGCCATTGCCATTTTGGTTAAGGGTGTTGACCATTTTGCACATACATAATCTGGAAGAGGGATGATGCCTGTCTGGACAACACAGTGCTTTAATCAAGCCCTCCGAGGCCAGAAAGTAGCACTCCAGGGCCTCCAGGGATGAGGGTGGGGGAAAATACGGACCTGAAATTCAGGATCCATAACTGGGAGGCTCTAATTATGGGTTGCTTTGAATTAATCCAAATCTGCCTCTTCTGGGTGGTTTTGAATTAATCTGAAACAGAAAATCCCATCCCTAATGCTTAGGGATGAGGCGGGTGTGGTATAAGGGTGGAGGGTATGGGGAGTGGGTTAGGGAGGATAGAGCCAACCCCATGGGCAGGGTGGGCGGGGGCCTCCCGGTGAGAGGAAGGGTGTGCTGCCTGAATAATAAGCGTAGGGGTTCCCTGTGAAAGAGGGAGTCTGAGGGAGAAGGGGGGGAAGGGATATTTGGGGGAAAGGGTTGGGAAATCTAAGGGCTCTGGGGGGGAAGCCGATAGGAGGGGGCAGAACGGTGTGGACAGGAAGGGAGGAGTGGCTATAGGGGTGGTTCTGGGACTGGGATGGTATGGTCCACGGGGGGGTGGGGGTGGTTTGGGCCCCAAGGGGACCTAGGTTCCTTGTGGAGGTCAAAAAAGCCTCCCCCTTTCCCACTGAAGGTGAAGGAGGAACAGGGTCTAAAGTTCACCAGTGGGGGGGCTGATGCTGTTAAATGCAAGGTCCGTGGCAAATAAGGCCCCGGTAATCTGAGATCAGATCTTGGATGGGACTGCAGACCTTGTATGTATCACGGAAACCTGGCAGGACGAGGAGGCGGGGCCAATCTTGGCCGATCTCATTCCAGCAGGGTATGCCGTGCAACACCAGCCATGCAGCACCAGCTGTGCAGCACTGCACTGGGGGCCAGGGAGGTGGTGTAGCTATTATCTTTAGAGAGGCATGGCCTGTTAGGAGGTATCCAGTTCAGGTGATTCCAGGGATCGAGGCCCTCCATGTGGTGTTCGATTTGGCTGTGGATAATCAAGGGGTGCTAATGGTGTACCGGGCCCCTTCCTTCCCAGGTGGCATCCCTTGCCGCTCTAGCAGAGCTGGTCTCGGTGGTGGTGTTGAGCTCCTCCAGGACTTTGGTCCTTGGGGACTTCAATACCCATGCCGATACCGGCCTTGTGGGAGCGGAGTGAGAGTTCATGGCTGCCATGGCAACCATGGACTTGTTCCAAGTTGTCAACTGCCCAATCCATGTGGGGGGGGGGGGGCATACCTTCGACCTGGTGTTCTGTTTTGGCCTTGAGGTGGGTGATCCAGTAGTGGGGGATATGAGGTTCACGCCCTTGGCATGGACGGATCATTACCTCCTACAGGCCAGTCTCTCGGTGCACCACCTCCAGAAGGGGAAGGGACCAATTAAGCTGGTCCGCCCCCGGAGGCTGATGGAACCTGAACAGTTCCAGGAGGCTCTGGGGGATTTAACCTTAGACCCTGATGGTCACTCTGTTGATGAACTCGTTCGGGCTTGGAACATCTTGCTCAGGAAGGCCATTGACAGGGTGGCTCCGAGACATCTCCTGCCACTGTCTCATCACTGCAGGGCCCCCGGTTTACCAAGTGGCTGCGGTGTATGAAGCAGGCAGGCAGGCGACTAGAGCAACGCTGGTGTCGGACTTGTGCTCAATCCGACTGACTTTTACATAGGGCCCATTTGCGGTCCTATGTTGAGGCTGTGAGGATGGCAAAGAAAGAGTTCTTTGCTGCCCTCATAGCATCTGCAAAGTCGTATCCAGCAGAGCGGTTCCGGGTGGTGCGGGGGCTGGTCAGTCCGGCCTCCCTCTGCCTGGATGGGGACTTGTCCCAGGCCTGCTATGAGGAGTTTGCCATCTACTTTGCAGACAAGATCGCTCTGATCCAGAGCAACTTCAATGCGGATTGGGGGCAATAGAGGTGGAGCGCGAGGCTATGGAGGCCCCGTCTGGTCCAGCTTCTTGGGATGAGTTTCAGGAAGTGATGCCAACCGATGCTGTGGGTGTTCTGGGGTCTGTTAGAGCCACCCGTTGTGAATTAGATCCATGCCCATCCTGGTGGGTGAAGGACTCCAGGGAGACATTGGGGATGGTGCTGGCGAGGGTAATCAATGCATCCCTTTGGCAGAGAAGGCTGCCTCCTGGTCTAAAGGAGGCCGTGGTGCACCCCTGCTGAAGAAGCCATCTTTAGATGTGGACACACTTGCCAGCTACCAACTTGTCTCTAATCTTCCCTTTTTAGGGAAGGTTATTGAACAGATGGTGGCACTGCAGCACCAGGTGCATCTTGACGGCATCGGTTTCCTTGACCCATTTCAATCTGGGTTCCGCTCTGACTATGGTACAGAGACAGTGTTGGTGTCCTTGGTGGACGAACTCTGCTGGGAGATGGACACAGGATGTTCAACGCTTCTGGCCCTGCTAGATCTCTTGGCTGCTTTTGATACAGTGGACCATGGGCTGCTGGTGAAATGATTGCGAGTCCTGGGGGGTCTGGACGGGACTGTCCTTGAGTGGTTCTGCTCATTCCTCTCAAGGAGAAGCCAGCGGGTTTTCCTGGGGGCTGAATCATCTAGTGCCTGGGCCCTGGAATGTGGTGTTCCACAAGGTTCCATTCTGTCTCCATTATTGTTTAATGTGTATAAGCAGCCCTTGGGGGAGATCGTGAGAGGGCTTGGTGTGTGTTGCCACCAATATGCTGATGACACCCAGCTTTACCTCTCTTTTTCCACTGACCCAGGTCCTGCCATCTCAGTACTGTCCCAATGTTTGAAGGCCGTGGCAGATTGGTTATGGCAGAGCAGACTGAAGCTCAATCCTGTTAAGATGGAGGTGATGGCGGTGGATAGGGCGAGGGAGGTGTCGGCTCCCCTCGTAGAGGGGGTCCGTCCTCCTGTAGCCCAGCAGGTTCGGAGTCTGGGGGTATTGTTGGACTCAGATCTCCATCTGGATCATCAGGTGGAGGCAGTGGCTAATGCCGCCTTCCACCAGCTCTATCTGGTGCGGAGACTTCATCCATATGTCTCCAGACCTGACCTGGCCACCATCATCCATGCCTTCATCACCTCGAGGCTGGACTACTGCAACACACTCTATGTGGGGCTTCCCTTGATGCTGGTTTGGAGGCTGCAACTAGTGCAGAATGCAGCAGCTCATCTCCTTACAGGGATGAGCCGGTGGGAGCACATTACCCCTGTAGTCCGCATGCTGCACTGGCTGCCTATAGCGTACCGAGCCAGATTCACGGTGTTGGTTTTGGCCTATAAAGTCCTACACGGTCTTGGCCCTTCATACCTCAGGGATCACCTCACCCTCCACGCCCCAGAATGACCCCTGCGGTCTGCCGGGGGCACCTTCTTGGAGGTCCCCCATGTAAAATGGGGGACCACAATGGAGAGGGCGTTCTTGGTGGCCGTACCGCATTGTAGAACTCCTTCCTGGAGGAAGCTCATCTGGCCCCAAGTTTGTTGGCCTTCCGCCAGGCCTGTAAGACTTGGCTGTTCTCCCAGGCCTTCGGAGGAGGTGAGGTGAGGTTGGGATAATTAAAATGTGGGGAGGTAGTGGAGTCTCTTAAATGGGTTTTTAAATGTTTTTATTTGTTTGTGTTATTGTTTCTATTTTTATGTTGGGCATGAGGGGGTGGCTAATAAATGTAAATAAATAAAATAAATAAATTAATAAATTTTTCCTGTGGACTTCCTTAACTCTCTGATTTCAGTTCCACCCAATCTTGCCACACAATCCATAGTTGGAGAACCTCTCAACTAGTATAGAGCTGTGTTTAAATCAGGGGAGAGGAAGCCATTTCCATGTAGACAATTTGTTGCCAGGGCTGATTGTACTGTTCAAAGACTCTATTTGCCCCTCACATCTCTGATTATCAATTCTGACACAGACCATCAGTAAAATATAACATGGCTCCCTATACCTACATTTTATATACATGGACAATATAGTCATACTGCCATGTGAGCTATACTCTGGAAAGTATGTGATATTTCCCACTTCTAGCTGAATTGCCGCTCTCACTCCTGGTCCTCCAAGGTGCTGCTCTTGAGGTCCAGGAGCTAAGTAGGCTCATCCCCAGAGGTGAGGAAACACCTGACCCCCAGGACTGCCATCTTCCCCCCCCTCCCTTGTAGAAGGTGAGGGGGCAGGGTCAGGGGCTCCCCCCGCAGTAAACTTCTGGTGGGAGGGGTACAAACGGAGGTTGGTCCGGCGCTTCCACAGGCGTGTGCTATAGGCTGTGTGGGGCAGACCGGGGGGTGGTGTCTGTGACCATAGGGGTTATGACAGGCCGGGGGAATTATGGTCCTTCGTGGAGGCAAGTTAGATCTGTGAGAAAGGACAGATGCCTTGTATCTGTCCTGCTCAATGTCCCCCAGTCAGGTGGTGAAGTGATTGATGATCAGAGGGTCCTTGGCCTCGGTTTGATGCTGATAAATGTGAGGTCAGTTGCCAATAAGTTAGCTATGGTTCAGGAGGTGATCCTGGACCAGTTGGCCAACTTCACATATATTACAGTGACCTGACTGGACACTGAGTCGGGACCTATATTGGCTGACCTTGTTCCATCTGGGTACTCCGTCCAGCATCAGCCACAGCTGGAGGGACGGGGATGGTGTAGCCATTATTTTTAAGGATGCTGGTCTGTGAGGGGATTTCCTGTGCAACCTATCATGGGAATAGAGGGTCTCCATCTGGTGTTGGATTTGGCCAGAAACAGAGTGGAGGTACTGCTGGTATACCGGGCACCCACCTATGCAGCAGCTTCCCTGCCCGCATTGACTGAACTGATGTCGGAGGTGGTCTTGCAGTCCCCCAGGGTGATAGTTCTGGGGGACTTCAATATCCATGCAGACGCCAGTCTTGGTGGGGCAGAGCGTGAATTCATGGCTGCCATGACATACCATAGACCTGTCTCAGAGAGTGGTGGGCCCCACACGTGTTGGAGGACATACCCTGGACATATTTTGCACTGGCCTTGAGGCAGGGGATCCATTAGTGGGAGAGGTGTCATCAGTGCCCTTGTCATGAACAGATCATTCTCTCCACCAGGCAGGTATCCTGGTGTATGTCAGTCCCCGGGAGGGTGCGGAACCAGTTAGGTTGGTTTGCACCCAAAGGCTTATGGAACCAGAAAGATTCCAGAATGCTAGAGGGTATGTTTCCTCTGACTTAGATGGCCTCTCACTCAGTGACCTCATGACTTTGTGGAATTCTGTGTTGACGGAGGGCATCGACTGTGTGGCTCCCAGGCATCTGCTCCTGAATTGCTGACAACACAAGTCCCCCTGGTATACAGAGGAGCTTTGGCAGATGAAGTGAGAAGGGTGGCAGAGCGACAGTGACATCATTCTCGTACTGAAGTTGACCGGTTACGGCATAGAGTCTGGTTACATACCTGTGCCGTGGCAGTTCAGGCAACAAAGAAGGTTTGCTTTGCTGCACTCATTGTGCCCGCTAAGTTCTGTCTGGATGAGCTTTTCCAGGTGGTGAGGGGGCTGGTCAGTCTGGCCTCCCTCCACCTGGATTCATAGTTATCGAATGCTCACTGTGACTTGTGATCTTTTTTGTGGATAAAATCACTCACATCCACCATGGTCTTGATGCAACATTTTCAACAGTGGGTGGGCCAGAGGCAGTTGAAGCCCCATTGTGTCCTGTTTTTATGGGATGTATTTCAAGACGTGTCACCCTCAGATGTGGTGGATGCTCTTGGGACTCTTTTGAGCCACTTATTGAATTAGACCCATGCCTGTCTTGGCTGGTTAAGGCCAGCCGGGAGACATTAGGGCCATTGCTGACCAGGAAAATCAACATCTCCCTTAGGGAGGGCAGGGTGTCGGACTGCCTCAAGGAGGCGGTGGTGCAGCCCCTGCTCAAAAAGTGTGAGGGTAAGGGGTTTGGGAGAAGGGAACCCAAGGACCTAGCCTTGGGAATGCCCTAAACACACAAGGGAACTCCTGCGGTGCAAGGGGGTTCACTCTCCTTTGCTGAGAAACAAGTCCCCTCAGGTTATAGGTTGGCCCTAAACGTCCCAATAGGGGCGAGGCCATATCATCACAAGGGCACTGGCAAGCAACAGGAAGAGTGAGCGTCCCCCACACACTCCACAGGGGGACCAGGTCCCTGCCCAACACTCACTCCCCCAAATCCACACCCACTTACACTGTGCTCAGGAGAACTCACCTGGGTGTCCTGGACAGTGAGGAAGGGGTTAACACCTTGGGAAGGGTGAGAGGAAGGGAAAGCCGACACCACCGGGCGCTAGGGAAGGAAGGGAACCGCCTGGAATAGAGAGTAGAATGCAACACGAAACAACGACACACAGACTCCTAGTTCACGCACTCACCGTTCACTCTCCATTCACCCCACGCAACACACTCGCTCTAAATCGCACAAGAGACTCCAACAAGGACAGTCGCAAGGGGGCCAGCTTCACAGCACTGCTGATCGCCGGCAAGGTGATTAGGCTGAGGCTTCCTTATGAACGCTTAGCTCTGCCCCTTACGTGCCTGTAGATGTGCTGAACGCCGCAGCATCTGATTAGGCTTTTCCCCATCACCTGCCGGAGTTCTGCTAGTCTCTGTGGGATCCACCCCCGGGGGGAGCAACCGGTCCTGCGTTGCCTCTGTGTTGTTGCTCTGAGGCAGCGTGGGCACGCTGGAAGGACCCACCCCTTTGTTTACAGGAGGCGTGGGGGCGGTCCGGACTTCGCTGCTCGGCTGCAGTGTCTCTGAGGCTTTAGGGTCAGGGGGAGCCAGGGTTTGCATTGCGGGGGTCTGGAAGTCGGCATCAGGTAGGGGCGGCTTCTGAGTGGAGGGCCTCTTCTCTCCCCGCAGCCTCTGTCTCCTCCGCTCGGAGCGGGCTCGTGCTACCCTCTTCTGGTCCATTTCCTAACAAAAAGCCATCATTGGACATTGATGTCCTGGCCAGCTACCGGCCGGTGTCTAACCTTCTCTTTTTAGGGAAGGTTATTTAATGGGTGGTGTTTTGGCAGAGGAGCATCTGAACCGGGCCAACTTTCTTGGTCCCTTGCAGTCTGGCTTCTGTCTGGGTTATGGCACGGAGACTGCACTTGTGGTCTTGGTTGATGACCTCTCCCAAGAGTTCGACCAGGGTCATTTGATGCTGTTGATTTTGTTAGCTCTCTCAGCTGCATTTGATACAGTTGATCATGAGTTGTTGGTGATTCGGTTGCAGGACAGGGCAGGGATGAGTGGAACTGTTCTTGGATGGTTTGGCTCTTTTCTGGCTGGGAGAACCCAGCATGTGGTGCTGGAGGATTATTTATCTTCTCCCCGAGGCCTCATGTGTGGGGCCACAGGGTTCAATTTTATCCCCTCTTCTGTTCAATGTGTATATGCAGGCTTTGGGGGGAGGTTGTCAGAGAATTTGGTGTAAGGTGTCATCAATATGCTGATGACACCCAGCTATATCTCTTGTTTTCATCAGACCCAGGTCTGGCAGTCTCGGTGCTTACCCAGTGTTTGTCAGCTGTGGGGGATTGGATGAGGGCGAGCTGTTTGAGGTTAAATCCTGACAAGATGGAGGTGATGGTTGTGGGGAAGGCTGGGGGAGTGATGGCCCCCATCATTGATGGGGTTCGTTCTCCCCTGGTATCTAAGGTCCATAGTCTGGGGCTGCTTCTTGATTCGCGGCTCTGCCTGGATGTCCAGGCGGCAGCTGTGGCAAAGGGTGCAATCCGCCAATTACATCTGGTACATCGGCTTAGGCCATATATTTGTAACTTGGACCTGACCACAATCATCCATGCTTTTATTACCTCGAGATTAGACTACTGTAATGCACTCTACATGGGCCTACCCTTGGATATGGTCCGGAGATTGCAGCTGGTGCAGAATGCAGTGGCTCGTCTCCTGAAGGGGATGGGCTGAAGTGAGCACATTACTCCAGTGTTCCCTTCTCTGCACTGGCTGCCGATAGTCTTCCAGGCCAAAGTCAAGGTGTTGATGCTGACCTTTAAAACCCATAAATGGCCTGGGCCCCACCTACTTGCAGGACTGCCTCACCCTCCGGATCTTGGATCGACCTCTGCGGTCATCCGGGGGCACCCTCCTTGAGGTCCCCCGGGTGTCGACCATGAGAAGGGCATTCTCTGTGGCTGCACCACAGCTATGGAACCCCCTCCCGCTGGAGGTCCACTTGGCCGCCAACCTCCCCTTTTTCTGCAGACAGTGTAAGACCTGGCTGTGCCAGGCCTTTGCCAAGGGAAATGGGATGGGTGGGTTTGGTTAGGGAGGAGCTCTGTTGTTTGGGTATTGGTTTTTAAAATTAATAATGTTGATTTTAAATGGTTTTTATTATATGTTTTTAGAATGTTGTTAGCCGCCCCGAGATGCTTGTAAGCAGGAGGGGATGGCATATAAATTTAATTATAAATAAATAAATTGCATGTTTGAGAAAGTTGAAGCGATGCAACAGCACAAAGAAAATGGGAGGATTTCTAAGCAAGCCCATATGTTTGTTTCAATAAGGATAGTTTAGGTATCAATGAGTCAGATTGGATTCAGGGATATGTTTGGAAACGCATATCACACTGGCCCTTTTTACATGAAATGCACCTACGCATGCCCATGCAGTGGACATGTGTGGGTGTCTCCTGTGTGAATGTTGCGGCGGGTGGGTGGGCGTGCGTGCGTGCTCCTGCGAAACATGCTGCATGCCCACCCATCACCCACGCATGGAGCAATTGGCCAAAACGTTGGATTAGGGGCAGTAGGGGGAGAGCGCAAGGGGACGGAGGGCCCGTCTGGTCCAGCTTTGTGGGGGGAGTTTCGGGAAGTGACACTGGCCGATGCGGCGGATGTCTTAGGGTCTGTGAGGGCCACCTGTTGCAAACTCGATCCATGCCTGTCCAGGTTGGTGAAAGCCTCCAGGGAGAAGTTGGGGACGATGCTGGCGAGGGTAGTGAACGCGTCCTTGCAGCAGGAGAGGTTGTCGCCCAGCCTCAAGGAGGCTGTGGTGCACCCCCTGTTGAAGAAACCATCTTTGGACGTGGATGCGCTCGCCAGTTACCGACCTATCTCTAACCTTCCCTTTTTAGGGAAGGTTATTGAGTGGGCGGTGGCACTCCAGCTCCAGGTGCATC
>QEPC01006403.1:42712-74994 GCA_003113815.1 Sphenodon punctatus
TTTCTTCCTTACCTCCTTCTTCACGCTCACGCTCACACGCACACCTCACGCACACACCAACACCCACACTCCGTCTCCTGGTCTCCACTATACTTCACAACAGTCCAACGCTGGGGCCAGTCTCGCAGCTATGCTGTTCACCGGCAGCGGTTATGCGAGCCTGGCCCTCCTTAAATAGCCCTATAAGGGCCCCGCCCTATGACGCAGCCGCTCTGAGCGTCTTACTGCTCTTTCTGGCTCCGCCCTTATTTCCTCAGCTGTGCTCGGCCCCTGTCGGGCTTCCTCCATGCTCGCTGCTTCTGTGAGCTGCGGCGGCCTGCCCTCCACGTGGGTTACGTGAGGCAACGTTTCCTCCCCCACTTCTCTGGCGCTGCGTGGGGGCGTGGTCTCTTGCGGTGGCGGGGAACGCCGCGGCCTCGCCGCCTGGCCTCTCAGGCGTCCCCGCACCCCTCGCCACCTTCGCTTCTGGTCCCCCCGCCGTCGAACCCTAACAACTACTGCAACGCGCTCTACGTGGGGCTTCCCTTGTTCCTGGTTTGGAGGCTGCAGCTAGTGCAGAATGCGGCAGCCAATCTCCTTACGGGGACGGGTCGTCAGGAGCACATTACACCTGTGCTCTGGACTCTGCACTGGTTGCGAATAGCGTGCCGAGCTAGGTTCAAGGTTTTGGTGTTGATCTATAAGGTCCTTCATGGTCTGGGCCCCTCGTACCTCAGGGACCGCCTCACCCTTCACGCCCCAGAGCGGCTCCTTCGGTCTGCCGGGGGTGCCTTCTTGGAGGTCTCCTGGGTTAAGCGGGGGGCCACAATGAAGAGAGCATTCTCGGTGGCCGCGCCGCGCCTTTGGAACTCCCTTCCAGAGGAAGCTCACCTGGCCCCCAGCCTGTTGACATTCCGGCGGTGTTGTAAAACCTGGCTGTTCGCCCAGGCCGGTGGGGTGGGGTTAGGTTTTTTTTTTTTTATCTCCCCCACCCTGTTTATTGTTTTAATGTTAAATTGTATCCCAGGGCCCTGTTTTAAACACTTAAATTGTGTTTGATGTATTTTAAACTGTTTTATATTTGTTTTATATGTATTTTTTATTATTGTTGGAAGCCGCCCTGAGCTGTTTTCAGGAGGGGCGGGGTATAAATTCAGTAAATAAATAAATAAATAAATAAATTAAATTAAATGGCGGTTCCTCAGTGCATGGGTGTGTGTGTGTGTGTGTGATTGGTGTGCACCTGAGTGCACTGGCCCCCTGCACCACCCACGCTGTCGCATGCACACCCATCCCCCTGCAGCCGCGGGTTGTTTAAAAAGGGCCATCGATGTATTCTTCTATCCTAATGTAACCTAACATTACACAGGTTAGAGCAAGGGTGGGGAACTTTTTTCCCTCCCAGGGGCCACTTTGAAAATGAATACAAGTTCTGGGACCACATAGAAGCTGGAGGCGTGGTTGACTAAAGGGCGCACTCAGGGAAAGGAGGTCCCTCTATATCCTAGATCTGTGCCAGGAATTTGTCCTTGTGTGCATGCTCTCATTTCTGCTCCTTACCCTGACTTCAGCTTTCTGGTGGTTGGCGGTAGGAACTGGATTTAGGGGCTGAATCCAGGAACTGTAAAGGGGCCCTTGTAATGGTACAAATGCAAAAAAACTAAATATGGACTCTGTATTTGGTCCTCAGACCTGCGGTTCCACTCTCCTGAGTTAGAGAGACCTCAAAAGACTGTTAAAAATTCATATTTTACACCCAAGGTGATGATCAGTTTAAAACAAGGCTTAGGAATCAAGTGTTCTGAAATCCCCAGAGACTGTTCCTTCTCTCACCAATAAAAGTTACAAGTGTAAATCACTTTTGTGATACAAACAAGTCCAAGCTCTTCCCTTTAAATGCCCTGGATTCTGATTTTGGAACCAAGATTCTATGTGCAATTTTGAAGGTTACTGCTAGTCGGTATGTAAATGAAATGTTTATAAATCCTTGTAGTTCAAGGTACCTTGGCAAAGCACTGAAAGATTCAGTTACAAAAAATAAAAATTATCCCGCTATCTGCATAGAAGGTAGAAACACACACAGAGGAATGATGATTAATGATCTCGTTTTATAAACCGGCTTTCCAGTGTCGTCTCTTGCAAAATATGTAAAAGTGTAAACATTCAAAGAACCACAATTGGGTCTCTGTTAGTGAGAACTTTTGGAATGTTTAAGAATATTAAAAAAAAGAGTCTGGCAAGCCAAAAAGACATATTAATTAACTCCATGACTCGGTCTCCGCCCCCCCACCCCAAACTGACTCTTTCCATCTGTGCTTAATGATTGATATTCTACTTTATCTGAAGCAGGAAATGAAAAATGTGGACAAAGGTTGCTGAGAAAAATGTGTTGTCACTTTTCTAGAGTTTTTAGACCATTCGCTCTCAGCATTGAAGGAAGACACTTCATTTCCATGTGTGGACACTCTTTAAATTCATGCTGTAGAATTTTGACTTGTATCAACTCCTGTATGTGGTCAAATGGTTGTGTGCCAGCTAACTGAATTCAAGATAAATTACAAAATACAAAGCAATTAAACTAAACCCATTTCTAGTATAATGTGACAAAAGACCATTGAATATCCAATAATCCAGATGCAAACTTAACCACAAGCCTGTTCGTATTCTCCTGTTTCTTCCTATGTACTTATTTCCACTCCCCACTATGGAAGAAAAATTCTCGTTTGGAATTTAATGGGGAAAACAGCTGTTCAGCTTTAGATAGAAAAAACTATAGGCCTGATTAGAATAAACCTTTGATTGGGAATCCTGACCCTCACCTGCAGAGGCAGGCACAAATCCACCTTGCAAACCCCTTACTGTTACAGATGGGGCATTTCAAGTGATCCCCCCCCCCCCCCCCATCTTTCTGTGCATAATGTACAAAGCAAATCTTCCAACAGATAGCCTACTGTGTTACATTGTAATAGTCACAAACTTGATGGCAAACAGATTTCTTCTCTTTAGGTCACATACATGGCCACCTTTCTTCTAGCTCATTCATTCATTTTAATGGAGCATATCTTTTATTCATAACACGAGCATCCTTGTGAAACCTAGTGGGATCCAGTCCATTGAATTTTGTTTTTAAGAAAACAAATTCAGCCCATTTTGTTTTTAAGAAAGCTGCAGATGCTAGAAATGTTTGTGGGTGGGGGTGGTAATTATTTTTAAACTGCCTTAAAACATGCTTCCCTTATTTTTGTAAATATATAAGGTTTAGTTGTTGTTTTATTTATACAGTGCCAGCAGTATACCTGGCACTGTACAATCAATAGCTAGACCGAACCCTACCCCAGGGGGCTTATGATCAAAGTAATATATTACTCTTGGATAATGGCAGTTAATTAGATTTTGGATATGGGTTGGTGCATTCAACATCAATGTTGAGATAATTATATTAACATCTAAATCAGTATTTTATTAATGTTTAATATCAATATTGTTATACTATTTTTACATCCTGTAATTTTTACATCAGAGAAAATTAGCAAGCCACAAATTTTGCAGGTGCATTGTAGTTCCCTGAAGGCTTACACTTTTTGGTCAGAGTTTGTGAGAAGAGACATTGGAAAGTATTTTTACAACATGTGCTCATGTGTCATATGGACAGGGGAGGAAGTCATCAGATGTGTTCTTTATGCAGTCTTGAAGAGTATGCTATATGCACAGCACCCATACTGCACTATTGATTTAACCAGGCTCACGGAGGCCCTGCTAGGGTCTGTGACTGACGTGGAAATGATTCACTCAAAGCCTACACTTGCAAGACTTGCATACCTACATTGAAAGCATTCATGTCCAAGAAGGTCCAGAGTCTTTTAAGAGACATGTACTGGAGCTCAGATTTTGTATGCTTTCGAATGCTTTTGCTGTTACTGAGGCTCATTGCCAAGTGCTTTGTTTGTATCCACAGAGTCTCAGGTGTGAATGAGTCACTGTGCATAAGGGTGTGAACAACAGGGTGTGACTGGAGTTTCAAATGATTTCTGGCTAGATTAATAGTCTGATTACCCAAGACCGTGCCAGCATGTTTATATTCCTGCATGTTCATGGAGAGCGTTAGGAAGGGTAATACTGACTTATTAATAACACTTCTTATAACTCTCTCAACCTATAACCTACTTTGTGAAAATACTTTAAAATGTTTATTTCATCACAATCTCCCCCCCCCCACAAACCCTAAAGTCCATTAATTCTAGTACAATATTTGCTTTTTAATTCTCTATCCTCTATCCTTTAATTCTCTATACCATATATACTTAGTTAGGCAGACAAATACAGACTTTCCAAAGGCTGTTAAGCCCTTCTGCCATTACGATAGGTAAACATAGTACAATACCAAATTTAAAAGTCCTTTTTATGAGCTCAGGTGCATCTTTATGATGCTCTGAGATGCAATGTACCTAGTTTCTGTTTCTCTGCTGATATCATCTGGAATTGGTCATTCAAGGGGAAACCAATGTTGTGTTGCCTTTTCTTTTTTTCTTTTTTTTTACTTTTGGTTAATTCATTATTGGTGAGGAAGCCTCAATCAGTCATCGTAGATTTTCAGTCAAGAGTCTCACATAAACCAAGCTCTATCTCATTGTTCGCTTTGCTATCCTAATAATCTCCTGGGCCCCATATTGGATACAAGGTTGGACCAATTCCAGAATGAACCCCTTTGCAGCACTCTACCTCTTACAGAGCTGAGTAGTTTTTCTGCTGTAGGTAATGTGATGATGTCTCGATAAAATGTTCCGTGCTCTTCTGCACCTCCAAAGTGCTAGTTTATGCTCCCAGAGGGCTATTTTGGAGGATGTGTGACATAATTTGAGCCACAATCATTCCAGATTGATTTGGGGAGGGGGGCAAGGGGAGGTCAGGTCAAATGCACAAGAGGAAATCCAAGTTAGTGTGAAAGATTCTGAAAACAGCTGTTTATTAAATATCAAACCCAGAGTTAATAAAACGGAGGTATAGTTTTGCAAACTTTTACACATACGATGCTTTAGTCCTGCAGTTAAAGTTCATGTCCTGCTATATGCCGTGGCACATACTACTATCAAAAACAAGCTGATAACTTCAATTGAATTAATAGAATGAAGCCTAGGTAGCTGGGAAATCACTTGTGCATTCTTCTACCCTTCCAGTTAGTCCACCTGATGTCAACCTTGGGAAAACTAAGGGTCCGTAAGCAATGGCAGTTCACTTTCAAGAGGAAATGGAATTGATTGTGGATGCTTTTGCTCTAAGAAAGTATTTCATTGAGATCCAAAGACTGAACTCTGTTGCTGTTTCCAAAGGTTTTACACTGTTATAATTCAGTTGATTATAAATACAGCTGCTCAAATGTGTTAAACCACTATGAATGAGAGCACATCTTGGATGAAAAGTTTAGCATTCCAAATATTGGTGCAGAAGGTGGATTGTAAAATCTGAGCCTACATGAAACATAAGTTTGAAAATAAACTTGGGAATTTGAATGTTTAATAGTATTGTCTTTAAAAGGCTTAATATTCATTAACTTTCTCAGCAAAGCCTTGTCCAGCTTGTGCTTTTTGGCAACAGAATCCTGAAACTGCACTTATTCTTCCTAGCACTGTATTGTTAAGAAAGATTGCTGAATTGGTGGGCGCCCATCAGCTTCAGATGCATTTGGATTCCTGGACCAACATCAATACAGCTTTCACCCTGGGTATAGTACTGAGACTGTGCATGTGGCCCTGGTCAGTGATCTATGCCAGGAGAATAACGGGAAATTGTACGGTGTTGATCTTGATAGATCTTTTGGCAGCCTTTGATATGAGTGATTATGAGGTTGTAACATGGCAAGGGCGTGCAGAACCATGTTTGAGTAGTTCCGTTCATTCCCGTTGGGGTGGTCCCAGTGGGTGGCACTGAGCAACTGCTTATCATCCCTGGGAAGCCTCTCCTGGAGAGTCCCACAGAGTTCCATCTTGACTTCTCTTGTTCAATATATAGCTAAAGCCTCTGGGTGAGACTGTGCATAGATTTGAGGTGTGGCACCAACAATATGCGGACAATACCCAACTCTGTGGCTGCATTCACAAGAGACACGAAAAACAAACAAATAAACAAAAAACCCTGACTTAACCTTCTCCCCCTACCATTTATATTTTCTGTGTAAATGAATTAGCTGCCAAGATCCTGTGTGGGCAACCTATAAAACACCCACAACTGACAAGCTAAAAATCAAGGTTTAACAATTGAGCTAAGTCCCTCCTGTACATTGGTGAAGGACACACCCTTCCACCCATATAGAGAAGACAAACGCTTCTGAGAATGACCCCGTTGTCAGGTGGTGAGATTTAAAGCAGGGAAGTGAAATTGACACCATATAAGTCCGCCAGCCTCATTGGGTGTAATTAAAGGAGAGAATAACCCGCTGGAGTCCATGTTTGGCCCATGCAACCCCACTCGCGTGTTTAGCACACCCAGCTTAATAAACAGGCAACCCCCTGCCCATTTTTATGTGCTTGTGGCAGCTTCCAGCAGTGACGCTAGCAATCTCCCTTTCTGCAGCTGCCTCTCAGCTGAGAGGCATGCTAGAGATCTCCCTCCCTGTAGTGTCCCTCCCTGCCTCTCAGCTGATAGGTGCTCTAAGGTGCCCTTCAGTCGACAGGTGGGGGGGAGGGACACTTTAGGGACAAAGATCTTGGCTTCTCAACTGAGAGTCTGTGGGGGAGGGAGACTGCAGGGAGGGAGATCCCAGTCAGCAATGCTTCTCATCTGAAAGGTAGCCATGGGGGGAGGGAATTTTCTACTGCTCCTGCCTCTCAGCTGGCCAGGGGCACTTGGTGGGACTCTGTGGTGCTGGTGGACCTGGATGCCATTGAGGCTGTGGGCGAACCTAATTGATGAGATACAGACACGTGGGCACCCATTACCCCACACAGTTGGCCTGCGATGTCCCTGGACTCCGCTGTGAGTGGCAGCTGTGTGGTGACCATGTGGTGGACACCTAATAGATATGCAATGTGGGAATGTGCCTGCTGAAGGCTAATGAGGGCTATCATCTTGTTTTGAGTCCACCCATTGAGAGATATGGGGCAGCCTTTCAGCATTCTGTGGTTAGTTCCAATTGCTAGCTTGATTGATAGCAGACTAAACCCAAAGCCACGAGAACCTGTGATAAGAGATAAGGAACAATTGTTCTCACAAGAAATTTAAAATGTGAGAGAAGACGCTCTTGTGAATGCACCTGATAACCGCTGTTAACGTTGGGATCGTTAGCAGCTCGTAATGCACTGCAAGATTTAACGTGGTGGAGGGAGATTTGGCTGCATGCGTAAAGGATGATAAAGCACAACGGTACCACAAACAATTAAAGAGCTGGGAGAAAAGGCTTCTGTGAATACAGTCTATCTTTTTTTTTTATCAGAACTGGGCCTTGCAGTCTTAATTCTTACCCAATGCTTGGCTGCTGTTGGGGACTGGATGTGGGTGAGCCAACTGAAACCGAATTCAGACAAGATTGAAGATGATGGTTGGCTAGCCCTGTAACCTTGGGATGATAGGGATGCCTGTCATTGATGGGAGTTAGCCTCCTCTGGTTACTCAGGTTTGTAGCCTTGGGGTGCTCCTGGATCCCTCTCTGTGTCTGTAACAGGTTGCAGTGGTGGCCAGGGGCACTTTTCACCAACTCCATCTGGTGAGATGGTTGTGATCTTTTCTTCCTGATTTGAATGTGGGCACTGTCATCCATGTCTCGATAACCTCAAGGACAGACTATTGCAATGTGCTCTATATGGGGCTGCCCTTGCTGACTGTTTTGGATGCTGATACTGATGCAGAATGTGGAGGTCTGGCCCCTGTCAGGTGGGCTGCTCTGAGCACATTATATCTGTGATTCAGAGTTTGCACTGACTCCCAATAGCTTTCTGGGCACAATTCAAGATGAAATACTGAGTAGAACAATAGAAGAATAATCTGATTCAGAATTAAAATTAAAAGTTGTGGATAGAACTCTGTATGAATCACAGAAACATTTTGAAAACAGAATAAACTAGGTGAATCTACAAAACATGCAGACTCCCAGCTTATGAAACAATGAAATTTGATATGTAGGGGCTACCTATGAAGGCTGGCCTATGCTAGACATGCCTTCGGAGGCAGAGGTCAGCAGGCAGAGTGTATGATTAATAGGCTAAAATTGGATCATGCTGGAAATGATCAAAGGATATTTGGAAACAAAGATCCAAGAACCAAAGTAGACTTTGCTTTTCTGATCCCATCTGTGAAATGAGAAGGTTCATCTTTGTACCTGATGAAGCTGATGAAAAAGGACTCTGCTAAGAAACTAATTTGATGGCTGAGAATTAGAAATATGGAACTATTCAAATGTATTATCCTTTGTTCTGTTTTTAAAAAAAAATTCAATAGCAACTTATCGCTGAACCATTTCCCTCCTTTTGATTATTCCTCTGATCAGGGAACAGTCCTGTGACTACGGGTGTTTTTTAAACAAGCAAGGCTGGCGGTGGTCCATGGCCATCGAGTGGCACAGCTGTAGAGCAGCCACTCAGATGGAGTAAGTGGGGAGAGATTCTAACAGCTGGCTCTGTGTGATGCCTTCTGCAGTCACCTCACACTCCTCCTGCTATGGGGGATGGGGAAGCGCATTGGGCTGGTCTTTGAAAATGACATATCCTGGTGTGAGCGCTGGGGAACCTGGGCTCCCCAGTACTCATGGCCAGTTCCTGTGACTTGTAAAGGCTCTGTCCCACACCCATGGTGCCTATGAGTGGCAGACCAGTCTACGGTATGGCTGGCTGCCCCAGTTTATATGAGCAGGGGATACATAGGTGTACATTGTCACACTTGTTTTTGGCTTGGCCCACACAGCGGACTCGGGATTTCTTAGCAGAAGAAAGTGGCCATTAGTGGGTGCTGCATGGCTCACGGGAGCACACATTCCCCACTCCACCTTCAGATGGGTGGGTGTGTTACAAATGAATAACTTAATAAATTAATAGGGATCGATGGACGCGTTTAGTCTACGACTCACAATCACAACCACACCATGGATAAGGTACAACACAATTTTATTGGGGGACCAAAGGTCCAGAGAACCAAGCTTGGTAGTTTTACAAACTATACCCACACCCAGGCTAAACTATACCCATCTATAACATTTGCCTTACGTGTCCAGGGCCTTTGGAGTGTATTTTGGAGGGTCCAAGAAAGAGACAGAGAGGGGTCCATGCTGGGTCTGGCTAGGAAGAGCTGCTAGCAAGTGATGAAGTGGGTCCATGTGTGTATGGTCAGGAAGGGAACTGAAACCATGGAACTCACAACAACTGTGGAACCGAGCCTTCAGTCCAATTTGCTAGGAGTCAAATCTCTTCTCTTATAGGGTTTTGAGACCCTCAGTTCTCTTAGTTCCTGGTTGGTTAGGAGCTTTGTGGAGATACCAGAAAGGGGGGGTGGGTCCCATGGATGGGGAGGAAGATCCACTTGCATAGTGCTTCTGCCCTCGGGAGTGCCTTAATGTTGGTGTTTGGCCTACGGTCAAGATGTCTGGTCATCAGGCTGGTGTTAAGCACATCAGGCTGGTGTTAACCAGTTAGTCTTTTGTGAGATACTTCTGGTATCTGCCACTCCTGTTTAGCATAATGGTTTTGTTTACATGTTCCAGAAGTTCTTTTGATTGTGGTTGCAACTTCTTAGTTAACATCTGCTTAGAAAGGCTAGGGATGTGCAAACAGGACAGAGTTCAGCTGTTTGGACTAAAAACTTAGTTTGGATTTGTTCATTTGGTCCGGTGGAGTTCAACCCTCCCCCCCCAAATGTTTGGAAATTTCAGTCCTGCCTTGAGGCTTGGGGCACTTCAGGGACCCCCAGGGGTGCTGGTGGTGGCATGGAAGGCCATTGGAGACCCAGAATCAGCAGATACCAGGCAGGCTTGGTGCTTGGCCCCTGGGGGTGCTTGTGGCACCTGGGCTGGACGTCTGAGACCCAGAAGCAGCAACAGAGGCTGGGAAGACTTGGAACTTGGTGGCTGGCACCCATATTTATCTGGGCATTTCAGGCTGGCAGGCATCAGTGGGTCTCAGATGGTCAGCCATGCCTTGATGGGAATTGGTGGGTACCCCTGGGGCCCAAGCCCTGAGACCAAGTTCTTCTGAAGAAGGGGAAGCATTTAAGAGTCCTCTTCTTTACCCTGAAAAGAGGCTGGATAGATACGCAACAGCAATTGGAACTGCATACCCCAAGCCTAGTTCCCATACAGGTTCTTTCTCCTGTGAGCTCCCAGAAGAGTAACCCTCTGGTTTAGAAATGGGAAAGCTGAAATGTAGAGAGGTCAAAGAACTTCCAAACCAGGAATTAGAACTGGGGTCTCTTGACTCCTGTCCTGTCCTAAAAATGAGCAATGCTGCTGCCCACCCAAAGGCTGCTGAAAGCGGGTGTTCTGCTGGGCTGCCCGTCTCTGCTGGCAGGCCGTGACAACACGCACAAACCCGCTTTGGGCACCGGCAGGCACTACTGTAGCCCTGTAACTCCTGCCATGATGGTGACTAGAACTGGAGAACCCAGTATAGAGTGAGCAGAACTGGAGGCCTGCAAGCCTGCAATGCCCAGCCAAGTAGGGGTGCCAGCCACAAGGACCTGGCTGGGCCTCTGTCGATGCTCCACCAATACCTAGCAGCCTGCAAATCCCAGCCAAGTAGTGCCTGCTGGTGCCCAAAGTGGGGTTGCACGTGTTGTCATGGTCTTCAGGCAAAGACCCAGTAGCATCAGCAGAGTCCGGGAAGGCTTGGGGCTTGGTGGATGGCACCCATAGGGGGCTGGGCATTGCAGGCTGGCATCAGTGGAGCAGCAGCAGAGGCCCGGCCTGGGCTTGGTGGCTGGCACCCCTACTTGGCTGGGCACTGCAAGCTGGCAGGTCTCCAGTTCTGCTCACTCTATGCTGGGTTCTCCAGTTCTAGTCACCATCATGGCCGGGCGTTGCAGGCTGCCAGGTATCAGTGGAGCAGCGGCAGAGGCCCAGCCAGGGCTGGGTGGCTTGCACCCCTACTCGGCTGGGCATTGCAGGCTGCCAGGCATCAATGGCAGCCTGACTCAGGGTGGTGTGTGAGGACAGCTTAAACTGGGGGGGTCAGGAAGCCAATCAGGTGCATAAACCCCATGTCCCTGACCACCGAGAAGGGCTGCCCATCAAGTGCAAATATGCAATGCCCAGCCCCCTATGGGTGCCATGTATCCCCCAGCATACGTGTGACTTTCAGTTGAACGCCATGCTGCCCTCCAGGTCCTGCAGCTGTCGATGGACTTGGCAGCTGCCCCCACCCCAACTCTTGATGAAGTGGGTGGACAGCCCTCCCTGCCTGTAACGTAGGCCCCAGAACCCTGATGGTGGGTTCTGGGACTGGAGTGGCTGGCTGTTCCTTGATGCAGTGGAATGATGGCTCCCTGNCTATGGGTGCCATGTATCCCCCAGCATACGTGTGACTTTCAGTTGAACGCCATGCTGCCCTCCAGGTCCTGCAGCTGTCGATGGACTTGGCAGCTAGTGGCTGGCTGTTCCTTGATGCAGTGGAATGATGGCTCCCTGTGAGTGGAATGATGGCCCCAGAACCCTGATGGTGGGTCCTGGGACAGGGGTGGTAGATTCTGGATGAAGTGGAATGACAGCCCTCCCTGCCTGGAATGTAGGCCCCAGAACCCTGATGGTGGGTCCTGGGGCTGAAGTGGCTGCTTCTTGATGCAGTGGAATTACGGCTCCCCATGAGCAGAATGATGGCCCCAGAACCCTGGTGGTGGGTCCTGGGACTAGAGTAGCAGCTTCTCTATGATGTGGAATGACAGCTCCCCATGAGCGGAATGACGGCCCCAGGACTCACCATCAGGGTTCTGGGACTAGAGTAGCAGCTTCTATATGATGGGGAACGACAGTCCCCTGTGCCTGTAACATAGGCCCCAGAACCTTGATGGTGGGTCTTGGGACTGGAGTGGCTGCTTCTTGATGCAGTGGAATGATGGCCCCCCCCCCATGAGTGGAATGATGGCCCCAGAACCCTGATGGTGGGTCAGGGACTAGAGTTGCAGCTTCTGGATGATGTGGAAAGACAGCTCCCCGTGAGTGGAATGACAGCCTCAGAACCCTGATGGTGGGTCCTGGGGCTTGAGTGGCTGGCACCCCTACTTGTCCAGGCTTTTCAGGCTGGCATCATACTCGACTGAGCTCAAGAAGCTCTGTTGCAAATTGGGCAAGTGGTGGTGAATCTCACGGATGCCCCGCCTCTGGCTGCCAGCACACTCATTCAAGTTATGCTCATCTACAAGAGGGAGGAGCAAAGGCTGACATCCAGTAGCAGCAGCAGTAGCAGCAGCAGACACTGGATTGCCAGGGCACAGTAATTGCAGCTGGCTGGCATTGGTGGAGCAGTGGCAGAGGCCCAGCGAGGGCTTGGTGGCTGGCACCCCTGCTTGACTGGGTGTTTCAGTCTGGCAGGCATCGGCGGAGCAGCGGAAGAGGCCTGACCAGGGCTTGGTGGCTGGCACCCCTACTCAGCTGGGAATTGCAGGCTGCTAGGTATTGGTGGAGCAGCAACAGAGGTCTGGCCAGGGCTCGGTGGTTGGCACCCCTACTCAGTCGGGCATTTCAGGCTTGCATCCTACTCGCCAATCTCAACAAGCTCTTCTTGAAAATTGGTCAAGCCTTGCACGGTGGTGAATCACATGGCCACCCAGTAGTAGACAATGGATTGCTGGGGCACAGTACCTATGGCGCAGCAGAAGCAGATCTTGGATTGCCGGGACACAGAACCCATGGCACATACAGCAGAGGCAGCATTAGCAGCAGTGGCAGACATTGGATTGCCAGTGCACAGAACCTGTAGCACAGCAGAGGCAGCATTGGCAGCAGCAGCAGACACTGGATTGCCTGGAATCCATGGCACAGACAGTAGAGGCAGTATTGGCAGCATTTACACATCCATGCTGTCTCAGTATTGCAGTTCTTCCAAAAGTATGGGACCCCTTTAGGAGCCCATTCAACCTGAAATGGGTTCCCGGTTAGATCTCGTGAATTTTGGAAGATTCACTATTTATGTGATAACTGTAAAGAGACTACATGGAGGGTGTCGCATTTTTTATTCTGTGTGTATGTTATAAAACAGCAGTAGGGGATTATAACATTGCTTCCAGCGGTTCAGTATATTTGGTGTTTTAATTTATTTTGATAATTTGTTTTATATTTTATGTTTTATAGTTCTACAGTTTTATTCGGGCTTAGGTCCCTTTTATATGTATAATTGTATGCCGGATTAGGCTATTTCGATCTTGTATGTTTTGTTGATTTGCTATTGCTGCACGTTTGCAATGACCTTTTGGTCACACAATAAAGTGTCTTATACCTGAAATACATATCCACATAAGATTTCTCACAGCCAATCCAAATTTGCTTTCACATTAGATTGTGTTGCTTGAATTCCCACACATATATGTAGGAAGCATTTTCACATCTTGAAAGCCAAAAATATTGTATGGTAAAATATATGTAACCAACCTGCAGCCTCAATGTTACCCTGCAATTTTCTATCAGGCAAAAAATCTTCTGACTGGTTTCTGAGTGCCCAGCTGTTAAGAGTTGCATTAATTCAGTATTGAAATGCAAACCACTCATAATCCATGTGATGAAGGGCAACCAATCATCAAATGCCCCTGGGACTGCAGCCCACAGGTGTCTCCCAAAGTTGCTAAATTACACACAGGCTTGAATACTTGTCCAAACTGCCTGGTTGTGGGCTTTTGTCCCATAAGAGCTGCAAAACCTGCAGTTACCAATGGATGTTTAAGGATTCTGTACTGTTACCAAAATCATTATCTATCGGGGCCAATGACAAGCTGTAAACACATTCATGCACTAGTTCACAAATCAATTGTATTATATAACTAAATTTTATACATTGTGAACCTCTCACAACCAAAATACAAACAGAGCTATGCTTAATTAGAATATACAATATAAATCACAGATGTCAGAAGTTCAATAGCAGCTATAAATGCAATATACCAGCCCATATATTAAGGGCTTCATATAAATATAATGATAAACAGCCACAACACCAAAAATGCCCTGGCCAACAATGAAGGTCTTGCAAAGACTGTATGTTCCTATTGCAAAAAGGCGGTCCATGAAATTGCATAATTTAACCCGGTTGGAACTTGTGTGCCCAACTGAAAGATCCAAAAGGTCTCTCTCCTCTGTAATGCTTTTATATGATCACTCCTTTCCTCAGGGATTACTTCCAAAACTATGAATTTTAACTCTGATATATCATGCTGCATGTCTATGAAATGTTGTACCAGGGGTTCTTTGAGGACCCTCCATCTAATATTGCCCACATGTTCCAAGATTCTTACTTTGACTTTCCTGGATGTGTAACGTACATACATCAGGCTACATGGGCATACAATGATGTAAATAACCGATTTGGTGGAGCATGTGGAGAAATGTTCGATGGGGAATTTTACTCCTGTGCTGGGGTGCACAAATACCTTAGTTGATATACTATACTGACAGGCCCCACAATTACCACATTTGAAGTGTCCTTTAGGAGGTGGAGCACCTGGTAATATGCCACAATCAACTTGGTCAGTGCTGGTTCTAGTGTGCACCAGTATATCCCTGATAGACCTGGTCTTTCTAAATGCAAACAGGGGTCTCTTATTACACCCAGGTATGGTGGCCACCAGGTGCCAATTCTTAGAATGGCTCTTTTAATCTCCCCTGCTCCTGGATTGAAAGTTAAGGAACAAACCATCCTATCCACAGGTACCCTGGCCTTTGGTGTGAGGAGTGATTCCCTGGCATGTCCCAATGCTCGAAAAAAAGCTTTTCCTGAGTATCTTTTCAGGGTAACCCCTTGCTCTAAAATCTGACAAACACTCATTAGCCTGTAGCATGAAAAGCCTATCACTACTGCAGTTCCTCCTTATTCTAATTAGTTGACTGATTGGTAAGTTGTCCCTCAAATGCCTGGGATGATTACTACTGAAATGCAGCAAAGAATTTACATCTGTCTCTTTTTTGTAAGTATAGGTATTCATCCTCCCTTTTTCCCATTCCACATAGATATCCAGAAAATGTATTTTAAAATGGTCATATTTAAGATCAAAATTAATGTTAGCCATGCACCCATTCAGATATCCATGAAAATCACATAAATCCTCTATACTGCCTGTCCACAGAAAGAAAAGATCATCAATATATCGTTTGTATAAGAAAACATACTGTTTATATTGATTAAGAATCTCATCATAAATGAACTGTTCCCCAAACCTGCCTATAAAGAGGTTAGCTATCTCTGGGGCTGCAGCACATCCTATGGCTATACCACTTTTTTGTAAATAGAGTTGATCCCCAAATTAGAAACAGCTCTTTGTGAGAACTAACTCCGCTACCTGCAACAAGAATGAGGTGGCTGGACGATCTGTATGACTATTATCGAGGGTTTCTTGTATCACTTCCAAAGCAATCTCTTGAGATATATTGGTGTAGAGAGCTGCTATCACCATTGTTACCAGCAATAAAGGGGTCCCATACTTTTGCAAGAACTGCAATACTGAGGCAGCATGGATGTGTAGATATTTTCCCTGAAGCTCAGGAGGTAGATGTGTGTTTCAGAGGGGCCAAGTTTTGGGGCTAGGTGTTATGTACGTATGAGTAATGCTTCACAGGATTTATTGTTCAGTCAAGCTCTGTGACATTATTGTTTGCCTGGGAAATATGTTTCCCCCAGTTTTTTCACAGTGCCAATTAAGCCACTGAGGAAGGGGGTGCTCCTCTGAAACGCGTTTGGTTGGCAGGCAGTTGAAGGTGGATGCAGCGTATATCAACATTGGGAGGAAGCTGCAAACAAGACTGCCTTGGCACAGAACCTCCTTGGACTACACCTTGGCTGGGAGTCAGCTGAAGGGTGATGCAGCGCAGTCCATATTGAGAGGAAATTGTAATGAATGTTGCCTTGGTAAGAACACCTCTGGATTGTATTTTAACATGTTGTTTTGTATATAATTGAAGTTTTGATAAGCTGGCAAATAAATAACCTTTTTTTGTATATAGATGGTTGCATTAGATTCATGCACTTAGTGTCACACACGGTTTTCTTTAAAGGAATTGTAATAATATTTATAGAGGTTTTCCATCCATTTTAGTTTTCCCCCCCATTCACTTGCAGTTTGTAGGGATCACATCCCTTCGGGTTTGAACTCAGCCTTTTTTTTGTTTTTGCAGCTTGGGGAATCCCAGCAGCGGAAGGTTCACCTTTATAAAAAACAACTGCTCCATCGACTTGGCCCCCAGTCTCAGGCGGGGCGGCGAGCAAATATCCCCTGCCATGGAGAACACCCGTTCGCTGGGGAAACTCGTTGGTGGGCAGGACAAGAGACGCTTGGCCACTTTGTAGAGGGCCATCCATATGTTGGTCTTGCCAGCCCAGTAGGCCAAGGGATCGCTGCTGGGTTCGATGCATGGCTCCTCCTCCAGGTAGCTCTCCACTGCTGCTGAGGCGCTGTCGTACTCCCTCACGTAACTCTGCCTGGGCACCACCTCCACCACTGCCCTCAACCACGCTGCCTGCCCTCAGTGCATGAGCCCATGCTCGCCAGAGTGTCCTGCACATACGAGCTGCTGCTGGCAATAGGTGTGCTGCTGCTGCTCAGCCTGCTGCTCAGTCTGCTGCTGGTGCTGCTACTGCTAGGGCTGGGGACAGGGATAGATCCCGCCGGCTGAAAGGGGTAGCTGCTCCCACTCCCACCATTCCCAGGGGTGTCGTGCTGCTGCTGCCACATACTAAGAACCCGCTCTGCCTGCTGGACCCTCTCCACCAGGTCATCCTTCCAGTGCCCATATAGCGCTGTCGAGCGTGCCACGCTGCCCTTGACCCTGGGGTCCAGCATGGTTTCCAAAATGTATTACTACTGCTGCAGGAGCTCATCGAACCGCACCTTCAGCCCTGCCTTCAGCTGCTGCACCAGGGCAACCACCTCATCTGCCAGATTCCTGCCCTGAGGGCCACAATCCTGCCCCTGGAGAATCTCCTCCAGCCTCCTGAGGAGACTCTGGACCAGAGGGGTCACCTGGATGATGGTGGCCGGGGAGGAGCTGATGGTCTCTGTCACAGCCAGGAATGGTTTCAGCACAAAGACCGTGTGAGCCAGGATCTCCCATTCTGCCCCATCATACCCTGGAGGTGCCCTGCTGTCCGTCACCAGTTGAACTTGATGCAAGGCGGCTTTCTGCTTGAGAAGCCACTCAAGCATCAGGAAGGTCAGGTGGACACATCCTGCACCAGCTGGTGCACTGGGAAACCTTGCTCTGCCTGCTTCGCCCAGAGGAGGTCGCTGCCCTTCATGCTCTGGTTAAGGAAACTGGCAAGCTTCCTCCCCCACTCTATCAGGGAGCTAAGGGTGCCTGCCCCAATCCCTTTCTCCCCCAAGCCCAGAACGTCCCTGACCACCAGGCGAAGGGTGTGTGCAGCGCTGTAATGATAGAATATAGTTTGATTGATATCTTATGTTCTCCTGGTCTGGACAAAGGAAGCCAGACCTAACTTTGGTCAAGCAAAGGCAAAGAGCAGAGAGAGGTTCCAGAACAGACAACAGGCATGAGATTGTGATGGAATTCAAGCTGAAGAGACTCAACGTGTAGATAAGGCCCCATCAGCATGCTGACAGAGGGACAAAGGCATAGCCAAACTAGTATCTTCTCCTGGCACCGCCACACATGCTTAATAATGCATCCTGCTGAACACATGGAGTTGACAAACAAAACCCATTGTGAACAGACAAGTGGGACATTTGCAACTCTGCTACTGACTTCCAGGTCAGGAAAGAACAATCAAGGAAAGATAAAGATGCTAATATGTTCAGGGCCCTTCCTCCCAGGAAGACGCTCTTTTGATGTGCTGAAGATATATGTGATGTCACCATGACATGGCATCTTGCTATTACTGACGTGTACCTCAGAACTGTATACGAGACCTGGTCATGCAACATGGCTTTGGGGTGAGGGCTGCTGGTCACCAATTTGGTGAATCATGTGGCTTCACTCCCTTCCAGATCTTGCACACATGGATCACAACTTATCTTCACTCGCCAGCAGCTCTACTCTCCAGTACCAAAGGGCCCTCTCTCAGTCTTTTCCCTGAATCAGCCTGCGTGCTTCCAGGATTTGGCCAGTCACAGGACACGTAAGAGATCTTTATCTGGGGACTATCTGTATAATGCTGTGTGTGTAGTATAATCCTGCCAAGAATAGAAAACCAAGGTGTGCCGTTCCAATAAAGTTTTGTTTTTGTACCACATTGGAGTGGTGTCTTATGACGATCTCAATCCCAATCATTGATTAGTTACAGCGCAAGGGATGCTGGTGAAGCCCCCCTCGTGGAATGCTCTCAATCTGTTGGCCGCATTGTCTGTCACCACCACGCACCCCTTGGTGAAGGGTGCACCTGGCATGACCCGCTCCCTCACCATGGCAGTCTGGGCTGTCTCAATGTTCTGAGCGGTGTGGGGGCCATCCATTACTTCTGCCTGAAGCAGGGCCCACCTATACCCTGCTTCGGGATCCCTCCTGCCACTGCCAAACGCTGCCTCTGGGTCCTGCCACCAGTGCGCTATCACTGCCAGAGAGGTGTGCTGCACATTCCTACTCGACCACAGGTCTGTGGTGAAGTGGACGGTGGCACCCCCAGCCCTTGCTAGCTGCTCCCTCACCCGCTCCTTTAAAGCCTGGTAGACGGCTGGCACCACCTGCCAACCCAGCATGGTGCGCGAGGGCAGCTTAAACTGGGGGGCCAGGAAGCCAATCAGGCACCTAAACCCCATGTCCCCGAATACTGAGAAGGGCTGCCCATTCATGCTATCATTTCTCCCAACATGCGCATGGCTTTCAGTTGATAGCTATGCCACCCTCCACATCCTGCAGCTGCCGATGGGCTTGGCAGCTGCCCCCACCCCAGCTCCTTCATGGTGCACTGATGCTGCTGATGCTCCCACCCTAGCAGCAATACCACTCCTGCTGCTAGAGACGGATGACTGGCCGCTGCTGTCGGGAACCCACTGGCACCCACTGCCTCTGCCTGTCCACTTAGCAGCACAGCGCTGTGACATCCCTTCAAGTGCCTCGCCATGGCAGTTGTACCAACGTTGGTGAGCACCTGCCCATGCTTCACCTCCTTCTGGCACAAAGTTCACTGCACCTCCCTGGGATCATCCTCCCGCACCAACTTAAAATGCACCCATATGGAGGACTTTTTGCCCCCTCCTGTCTTCTGGCCCACACCGGGTGATGCACCGTTGACACAGTGCTGCTGTGAGGGGCAGAACATGGTGGCGACACAGCTCTCGGAGGGACAGCCATTGCCTCAGCACCAGACATTAGGAATGAGTGAACAGAACTGAGTTCGGAAATTCGGTTCAGTTTGGAAGTTCAGTTGACCAAACTATTCGAGTTTGGTCTGAACTTCTGAACAAAGTTTAGAAATTCAAACCCCATTGAACTAAATGGAATATTATCTTTTAGGGTTGGGCGAACAGATCCGAGTTCAGAAATTCGGTTTGGTTTGGTTCAGTTCGGTTCGAAAATCAAATTCAGTTCAGAAATTCGGTTCAGTCGACTGAACTGGTCGAGTTCTATCCGAACTCCGAACTTCTGAACTGTGTTTGCCTATCCCTACCAGACATCTCCTCTTCAGGACTAGTGTCTGCCTTGCTGTTCCCAATCAGTGATCAGTGAAGGGGAGTACTGGGACCATGAGGCTGATCGACTGCCCACCATGCTACTTCCACTCTCCCTGTGACTCCTTTAGATGCTGCTGCTGCTATTATTACCCGGGGATCGGGCCCTGCCTCTAGCAGCCGGGGTGGGATCCACCAGCCCTGGACTGCTGGTGATCACCTCAATAATAGGGGTTGGGGACATTGGTGGCCCTGGAGGAACATCCGACCCCAAAGTACTTGCTCCTGCAGCCGCAGCAGAGACAGCTGCCGCCTCCCGGAGTGCAGGCCTTCTAGTGCCCTGCATGGCAGTGGAGGATGCTGGCAGGAGGTGACACTGAACCACACCCCTAGTTCCGCTGCTGGGGCAGCCTCTGAAGCCTGACTGCCAAAATCAGGCCTGTGCAGTTTGGGACGTGGTGATGGGCTCGGGCTGCTGTTGATGCCTGCTGCCACTCCGCTGGCATGGCCTCTGTCACGTTCCCCATTGCCTGCCTTATGGGCAGCAGACCGGCCTCTCCTGCTTCCCTTCTCCATTTCTCCCACCCAAAGAATGCAGAAGGAGGTTTTATATTTTTAAAAATCTATTTATTCAAATTTGTAATCTAATATTATATATATCTACACTAACTCTAACTGCTATTACCTATTCTAAAATCTATGGAACTAAATGGAATATTATCTAATATCTACAAAGGCCTAGTCCTACAAACACACTATAAAATATTAAAACTGAATCACTACACACTATCTCTATCTCTATAACTAAGTTAACTCCTATAACTATCTCTCTGTGTGTGTGTGTGTGTGTGTGTGTGTGTGTGTGTGCTGTCTCTTATACACATCTAGATGTGTATAAGAGACAGGTCTGTGTGTGTGTGTGTGTGTGTGTGTGTGTGTGTGTGTGTGTGTGTATACTTCCTGGTGTGTATACACAGTTCACAACAAACAACACAGGGAGGGATACAAAAATGAAATGAAACCTAAATCAATCTAATCCTACTCTAAATAAATCCAAAAACAGGGGAAGGGATTCAGGGATGGAATATCTACAGGGAGGAGGGAAGGATTCAATGGAGGGTGGGAGAAAGAACACAGGGAGGAGTAAAAAATAAAAATAACACCTAAATCTATCTAATCTAAATAAATGAAACTATAGAGGTAAATGGGTGAAATAGGAGGAGGATGACAACGGATTAGAAAGACAAACTGCTGGGAGAGGGAGACTTCTGAAAATGCCTGGTGACAGGATCAGTGGCTAGCTCAGAAGGGGTTGGAAGTGGGGAGGGCAATGACTTGTTACTTGCTGCACCCGCCTTACCACAAGCCCCATTGGCTCTGTGCAGCCTAGCCTGTGGCCAATCTCAGACTCCAAAGTCAGTGGTCTGAGAAAAAGAGGGATGGTGATAGGGCAGGCTGGCTGCTAGTCCAAGTCTCTTCACCCCTGGCACCAGGAAGTCTGCTCCTCAGCTGCTCCCCCCTCCCTGGGCCTGCCAGCCCTGTTTTTCCTACCCGAACTTGTCCAAATGTGGCTGAACTGTTCGGGGTTTTCTGTGTTCGGTTCGGCTGTTTGGTTCGGTTGTCCGAACTGGCTGAGTTCGGGCCGAACCCCAAATGTCCAAACAGTGGTCGTGCATCCCTAAGAAAGGTCCTTCTGATTTCCTGAGAGAGTCTTATTTAGCTTCACATTTTCCTTTCCTGGGGCAAGGGATTATTCCTGGGGCCCTGATCAGTAAGGCTGTCATATTGAGTTTAAAACTAAATATGATATATTTCCAATCAAATCTAATCCTAACAGATGGATGAGTAGCTCCTGGGTGGCCATGTGTGGTAGCATCTTGCCTAAAAACAACCTTGGGCTGCGTTTAAAGGAGGCGCTGAAAAGTGCCTCCTGAGTCCCCTCGTTTAAAAGCGGCCTAATAAGTTTCCACTTATGAATCTAGTTTTGTGTGTCATGGAGGGCTTAATTTGATTGGCAGAAACTTTACTGCTGGTGATGACGACTATGAGGGGGAAAAAACAGTTCCTTTTTTTATTCCAGTCAGAGTTTGAAAAGGTAGCTGCTTGTTTTAAACAATTGCAACAATGACAAAATAGCGTTTTATTGGAAACCCAACTCCTTTGATAAGGAAATAATTGAAACTATGAATGTGGAAGCCTGTGAGAGATTTATTTATTTTTTTATAGTCTCTCTCCAGAATATAAACTGAACTTTACAAGATACATTTTTTCATGCTGCTATCTGTACCTGCCTTTGCATGTTGTGCAGTGCAGACCATGCAGTCAATAGGAATAATGCATTACTTTCATTAATAGGATATATTTATTTATTTATTTAATCTTGAAAATCTACTATTTCACTGTATAAATGTTAATGACGATAAGAGCTAGAAATCATTCGTTGTTGCAATCCTAGTCCTAGTTCGATGCAGCAAAGAATGTCATCTGCATAAACTGAACTCACCACTAGATGGCAGTGAAGGAACGTTTTCTTTATACCTAGTATATCTTAGCTGTATTTTTACACAGGAAATTGTCCTGCTAAATTGAAAGTTTGTGCTAATTTAACTTAATCATTTTCTAGTTGTTATATATGGTATTAATGACTGGCTATTAATGACTGGTAGAGAAATCCTTAGCAGATCCTGAAATCCTGCCATTCCCAGTGAAAATGGTTTTGGTACATTCATTATTCATTCAATTAAAAAATAAAATGAGGTAGACTGAACAAACTTCACATTGGATGATTTCAGAAGTGACGTGGTGGATGTCCACCACAGTCAACCTCAGTCAAACACGGGTGGTGGTGAAAGCGCCGTGCATGTCTGTCTGCTCGCATCCAGATGTTCACCACAGTCAAACGCGGCCCGGGGTGAAGCTAACCACGCTCCGTGAGGTCGGGGCGGGAGGAGGTCCAGAAGTGTAATGAATGGTCACCACGGCAGGGGTGAATGAAAAGTAACTTCTGAACAGAAACCCACAGCCGCGCTGGAAGGAATTGACCCCAGCCGCGGTGTATTCTGGGGCTCGAACCGCGGTCCACGTCTCCACTGCATGTCTGTTGTGTTCCCCCGGCCTGTGTTCCCCCGGCCCATGTTCTCTCCCCCGGGCAGTGGTCACGATCCTGTCACTTCTGTTGGGGCCGCACGTGTCACCATTCACACTGGGTTGGGATTCACTGTGGTGTATTGGAACGCGTCACTTCTGAAATCACCCATTGTTGCTGCCACCACTGTCCTTTCTTTTTTTGTCTTCTGGGGCTGCAGGCTCCAAAGAAGGATCAAAACTATATTGCACATTTTTCAATACTGTACAAAATAATAAAAATATTACTTGCCTATGAAATATTTCAGGTGTACATGGCTTAAATACAATCTGCCCCCAAAGAGATTGAGCTTAAATTTTACACAGAGAAGATAAATGTGAGACAGACACAATCAAACACAAATGGAAAGGTGGAGTATTCTGAATGAGAAAATAGATTCTAAGGATAGAGTTGAAGGGTATAGGGGGAAGAGAGGGTTTGGGGAGACAAGACTGGGAGCAGTGACAGGAATAGGGTGATATCTCATGACCCCTGGAAACAGATGGACCTGCCAAGAGTGATGAAATGAGGTGATTAAGCTGGGTGGGCAGAAAGTTAGACACTTGTAGGTTCTTGACCACTTAAGGATAAAATCAATGTTAATGTTGTTTAATGATACTATACACAGAGAGAGAATGAATGTTTCTACAAGGTTTGCGATGATCAAGACTTTTACTTTCCGCAGTGGCTTAGCCAATTTTAAAAAAGTAACAATGACTCTCTTGCTGCAAAATTGTGAGTCTTGAATCTAAGCCTGTTAAAACTTTTCTGTGCTTAATGTTCACTTTGCAGGAAAGTACAAATGTCTCACGGTGGGGAAATCATGTATAGGTTTTGCTGCAGCAAATCCCATTCCTTTCAGCTTGATTTCTACTTTTGAAGGGAAATTTCACAGTTTTGAAGGGAAATTTCTTTTAGATTGAAAGTTCTGATTCTAAAATTTTGCAAGAGGGGAGAATAGTTGTCTAGCTCTCGTGGATGTTCTGGGAAGTTCTTGACCTAGATAACACACTAACTTGGATAGCCCCCAAACCATAGAACCGTGCTCTTGAGTTGGACTGGAGCCAGACAAGTGAAGGTGCTGCAACCACACAGGGCCCCATGTGTTGGGGAGCTCCACAAGGGCCCCTAGTACAGGAATAAACTTGAAATGACAACATGTGAGAGAAGCACTGGTATAACATACAGGTCCACAGAGCTTCAAACATGGGGTGTCCTGGCCTATGGAGGGTCCATGGCAATATACTTGGCAGCCTCCAAAACATGGGCCCATGCATAAATTAGAAATAACACCGTATTAATAACAGTTGGACCCACAGGGCCTGCAATATAGGGAGTCATGCCCCTGAATGGATGTTATGCTTCATTGAACATCAAAATTAATTATGGTCATATTTTTCTTTTCCTAATCAGCAAGTCATTGTTGGTCTGTCAAACCAACTTACCAACTTCCCTTTCTCTTTTTTCAACTAATGGGAAAGTCCACTATCCCCATAAATACTTAATATATGCTTGGAGTATTGTGAACACTCCTGCAGGTAACTTTTGAGAGATCCGTTTCTCATTTGACCAACTGTTTTTTCTTTAGTAAAAAGAGAATATTTATTTTGGGGGCTTATAGGAGTTTGCTATTAGTGTACCCTACCTACGTCTTTCCTGAGCTCCAGTTCTTTTGTCCGTTTACTCTCAGCTGAGATAAATGGGGCTATTCAAGCGCCTACATTTCAATTTAGGCACAACCCAGAATAGTTATCTAGAATACGAGTTTGCAAAGTTTTACACTGTGAGTACACCAGTTAAATATAAAATTACATGCTGAGGGAAACTGAAATAACTAGTGAATTTATTGCCCATTAAAAATATGAGAGTGTCCAGGTAGTCCTTTGGGTACCTAACTTGTACTCACAATGGGAAATGGGTACTTGCCTAGCAGGTGTGTAAATGCCGCTAATTTTATAAGCCAACTGATAGAAATGGGGCCTGGACAGGCAGAGGGCAGCCTAGAACTAGGGATGGGTGAATGAGGTTCAGAAGTTCGGAGTTCAGACCGAACTCGACCAGTTCCGTCAACCAAACCGAACTTCCAAACCAAATTCGATTTTTGAACCGAACCAAATTTCCGAACTCAGCTCTGTTCGCCCATCCCTAAAAGATAATATTCCATTTAGTTCAATGGGGTTTGAATTTCCGAAGTTCGGTGTTTGGACCAAACTTGAATAGTTCGGTCGACCGAACCGACCTTCCAAATCGAACCGAATTTCCGAACTCGGTTCTGTTGCCCATCCCTACCTAGGACCCTTTGCATAGCTGCCAGAAAGCAGAACTGCTGAGCCACATCATAAAGGGCCCTTTCATGGTATTAGCAGTAAACTAGTGCTGAAACGCGATCATCGTTTTTTCTCAGAAAACACTGAGGACAGGGACATTCGACTCAATGAAATTTACAGGAAGGGCCCCCGAAACTTTGCAACTCAGAAAATCTTCATCCAAGTGCAGGGAAGGGGGCCAGAAGCCAGCACTTGGCTTCTGGCCAGCAGGGACCAGGGAAGAGGGATGGGGGGTTAGCAGGAGCTATGGGGTGGGGTGCTTGAGGTGGTGGGGGCCTAGCAGGATCTCAGGGGCAGAGTACTCATTCTCTGGAGGGGGTCTGGTGATGTGTGGCTTCCTCCAGGACCAGGTACGTTTTAAAAAAGAAAAATGGGCATGCTCAGAAGGGCCGAATGCAGGACATCGGAGCTTCAATCAAGGCCGGTAAGTACCGTTCCAGGGCCCCCAGGGGTGGGTGAGATCAGACACACTGCCCTGAGGGGGAGTATGGATCAGTTTCCCATTTGACTTCAGTGGGATCAAAATCCTTAATTAATCCAAAAATTACAGCTCAAAATCCGGAACGCAGTTGAGCCTGTAATTCAATCCGGATGCCCATCCCTACTGTGCACTATATAGAGTCTTTCCCCTGGCTGAAACACATCCACTAGTTGTTTCTCCTACAGTTCTACTGGTAGAACAGGGCACAAGAGTCTGATAGGTCAAAGGTTCAAATCTGGACTATGTAGTAAGCTGAAGGTGTAATTTCTTGCATTTGTAAATTAACTTTGGGAACAATAATATAGCTTTAGCTTTAGCTTTATTTATTTAGGCATTTATCCACTGCACAATCAAACAAGCACATAAATAATTGAACATAAACAAAACATTAAAAATAATACTTGGTTGCTGAGACTAAAATACAGTCCTGAAAAATCCTTGACCCCCGCGAACAATAATATAGGTTTTTCTTCCTGTGTGGTGGACTTTCTGATGTTTAGGTACTATTTCTTGATGAAGCCTTGAACCCAGGACTTTCTAATAGCCCTTGCTCAGCCCTACTACCAGAGCTACCTGAGCACTGTTAACTGCCTTCTGTTAATGTAGTCATAGAGACTAGATTGGCAAAATACTCACACAAATGTGTGGTTTCTGCTATATGTACAATTACTTTGTAAAACATTAACCGTTATTTTGTTCATCAATCATATGCCAATGGTGAGTCAATGAGTAACTCTTCTGCAGTTGTGTTTAGTCTTTCATGGAAACAAGATTACTGGACGGGTGTCCCCTTGTGTAGAATGCAAATCTTGAGTCCCCTTGTTTGTTGTTTTACTTATAAATCCAAAAGTTCTCATCTGTGCAGTTCCATCTTCTGGAGATGGGCATTAATTATGTAACAGTAATTGCCCATGAGGCACTTCTTGTCTTGTATAGCTGGGTTCGTTTGCAGTGGGTTATTTTCAGTACCAATGTGAATTTCTCTCTGGGCATTACCTGAGCACCTGTCAGTGGGAGGGGGTCTAGGGGGGAGAAGCACCACCCACTCACGCCACTTGCACACGAGGAGGCTCTGCTTATGAGGTGCGGTAGAAAGGAAGCCCGTCAGGATAGTATTTGGGTCTGTTCGTGTACTTACACACTCTGAACATAGACCCCTATCATCATAGGGCGCAGAGCTGGGGGGTAAGGAGGGGTTCTCAGACTCTCGACGTACACTCGACCAGGCAAGGATAAGGGGGATGTGTGGGGGAAGTGCCAGGGCCACAGGGGAGGGGATCCCAGGTTCACAGGTAGGGTTCACGGGGCTCACTCTCTTGTCCGAGGAAGGGAAGGATGGACCCAGGACAGAAGGGGGGGGAAGCCCAACCGGGCGAGCCCGCAGGCTCCCAGCCACTCTCCTTGCACTCTAGGTCAGGGGGTAACGGAGATCACGCACACGCAGCTACACTAGGACAGACAGAGACACTCACAGATATACACGGTGGGAGGGGAGCAGGTTAAGGGAACAACACACAGGACTCTAGGTAAAAGCAGGTAAGCACTCTTGCTACTTAGCTCAGGGGGCCAGTCTCTCCAGGGCCTGCAGCTCTGTTCTCCGGCACTGTTCCTCTGGCAGTGCCGGCTCTTGTAGTGTTGGCTCCGCCCCCCGTGCGTGCCTGGAGGCGCGCGGAGCGCCGCAACGGGGGGCGGGGCTCTTCTGCGTCCTGCACGGGACTGAGGCTTTTCCTGTTGCCGTCGCCACCATTGGAGCCCCCGGCTGGGGGCGTCAGGAATGGAGGCGGCGGCGGGCTGAGACTGCGGGTAAGGGGGGCGGGGGTCTTGGTCTCCGGGGGGGGGCCGCCGCGCCCGGCAGCGGCTGCGGCGGCTGACAGCACCTCACTTACCAGGAATTGCTGCAGGACTGTGGAGAAAGTCCTGTTTTTTGCTTTTTTTTTAATGTGAACCAAATTTTGAAAATGTGGAAGATAAAACACCTCACTTTGGTTCACAGTACACTCCCTGATTTCTTGTGTTAATAATTATCAATACAATTATTGGTAGATAAAGCCATGTCATCTGGAACGGTCTTACTTGTATCAGTTTGAACTGTCTTGGTTTACATAGCTTGAAGTGTATGTGTGCGTGTGCCTGTGAACTCAGCCATAATAGGAGAACCAGCTCAAACTGGTATTTTTTTCTTGAACCTGAACTATAAACTGAATAGAACCTGAACTATACATCTGTCCTACCCTCTTGGACATGGATGGGGGTGGAGTCACTGGTTTCAAAAAAGGCTCAGAACATTTAAACCAAAGATAGAAAATATTTTAAAAATCTAGGATCTTATTTTCAGGAGAAAGCGAGACCGCAAAATAACATGCAGGCATATGATTATTATTGAAAGGCACTGGTCCAGTATGATAAGAAAATGTTATGTGACTAGCTGGAGGTCAGCACAAAAGAGAAGAGGAGTGGGGCGGGGCTTAAGGACTGCACATTAAAAAGGTGGTGTCAGCTTCCTGGGCCTAGAAGTTAATATAGTTCTTCATGCTCAAGGAAAAGAGGTAATGGCTGCTGAACCCATCTCCACTTTCCACAGACCTCCCTCATTGGCAGGACCCATCTCTCATGCTCATTTCTCCACAGGGCCCACTCTCAACCCTCCCACCCACTGGGGCATTGCCTGAGACCTTCCTCCAATCCTCCCTGCCAGGATTGGAGCTCCCCAGCCTTCACTGCTGCTGCCCTTCATTACCATGATGAGAGCAGGCACATGTGCAGAAGGCTGCTCTCTACTTCTGCCATTTGTGCATGTGTCTGTTTTAATAGTGGAGCAGATGGTTGGGATGATGAGGGGGAGGCATTCCCTGTGCTGCACTGTGCCGATGGGGCTCCAGGAAAATTGTCCCCAGCATGGTGCCACAGTTGAGAGCAGGGGAGGGAGCTGGAGGTGGGGTCTTGGGGACTCCCTGTAGTCCTATCGAGTTGACCAGCCAATCAGTCCATCTGGAGAGGCTATGGAGCCAGCACCTCAAGCCAATCACAACAAAGAAGAGCAGCAGGAGGAGCTGGAGCCACACCTCCCTCCTTCCCTTATCTCACAAACCTGAGCCCAGAAGAGCAGAGCTGCAGAAAATGATACCTGGAGCTACTACCAGGTGAGTCTCCATATCCTCCCTTTTCTTTCTTTCTTTCTTCTCCCCCTTCCCGTTTGGGTTTCCCACCTTACTCCCTTCTCCAGGTTTGGCTTCCTTCTCCTGGTGATGGGTGCACTCAGGAAGGAGAAGGTCCAGATCATGGCTCTATCCCCTATCCGTGTTTGCATGCCCCACCACTGCTCCCTAATTCCAAGTTCACTCTTTCAGTGTGGCCTGTAGCTAGTTTTTATTTTGGTTCCTTTCCATTTTCTGGATCTGGTTCCTGGATCCTAGTCTTACCCCGAAGAATGGAAAGACTGCGCACAAGGATAGGGAAGATTCATGATCTGGATGCTCAGCCGCCCCGAGCTGTTTTCAGGAGGGGCGGGATATAAATAGATTAAATAAATAAATAAATGCTTCTCGAACATGACTCTTAAGCACTCCTGCTCTTACCTTCTAGGCTGGGGTGGAGAACCTTTTTCCTCTCTGAGGCCACTTTGAAAATAATAGAAGCTCTGAGGCCGCGTAGGGTGAAAACATGATGCTAACTCCATGTTAACACTGCTTTAATATTTCTTATACATGTTGTAGGGCTGCATAGGGCAACAACTGAGCTTGCCCTGCAACATGCATAAGAAATGTTAAAGCAGTGTTAACATGGAGTTAGCGTCACGTCCGTTTTCACCCATGGATGTCGGGGGTGGGGTGCTTAAGGGCTGGGCTGAAGAAAGGGAGGGTCCAGATCATAGATCTGTACCATGGATCTGACTCCTGTCCTTATGTGCATACCATCTTCTCTGCTCATTTGCTCCGAGCTCAGTTTTTCAGTGCTTGGGGGCAGGAACTGGATACAGGGACCAGACCCAGGAACTGGAAAGGGGCCACGGGAAACCTTGCTACAGACCGCATTTGACTCCAGTGCCTGAGGTTTCCCAGCCCTGTGGTATGTGGAACCTAGCGTCTGCACTAATTTTTCAAAGCAGCCACAGTAGGGAAAAGGTTCTGCATTCGAGTCCTAGAGTGATAACTAGCATCCTGTGCCAGGTTTCTCCTCTAGCTCCAGTCTCAGGGGGGTTGAATATGAAGGGGGAAGGAAAGGAGAGATGCTACTGCACCAGTAACGAGCCCAAATGGTGGTGACTGAGATATATCCACTGGCAAAAAATGGTGCTGCAGTTCCAGCACCACAAAAGTGAGTTTTGAAAGAACAATTTCAATTCTCAGATTTATCTTTTCACTACAAAGGGCCAAGATGGACAGAGCAAGTAATGGAGGTTCTCTTCATCTATGGAAAGTTAAAAAGGCCAAAAATAAAAAATAGCTTTGGTTTTTAGGGATGGGCGAACAGAACCGAGTTCGGAAATTCGGTTCGGAAGTTCGGTTCGGTCGACAGAACTATTGGAGTTCGGTCCGAACTCCGAACTTCTGAAAAAAATTCTGAAATTCAAACCCCATTGAACTAAATGGAATATTATCTTTTAGGGATGGGCAAACAGAGCTGAGTTTGGAAATTCAGTTTGGTTCGAAAATCGAGTTTGGTTCAGAAGTTCGGTTTGGTCGACCGAACTATTCAAGTTGGTATGAACTCTGAACTTCCGAACTGCGTTTGCCCATCCCTATTGGTTTTAAATTTGTACTTGAAAAGAAACTGCTTCCACTGAGACTGAAACTTGATGGAACTGATTTGAAGTGGTAATTGAATCGGTATTTATTTATTGGGTGGCTTGAAGAGGAACTGAGCCCAAACCCACTGAGTACAACTAAATCTGAACCAAGCCAATATAAATACAGGTTCAACTCCCTGTATATTGTGTCCAATATTTTTTGCTGGGTGTGGAGGTATGCCCAGTTGATCTTAGCCTATCGTAAAACAAAACCCTTTCCCCCAAACCAAATTGAATAAATAGAATGGAAGCAGAGTGAGACTGTATTCTTCATGGCTACATAGGGCAGGAGTAGAAATAATGGGCTCAAATGATAGAAAAGCAAATTTCCATTGAACATCAGAAAAAAACTTCCTAACAATAAGTCTTGCGGCAATGGAACAAGTTGCTGTGGGAGGGAGGGGTCATAGGCTCTCCGTCACTCAAGATTTTCAAAAAGAGACTGGATGGGGATATTACAGCTGTAGCCATTCTTCATCTAGGCAGGGGTTTGGAGTAGATGACCCTGGAGACCCCTTTCAACTTGAAAGTTCTGTGATTCTAGGTAAGGCCTAAAGGGCAGTGGGAGAATGTGAAGATCCCAAGGAGTTGGGGATGGTGGGGTGGGAAATGTGAGATTTTCCTCCGTTTATTGTTGTTTTTAAGTATTGTTTTTAGTAGGGATGGGAATTTCGGCTTCAGATAAAACCGAGTACCACCTGAAAATGGCCATTTCAGATTAATCTGAAATTTCGGTTCTTTTTCGGTTTCGGTACTATCGGATCTTTTGCATTGATTTTTGTACTGGATTTTTAACATTGCGGTTTGTCCCCCATTGAAAAAATGCGATGTTAAAAATCCGGTACCAAAATCAATGCAAAAGATCCAATAGTACCAAAACCAAAAAAGAACCAAAATTCATGAGAACCAAAACCGAAATTGACCGACACCGAAATTTTGCCCAGAGTCCCATCCCTAGTTTTTAGTGTTTGTAAGCCGCCCCGAGCTGCCTGTGGCAGGAGGGGTGGGTAGCAAGTTTTTTAAATAAGAAGAGGTTTTGGGGCCCTGGAAGTATACGAGGCCTGGTTCTTCCAGAGAGATGGAGGAATGTATGAAAAGTATCAAAATGTTGTTCTCCGCGTAATATCAGATTTTTAACAACATACAGTATTATGGATCTGGTCTGCCCCATCCCCCCTGTGGGAATGTTACTCCCTGTTGGAATTCAGCCATCTGGAATGTAACTAATTGTATAGGGCCATCAGCCACAGCTGAGCTCGCCTGCCAGCCTCTTGTCTTATAACAATGGTTCTGGCCTGGTGGGGCCAAGTGCTGGCTGGGCAGTGTTGACCACTGAGTGGAATAGCTTTCTGTTTGGAGTCAGAGTGAAGAGCTGCAGCCTAGCAGGAGGTTGCCTACTAGTTTGGGGGAAGAAGGCAACAGAGGAACAGTTTCCTAGTGTGCTTGGCCTGGAGGGTTCAGCGAGACTTGGCTGGAGGAACTAGCAGCTGTTTCCATTCCTCTCCAATGTGTACACTTGTAAATAAATGGACTCTTATACCACACAGTCTTCAGTTTCTCTCTCCTGCTGAAGGGACACCGACCCAACAAGGCTGCCCCTGGAACTTCCGACTGGTTGAGGAAGTGGGGCAAGCGACACTGGTGTCAGGAGTGGGATCACATAATAATGACAAAAATGTTCTAGAGCATAAGAAGGTCAGACATTTCGGAACTGCTGTCTTCAGAAAGACCCATGAATAGGGCTGTAGCGGAATATCGCAGCGGTAGCTATTTCCGGCGGAAACAGTGTTTCCGCAATTAGTGGAACGGCATGGCAGAGGCTTTCATTCCGCGGTTTCATTCCGCGGTTCCGCT
>QEPC01006403.1:76851-101367 GCA_003113815.1 Sphenodon punctatus
TGGATGGGTGAAATAGGAGGAGGATGGCAATGGATTAGGAATAGGAAGGAACAAAAACTGCTGGGAGAGAGGGAGCCTTCTGAAACGCCTGCTGTTCAGGAACAGTGACTAGCTCAGAAGGTGTTGGGAAGGGGGGAGGCAATCAGTTTTGTTTCTTGCTGCGTCCGCTGCACCGCAAGCCCTATTGGTTCCGTGCAGCCTAGACCGTAGTCAATTGCAGACTGCGAAGTCAGTGGTCTGAGGCGAAAAGGGATGGTGACTGGGCAGGCTGGCTGCTACTCCAAGCCTCTCCACCCCTGGTGCCAGGAAGTCTGCTCCTCAGTTGACTCCCCCTCCCTGTCATCTTTTGCCTTCCAGTGACATGTTTTTGCCACCCGAACTCACCCAAACGTGATTCGAACTGACCGAACTGTTCTGTCATTTCTACGTTTGGAATCTCGTTCGGTTTGGTCAGTTCATGTTTGGATTCCAGTTCGGGTTCGGTCATCCGAACAGGCCGAGTTCAGGCCAAACTCCGAACTTCCGAACCGCATTCGCCCATCCTTATTGACTCCACTCCAGCCAGGAGCCAGCTGGGCAGGCCCCATGTGATCCATATGGAGCATGTGCAGCAGCAGCCTGCCAAGTGCACTAATTTTCCCGCTACAGGGTCTCGCTGCCTTGTTGTCCACCCCTTGAGGGAAGGGGCTAGGGAGGACCATGATTGGGTGCAGACAAAGACTGCCATCTTGGGGGGAGGGGCTTTGGGAGCGGATTTGGGGCCATCTGTTGGAGGGTTTGGAAGGGGCAGGGCCGGGTGCTGTGGCCATGATGGGGTTGTTTGATCAGCTGGATGTGTTTGAACTTCTGTGGTGAGAGTTTAATATATATGCTCAAGAGAAGAAGGGTTGAAACCATGTATCTGTTGCTATCCTTGTGTGCATGACCTTTGTGCTCACTTCCTTCAAAATCAGTTTTCCAGTGCTTTGGTGTTTGAAATTCAGTCCCTAATTCAGGAACTTGAAAGAGGCCACATAAAATCTTACTGAAGGGGCTGTGTTTGGCCCCTGTGCCTGAGGTTCCTTACCCCCACTTTTATGGGCAGTGCTGTGGCAGTGTGGGGGTTGTTTGATCTATATTATGTATAATAATATTTATTAATGTGACCATAGGTCATTGTCAACATAACAAACAAAACATCATAAAATGTATATATATACACAACAATACCAAAAATTTAAAACTTAATATTCAATGATACCACATTACAATTATTCTTTCCCTTAACTCCCCCTACCCCTCTAATCCCACAGATTCTATAAAACTAAAACTTTTCAGAACAAACAAACAAACAACTATCTCACATAATACAGGATTGATAATATTTCTCAGGACTTACTGGCCAAATAGCCTACCAACTGCATAAATGTGCGTTTGGTCTGCCTAAGACCACCTATAACCAACTATGAAGTGCCAGGATCAAGACTTGTCCTCCTGAAATTCTAAACCACATTTACTATAAAGGCGTTAGAAATTTCGCTCAACCAAGGCATCAAATTTTGGTTTTTAGTTTAGCCGTACCAATAACAAGGAAATATAAAGCACTGGAATCTAACCCATCACATTTACTTATCTATGATCTATAACTTATAACCAAGGAGCTAATCCACTGTCTTATAATTTAGGAACTTGGTGCGCATTTCGAAAGCTTGCACCAAAAACCGAGCCACTGCAATAGACTTATCTGCTGAATGTCTCGCCAAAATGTTACAAACCAAATTTACTGTGGAAGCCTTGGAGGTTTCACTCAACCAAGGCGCCAAGCATTGATCTTGATCTATATTTTAATTGAACTTCTGTGTTGGGGCAGGAGTGTAATAGCGATATGCTCAAGAGAAGGAAGGTCCAAAACATGGATCGGTTAGGTCTGGTGTTGGCCTTTATGGATATGAAGGAATGGAGTCTGATGTTGAGAGCATGGAAGGCCTCTGGCATGACTTCTCCTGGGGGGTTGTTTTCAGGAAAATGAGGTTCACTTCCAGAGTGTTTTGTTTTAAATAAGAGTTGTTGCCCTTTTACCATATCTGTGTTTAAATGTTACTTGGGTCACATTGTACTGACAGGTTAAAAATAACTTGTATGGCAGTTCTCTGTAATTGTCAAAAGGAAAGTGGGCATGGCCAAGGGGCCCCCCTGCATTCTGTCTTGACCCTGGGCCCCAAAATTTCTAAGGCCGGCCCATGTCCCATTGCCCAAGCTGGGGGGGAGACACAAATCTGTCTTTTTGTGGAGGCTGAGCAAAAGCACTTGTAGCACATGGTGCATTTGGAACACACCCGGCGGGTGACACAGGTTGGAGCAAGCACCAGGGGCAGCACAAGGCAGGCTTCAGGCAGCGTAGCCACATCCTTCAGGGCTTAGACGCAGCAAGTGGATGGAGGGAGGAGAAAAGAGAGGAGGATTCCAAGTCCATTTCTTGCACCTTTGTTTTTATATCTGTAAATTGAGCATCTAGCTCACGATTGATACCATAAACAAAGTAAACAACATGTTGGCAGCATCTGTTCTGTATTAATTAAAGTACGTACCACTTTGGGGAGGTGAATTGTGAAATAATGTCTTCGACTGAAAAAAATAATAATTACCTCATACAGGACATAGCATCCTACCTTGGGTGCTTTGGACAGGAAGAAATGTATTGGTGGCTCCCAACTTCTGGGATGAGTGTCGGGATACATCTCATTCTTATAACTGGGTATTGGCTATTTACATCACTGGGAAAGGCTAAAAGGACACTTTCCATCTGGATTTCATTTTAGAAATATTTAGTTAACAGTTTGATTTACAAAATGAACTACTTTGTTTAGATGGCTAACCCAGTTGGTTATGTAACTCTCGGATGACTGATGACTCACCACCTGCTTTAAAAACCAGACCGTGTGTTTCCCATGATGTCATCAGAATACCTCCATGTGAATGTACGAGCATTTACTCAGTTACCTGTAGGCCCCTGCTTACACAATATATAAATATTTATTGCCAAGTGCTATTAGCGTGCATGGTTCTCTGGGTGAAATTTGCCAAAGACTATGCCCAAAAAAATCCCCTGGGTGAAGAGACATGGGGAGAACAGCTATCTTGCTCTTCTGTTAAGAGGGAAGGAAGTTTCATGCAGAGTCTGAATAATCTGGTGTGGACAAAAGCACTGGTGGCCACTGAGGGAAGGAACCACTTGCTCTGCACTTACAGGGACACAGTGGCCTATCTACCCCAGTGTGGTGGTGGTGGTGTAGAGAGGAAGCTGTTGCCACTAAAGAGTATAAGCTAAAGCAGGTGGTAAAGATGAACTGGAGTTGACTGAGCTTCTGTTTATTTCCTGCACTAAACCTGCTAACGGGCTTTGTGTGTGCAAAAATCAGAGATAATTTTAGACTTGGTGTATCTATTGCATGTATGCACAGTAAGTTGTGTGCAATAGGGAATAGATGACGCCAGATATGCCTTATTTTTGTACACTTCTCTTGGAACATTTGATGCTGGTCACTGTCGGACATTGGTCATTGGTCTTGACAGACCATTAGTCTGACCCAGAAGGGCTCTTGTTTTGGTTTTAGAGTCTAAAATGCTCTAAATCCTTGACTTATTGGGAATCTTAGGTTCGAAGGCAGTGCCTAGATATTTCGAATGCTATAAAAAATGCTATATAAGTGGACTTTATGCTTCATTTGTGGATTTCACTTAGCTCTATCCATACTAAGTGCATCATTATTTCCATAGTAATTAAAATACTTCAAAGAGAGAATAGTGGAGAGTCTTAAAAAGGATAAAACTGGAGCAAACTATACCTGTCATGTTCTAGAATGGTATGAAGACCTATAAAGCTTTTACTACAATGCTTATGGAAAGGCCAGCATGACTCACTTTGAGCCCCACCACGTGTCTTGTGGCAAATGAAGGGCAATAAAAATTTTTATAGTACCTGTAATGTCACATTATTTATAATAATATCTACTTTATATGTATAACTTTTTCATACCTATCTATGTCAACATGCCTCACAGAAATGAGAGTGCAATACATTCAGAACAGTGAGCATTTCCCCAGTAATACAGTCAGTCTCCAAGATACTGGTGTTGTGTAGAAATGGAGTTTCTGTTGGCAGCCTCTGGTAATAATACATTCAGAACACTGAGAATTTCATGGGAACATGACCAAGGTATCACTCAGACTCAATTATTTGTTAACATGGGCATAGGCCACAACTTTATTGATTTCCAGCTGGTGGCCCCTGTGTGGGAGCACAACAGTCATCACCTTCTGGCACCACCTCCTGAGCGTGCCCTTTGTATGCTACGCATAACAGTGTGACAAGCATCCCTTGTGCCAAGTATCAGGAAGTGGAACCATGAATGTTGTTTAAAGTTTTGACTGCAGGCAGACACCCCCTGCGCTGCTTGGAACACCACCGGCTAGGGCCAGTGGGTTCCTGGGCCCTAAACAGATTACACAAGGTCAGAGGTGCAGGGAGCAGGCAGCCAACCTAGCCAAAAAGTCACTAGTTTTTGTCTGCCCCTGGCTACGTTAGTAAATAGCTCCTCCTGTGTATAGTATCTAAGTGAATATCAGACATGGAACCATGACTGCATTCAAGTGGTAATTAGAAAAGCATAAAGTTGTGAAAAATATTATGACTACCACTGCCCTCATGGATTACCAAACAGCCTGCTATGGAGAAGACAAAAACCACACCCCTTACTTGCCAATACGTGTGTGTAAAATTTCTTCTTAGCCCTGAAGACAGTGACTAGCTACTGCCCATAGCAGGATAATTGACTCTGTAGCACTGCTTGATATCAGGGCAGGTGGGCTTTTGTTTGTCCTGGGCAGCTGAACAAAGAGGGCTGCTCCAGTGGGTCCAGGCTATTTAAGTCGGCCCGGTGGTCCACCTCCATTTGGTAGTCGAGTGACGGGCACCGGGCAGACATCTGGCAGTGAGGTTTCCCTGCTCTGCCCCCGGTTGCAGGATTCCCTGTTGGCCCCCGCAAAGACACCACCCGCTGATAGGCAGGAACATTCCTTTCTATTAATACAGTCTCCAAGATACTGGCGTTGTGCAGAAATAGAGTCTCTGTTGGGAGCCTCTGGTGGTAATTTATCTCCACAATTATGGTATGTAATACCTGAACACTGCCTTAAATAACTGTTATGCAGCCTGGGGCAAATAGTAAGATAAGTTTTCTTCTTTTGTGTGTGTGTGTGTGCGCGTGCGCGCGCATCATTCTTACGTGCAAACAAGAGACTGAGCCTTTACAGCGCTTTCTGATTTTGTGTTCTGTCTGCAGCTCCAACTTTCAAACTCACAAGGTTTCTCACAGCTTAGGCTGTGAAATTTAAGGTCCCTTAAATTTTCGAGGATACAAAAAACTTGTTGAATATACCAAAAAGTCATGGAAATTGACAAAGTACCAAATGAATATAGAGGTTCTGGAAAATGCCCCCCCCCCCCCCCCCCCCCCCCCCAATGCCACTGTAATCTCTGATGCAACAGAATCATGAAATATTTTTTGGGTGAGAAAAGTCTGCCAAATATTAGGCAATGTTCCCAACATGATGCGATTTTTCATTGAGTCAAGGACAGCCAATTTCAATTCAGCACTAGGGATAAGAAGCTAGATAAAGTTTGATGGAAGGGGTAGGTATTCAGGAAAGATCTGAAGGTTGAGAGGGAGGGAACAGAATGAAAACATTCAGGGAGCAAGTTTCAGGCATATGAGGCAGTGCAGAAAGGTCAAAGATCGCTCAGGGAGCAGGAGCTTTGGGGGTGGGGGTAGCTTAGGAAGAGCAGTGCTCCCAGGTGGGAATGTTGCAGGAAACAACTGCAACCAGGAGAAGCAAGGCCATGATGACCCTTGAAGGTAAAACCAGGAAGCTTGTGCTAAGGGAGAGGGAGTCAGTGAAAGGAGGAGGGGCTCAACATGATCAAAGGGGCAGGTGAGGTGATGATCTTAGCAGAAGTGTGTTGAACAGGAATTAGAGAATCAAGGTGAGAGTGGGGGAGGTCAGTACAAAGGAGGTTGCAGCAGTCAAGGTGAGAGATGATTAGAACATGGACTAGGGTTTTGTCAGTGGAAGTAGTTTGAACAACTGACAGGATCGGAGATGTAAAGGAGAGGGAGGAGTCTAAGTTGAACCCCAGGCTACATTCCTGGGGGACAGGCTAGATGGTAACACCGTCAATGAAAACTGAGAAGGAAGAAGGAGAGGAAAGTTTGGGGGGAGGGGGGAGATGAGGCATTCAGTCTTAGGACCTTTTCGCATGGATGCCCCGCCCACCCACCCCACGCACATGTGGGTGGGTGGCATCCATGTGATCACCATGGCAGATGGATAGGGGTGCGTGCATGTTTTCACGCTCCACCCATTACCCATGCACAGAGTAACAGGCGCCAATGGCCATATGTGGAGGTGAGTGGGGGTCCGTGGGAATGCACCCCCATGTACTGTCGACTCACCGTGCTGCCCACCCATCCCCCCGTGCACAGCAGCCAGTATGAAAAGGGCCTTAGACATATTAAGCTTGAGTTGATAGGGAACCATCCAGAAGAGATATTAGAGACAGTTAGTGATGTAGGATTGGAGAGAGGAGGAGAAAGTGGGGTGGAGAGAGAAGTGTCGTCAGCATACATGTGATACTGGAACTGTGAGCTTCAATAGGATTGCCCAGAGATAGTGTGTAAAATGAAATGAGAAGAGGGCCACGGATACTTATGCATTAAGCAGTGTATAGAAATGATGATGATTATTATTATTAGTAGTAGTAATACAGACTAATTCATACAGCATATGCATGCTTACCTGCACCTAAAGTGGTAGGGGAGATTCGGGCTGTATCTCCTCTCCTACCACCAGGCAAGAGTGCAGTGAGGAGGGCAGGAAGCCCTGTGCAGAAGACAGGATTGCATGTGCGGTTTCATGTTGCCTGCCGTAACGGTTTGGGGACTCTTGCAATGCTGGAAAAGCTATGCCAAGGTCCAAAAAATGGTACCGTAGCAGGCAAATTGGTAGAGTTGGAAGGTATGGTATAGACATCCCTCTTTCAGAATCCCACAGTGGACTTCTCCCCACCCCCCACCCCTCTTCAGAACCCCATGATTCCATACAACATAATGCAAACCATTATTTCAGAATTCCACAGCTCCAGAATGTCCTTTATTTTTAAATTTTTAATCCGTTAATCATGCTCGCTGTACTCGGACACTCCTGTAGTAGCTGGTGAGTACAATCAACCAGCAACTAATTAAAGAATTCTTAGTAGGTATTCATTTACATGAAAGTATGAGTGCTCTTGTTTGATTAATCCTCCCCTGCCCTTCTCAAAGTCACTTTTCCAATCAACTTCTCTAAAAATGAGGGTCTGAGAAACAGGACCTTCGTCATTGTTCTGGGAAAGTATGTAACGTTTTGCTCTCGCTCTCCCACCTTTCCCCAGTGGACTGTATGTACCTTCTTGAAGTGATGCACGTTTCTTAGCAAATAACAGGCAGAATTGCCAAAGTGTTCCAGGAGTGGTTTTGTAAAATATCCTGTGGCGTAGGTTGAGAAACAATTAATTGGGGAGGAAAATATAAAATTGTTTGTTTGGTGCAATACTCTTTTCTAAAGATTGCAAGTGCCAGCACAGCTCCCCCCCCCTTTTTTCCCCCTTCTTTTTCTCCTCTCCCTTTTAGCAACTCTCTTGAGCATTGGCAAATGTCATACCAGCCTAATGTAAAATAAAAAATAGGTCACTTTATCTGTGTTCCAGTTGACTTTTACACCCCGAGTACTCAGGAGGTTTCAATTAAGATAAGTGATTTTCCTGTTTGTAAAATATAACTAGTTACTTCATTTTCCTGACTTTGATTTTAAAAAAAAAAAAAAATGTTCCTCATCTAGTGTTCCCAAGCACCTACAGGGTAAACATACAGTCAGGAAAGAATAAAGTTCAACTCCTGGTCAGTGGCAGCAGGCAGCACAGGGAGCTCTCCTTATGCAGAAATGCTAACGCTCAGCCTGCTTAGGCTATTTCTTAGACCTGCTATCTAGAAATAGAGCAGTTTTGTCCTTATGGAAGAGAGGAGAGGACGATGGCTGATTATTATAAACGCTATTGGAATAGTAAGATAGAAACAGGAGAGATTCAGCTAGCAAAGATGTAAGTCACAGAGGCCAGTGATCACGTGTGTGTGTGTGTGTGTGTGTGTGTGAAAGTTCCCAGCCCCAAGAGCTGCATACCAAAGTCTCCTAGTGGCTGAGAGTCATAAAGACCCACATGTGTGCATGCTCATGCAAACGTCTCCTGCTTCGTGGTTGGTTGATGGAGACTGCTCCGAGGTCCTGGCTGCTGAGATTCTTAGGGAAAGTGCCAGACTGAGCACCAGTACTGGCTAGCTAGGAAATGCACTTGAACAACTCGGGAGTTGCACAGGGCTAAAGCACAGGGTTACAGCAGGTAGCACGGCTACGTGCAGGTAATACCCACATTTTACCTGGTTTACCTGGCCCCCATTGGGAGCCCAGATGCCCCAAAATATGGATATTACCAGACTTTTTGGGATGCCCCTGGAAGCTGATCCTGGCTCCTGCCTGCATCCCTGGCTTCCCAGGCTGTGACTCGCTGCCTGGCTGCTGCTCCTCCCCAGGCATTGATCAACTGAGCTGGGGTCTTCTCACTTGGCTTTTTCTTAGGTGGGTCTAGGGGGGTGGGTGAGGAGTGAGGAGGCCTCTTCCCGTGCACCATGTGCAAACCGCACAACGCAACCCATGCACGCACCTGCTATAGGTCATAACCTATACACGCACCTGCACTGGAAGACCCCTCCTTGCTCTCCCCTGACTCAGAAAAAGTTGAGTAGAAGATCCTGGCTCAGCTGAGCAGTATCCGGGGAGAAGCAGCAGCTGGGATTTGGAGGAGCAGCTGGGTGGGAAATGTGAAGGTAGCCCATTGGGTCATGTTCAGGCACCCCTTGGGGTGAGTTGGGCATCCCAGATTCACCAGGGTACCTGTTCTTACAGGGGCCCGGTTGCAGCTCTACTCCTGATCCACAGTTTGCCCTCCTCTGAAATAGAGCAACATTTGCAAAACCCTAAAACCTATTTTTCAAATTAATCTACACTTTTAGGAGGCTCGCAGGTTAATCTTCCATTGTTAGCTAAGGGGTGTTTTGCCATTCACTTCAGTGGGTGGAAGATTGCCCCATAAGTTGTATGGACTCTTGCTGTATTGATTTCAGTGGAACTACTCCTGAATAAGTGCTGGCCTTTGCATTTTCTGTACCTCTGGGTTGCTAGGTTTGTTTGGTAACTGTTGCTGGGAGTATGAGGAAAATGTGGCTTTGTTTTCCCACATGACACAAGCCGCACAGCATTCCCCCCTGACCCCTCCCCCCCCCCCGAGTTTTTCTGGAGGTAAACTCATTCTGTCTTTTGGGAAAGCGGTTTCAGAGAAACTTTCAAATCCCTTTCAGTTTCTTAACTGGATCAGTGCCTGGCGCCCACCTATTCTCTCCGCAGTCTGCACAACTCTCAGAGCATTTGTTACTCAATCAGATCAGGGCCAGCCTATTCTGGCACTGACCTGATTCATCCAAAAACATTTCTCTTTCTTAATCAGGTCAGTGACAGCTTATTTGATAAACTTACTATAGAAGTCTCTTGTTGTTAAAGCCTAAATCAAGTAACAGTATTTCAATCAAATTTAGAAGTATCAGTTTTTTCTTTGATGCTCTTAACATCTGTTTATTGGAAACAGTGGTGTTTCAGCAAATAATGTGCTTGCATCTGGTATTAAAAAATGCTCGTGGTATTAGAGATGGTGCCATGTATGTCCATAAAACAACAACAGAATCTATTTGGGTACAGTTGTGTTCCAATTATTTAAATCATTCATGCATAAAATATCAATAACGGACTCCTCTCCGTTCTCCACAGTTTCAGTCCTCTTATCCTATGCAGCTGATTCCTGCCTGCCTTGAACTTTGACAGTGATAAGCCAATAAAAAAATCAAAGACTGTAACTTATACTCTTTAATTCTAAAGTACATTCCTCCTGAAAGAGTAAAATAGGGCTTAAGGTGGCTAAAATATTCAAACCAGGCAATCCTGATTTGTCTATGTAATCCATTATGCCAATTTAGCTGTTATAAATTAAGACACCGCCCAAGTCAGTAGTGCTAGCCTACTGTGCACCATCTGAAAATCCAGCCCATAAATTTATTTTAAAAAGGGCAATGAAAACAACTTTATTTCCAGAGCTAGAACAGCAGCATTTCATATGTTCACGTTTGAATTCACACCTAAGGAGTTCAGCTTTGTTTAACTTGGTTAAAAGTCAAACTTCAAGTAATTGAATTAATCACTACTTGAAACAGTTTGAAACTGATACTTAAAACTACTTTGATCAGCTCAGTTTTGATTAGTGCACCTCAGACACTTTCTTTCCATTGCTGTAACTTCTGTGTATCACCAGATACTTTTTCTGGGTGCACTGAGGTTCATGGCTCAACTCCCATTGAATTTAATGGTGGAGGGCTGTATCCTCTTCTTCACTGATTGTAACTGTAATTGCTAATTAGTTAACTAACAAAGCACAAGTTAATAATGTGTAAACTTAGGTGCAGAGTAAAGAAAGTCACAGATCAGAGAACCCCCTTGTGAATTTTGAGACATTTGTAAATGGGACTGTGGGAGTAAGGCTAGGCTTGTACCCTGCGAGTGCCCCCAGGGCTGCTCGATGGGGCGCTTGCACCCCTTTGTTCTCCAGAGGGGGTCGAGGGAGTAGAGGAATAGCCCTCAATCCCTGTAGTGACCCACCCTCCGCGGGCCCCTGCCCAAGCCTACCTGCTCCCTCCCCCTGGTCCTTGATCCCCTGCGTGGAGTTCAGTGCCTTCAACCACGTGGCCCTAAGCTCCCTAGCTCCTGTCCTGGAGACCCCAATCCCCTTCTCTGACCCTCACCCTGCCCTCAGTCACGTCCCTGTTCCCATGTCCATACGCGGCTCTCACGCCATCTTTGCTGGGGTGGCCCAGCCAGTCAGGCTTCGTTCCCTGGGCGACAGGACGGTGTCAGCTGTGGGGCTGATTTGCTGAGAGCAGCGTTGTAGCAGGCGTGCTCCCCTTGGCTGGGGCAGTCAAGCTCATCCTCTCCCCGCCAGCTCCCTTGGCTCCTCCTTTGTAGCATCCTGCTCTGCCCCTCCCCTCTCCGTCGTCGCTCCGTCTGCCCAGCTGAGTGCGACAGCTGTTGCGTCACCCTCAGCTGTCTCTCCCTCTCTCTCTTCTGCTGCTGCTCGCTGTCCTTTCTCTGGCGCCAGCCGGTGCTCTTGCCTGTCACAGGGACCAAAATATTCAATTTTGACTTTGCAGTTCTAAATCTGTGAAATTAAACAAATTTTAACTTTGATTCAAATATTTGTTTTAGCTCTTTATTTCATAGATGTTACAGGAATTGTTGATTTTATTTAAAAAAAGGAAAATTTGGAAACTTACCTGGAGAATTTTCCTCCTTGTCTGTGTCACAGCCAGACAGTCCTGTGCTGGGTGTAGCTTCTCTCCTCAGCGATAGAAGGCGGGATCCAAAGCCTTTGACCGGCAGTCTCAGCCTGGGGGAGGAGCCACCCTGGCTTTGCCGCCCAGAACTGTGACTGTCAAAGCTTACAAAATCATCATTAAAACTTATTTCAATTATATTAAAAACGTAAAAAAAAAAAAACCATCTCAAGAACAAAGCGGAGTAAAAACTAATATAGGAACTCTTTATCGTGGTGTGGCGAGCGGGTCCATAGTTGCCGTGAACTGTGAGCTGAGCGGAGAATTGACTGCACCTGAAATTGACCAGAGGGGAGGAGCTGCAAGGCGGACCAGAGGCCTCAAAGAGAGCGGCCGCCACAGGGAGAGTGTGTGGCGAGCGGGTCCCTAGTTGCCATGAACTGTGAGCTGAGCGGAGAATTGACTGCACCTGAAATTGACCAGAGGGGAGGAGCTGCAAGGCGGACCAGAGGACTAAAAGAGAGCGGCCGCCACAGGGAGAGTGTGTGGCGAGCGGGTCCCTAGTTGCCATGAACTGTGAGCTGAGCAGAGAATTGACTGCACCTGAAATTGACCAGAGGGGAGGAGCTGCAAGGCGGACCAGAGGGCTAAAAGAGAGCGGCCGCTGCAGGCGGCGCCAGAGGCCACGCCGGGGCAGGGCGCCTAAGGGCTGCGTGCGCAAGGGTGGAGAGGAGGAGAATCTATTTACCCTTAATTTTCAGCCACAAAGGGGGTTGAGAGGGTCCAATCGAGGGCCTCCAGAGGGTGTAACATTTACAGTAGGGGAGTCTGTTGGGCCGTGGAATGTCGGTAAGGAAGAGGGGGAGAGGGGAAGGAGATAGGGGCCCAGTTAATCAAGCCAAAAGCCCTAACCAATGGAGGGTAGACACTTTTATGTCCAAACCGGGGCCCAAACTCCTGCCGCCCATGGGTGAGTCACAGGAATCCCCCTGTGATAATCCCCTGGTGTTATTGCAAAGCACCTCCCCTACAAGGATTTTGCCAGAGGCCTTTCAGCGATCCTCGACGCCGAGTAAAATACAGGGTCCCTCGGAGTGCTTCTCCTTTTCAGTGGCATCTCCACAGCCAGGGGATAGGAGCTCTATAATGGCATGTCTGGACGATCATGTGCTCCTGACCGCATCTTCTATGCGGTTTGTTTTCCACCACCTGAATAAGGTGTTGGTGGAATTAGGAACCTTATCTTCTTTAATACGAACTTCAGTACAGGGTATGGGTAAAGATGTTACTCTAAGGCAGGGGGAGCAGCTTGGGCCGATGATTACTGATAAGGGTGAGAGGCCAAATTTGAAGAACCCTAGTCATTTGTTATTATTATTATTATTATTATTATTAAACATTTATTTGTATCAGAAGGATGTCACCGTAGGGTGTCACCCAGTGGGCTCTATGGAGAGGTCTGTGATTCGGAGCTCAGTAGCTTATTCCATCCCTGTTAACTTAGCAAATTATAATAGACTTCCGCTGAATGTGGTTTTTTCTATCTGCCCTCTACCGTCAGGCTTATTACCATTCTGGAATTCTGCTTTGGACGTAGCGGAACACCTAAGAGTACTACTAACGATACCTACAGGTAGGCAGACTCCAACCAGGCGGGATATTATTTCCATTGAGCATTTAAGTATTAGGAAGGACCGTTGGGTCCTCAATGTACTGTTCAATAGGCAAGAATTAGTGGATCTGATATTCCACCAGGCAGGCAGCCTTGAATCTAGGAACGTCTTTGTGGCTCGAGCCATGTACGCAAGAGGAGGGCTGGGACCTTTGAGCTTCCGCCATTGGTGACTTTGCAGTTGAGGGGGTGATGCCCCCACCCCAGGGAGGGGGTCCGGCTCCCAGAGCGGGGGGGGGGCAGCTTTAGTGGGTCCCAATAGGCCAGTGGGACCTATTATTGAAAATGTGGGTCGGGACATTTCCCCTCCAGAGGACCAAATGGAGTGGGATAAGCCAATAGGTGGGGAGGATCCAACGGTGTGTATAGAAGGTCCGAGCTGCCAGGGAGGGGAAAAGCGAGCCAGTAAAGTCATAATCCATGCCTCGAACACTACTTCTAACCCTTGTACTAGGAGGAATCAGAGTCCATATTTTTTGAGGGGGCAGGCTTCCATTATAGACCAGATGGAGGGTATGTATAATCATTTAGAGAGAGTTATGAAGTTGCAGAAGAATGCGTTGGGATACTCGAGTAAGGCATGTGACCTGGGGGTGGGGAAGGTGCCACCTCACCCCCAGTCCATTATAACTTTGAATAACTCGTTAATATGCTGTGTGTCCTCCCAGGGGGTGGAGTCTGGAGTCTCTGGGGAGAGGATATCAAGGAGGATTAGGATAGATTGCCCTCCTTGCGAATCAGTGCCCCCTCCTCAGACTGAACATTCATCCCCTTTTGGTTCCGTGACATCAACTTTTTTGCATTGTAATATTAGGCAGTATGATGATGAATTTGGCCATTTAGAACAGTTAGCATCTGATCTGACTAAGGGTTATACTGGGAAGGGAGATGAGGGTGTGTGTGTGTAGGAGTTTGGTTTTTGTTAATTCTTTGATGCAGAATTCCCAGAGAGGGGATCAGAGGGATAAGAGTGGGGATGAGATTTTCCCGGCTCAGGCTCCCTTAGTAGTGGTGCCAGGGTCATCTGTGGAGGTAGGTTGGTCGCAGGTTGATAGGGGGGAGACCGAGGACTGTTTTGGGCAGGCAAGGGGGTTACAAACGCAGGTGGACGATTGACTCCTGGCCACAAACCACAAGGTGGTGAAATTCCTCAGTTGGAATATCGCGGGTTAGAAATCGCATATTTTGGACATAGATTTCCTTCCCTTCCTTGAGGAATATAATATCATATTGTTGCAGGAAACTTGGGCTTTAGATGACATTACATGTGCAGGGTTTATGGTATATACGCTGCCGGCAACTCTGGCACTGGGCCCGGGTAGATCAAGCGTCGGCCTGGCGCTTTTAATTTCCCTAGATCAACAGGTTAATATAAAGTGTTGTGGGTCTTTGGCCTCTAACTTTGCCTTGCATTATTTCAGGTTTAAGACGGGTCTTGAATTGTTGATTATGAACATTTACCTGCCACCGCCCTCGTCCCCCTTTTTCCCGGATGATTTTTGGTTTAGACTAAGGGGAGAGTTAAGGAAATGGGGCAGTGCATTTCCAGGGGTGATTTGGGTGCGGGGGGGGGGGGATTTTAACATTAGAGTTGGGGAGTGGGAGGGACCCGAGGGCTGGTTATGGCTAGATGATTCAGATATAACTCCCAATAAGCGGGTATCGCACGATCAAGTTTGTGGCCCTGGGGCAGCTCAGCTCAAAACCTTTTTGGGTGATTTTGGGTTGGTAATGCTGAATGGACGCACCCCAGGGGACCAGGAGGGGGCTTATACATTTCATTCAGCCAGTGGATCAAGCGTGATTGATTATTTCTTTATCCCAGAGAGTTTTCTGGCTAATGTGTTAGAATTTCGGGTAATTCCCAGATTCAAAACTAACCATCTCCCTCTCTCCCTAGTACTGATAGATCCTTTAAGTCAGGAGGGGTGGAGGACAGGGAAGGGGGAGGGAGGAGGATTGGAAGATGCCCTAGTGCGGGTTAAGTGGGGCAAAGAACTAGAAGTAGCCTTCTCAGGGTTTGTACAGCAGAAGGAGGTGAGGGAATTGGTGGAGGAGATGGTGAATATGGAAGGCAATTGGCTGAGTAAATTTGAAGAACTTTTGGATGGGTTGGTATCCCTATTATCACGGAGGGAAGAGGGAGGTTGTCGTAAGAAGAGGGTTCCATCATGGTTCAATAGGGATTGTAAAGCCCTGCAGAGTAGACTGAGGAGGCTGGTGAAGGAGGTAAGGAGGAATCCATCCCCAGACAACAGGCATGAATTAGCATCTACCCATAGGATCTATCGGGAGGTTGTGGCTGTAAATAGGTTGAAGGCTCAATGGGAGGGTTGGGATAGGTTGTTGGATCTAGCCCTCCATAAGGACTCTAAGCAGTTCTGGGACTGCATCAATGCTAGCCTGTGGGGAAATAGCAAGAGGGGTGCGGTGATCCCAGTTGAATCTTGGGTGCAGTTTTATACCAGAATTTTCTCCTCTAGGAGGGGACCTGATATTGTAGTTTTACCCAGTGATGGGTTTCCGCACTGGCTGCCGGTCTCAGAAGTGGCGGTGGTGGAATTTATTGGGAGACTGAAAGCGGGGAAAGCCCTGGGGGATGATTTCATTCCCCCGGAATTATTGAAATACAAACCGGAATGGTGGGCTAGATGGTTGGTGCCGTTGTTCTCTGAGATCAATGCTACTGGGGAAATTCCAAAATCCTGGCAGAGGGGAATAGTGGTCCCTATTTTTAAAAAGGGGGACCCGCATTTACCGGGGAATTATCAGCGGATATGTTTGCTGAACATCTTAGGGAAATTATATTCACGCTTCCTGTTGGAGAAGTTGGTGGGATGGGTGCAGGGGAATGGGATATTGGAACCCGAACAGGGGGGGTTCCAATGTGGGAAATCTACATTGGACCAGGTTTGTGTCCTTTATGCCCTTGCAAAGAGAAGTGTAAACCATTCAGGGAAATGCTATGCCTGTTTTGTAGATCTTTCTATGGCATTCGATTCAATCAACAGGGAGAGGTTATGGAGGAAGCTTGAGTCATCTTCTATGGACCGTAGATTATTATTTCTGCTGATAAAGGTCCATAGGAATAACTTGATTCGAATCTGTCCTGGTGTGGCAAATTCCCTTTCGGAAGAAGTTCCGGTGCATAGAGGGGTCAGGCAGGGGTGTCTTCTTGCCCCTGTTCTGTTTAATCTCTTTCTCAACGATCTAATCCCCTTTTTGTTGATGTTGGATTCGCATGCTCCCTTTTTGGGCACTAGGAGTATCCCTGCCCTCCTGTATGCGGACGACACTGTATTGATTTCCCAATCCCTAGTGGGTCTTCGGAGGGCAATGCAGGGGTTTGGGACGTACTGTGTGCAGGAGGGCTTAGAGATTAACTTTGGGAAAACCAAAACCATGGTGATGGGGGCTGGGCCCAAGGGGAGACTCCATCGTTGGATGATTAAAGATAACCCTATTGATCAAGTGAGGGAATTTAAATATCTGGGGGTAGTTATATCAGCCTCCTTGAGCTGGTCATCTCGCTGGAAGGCAGTGGTACTTCAGTGTAAGAGATCAGTAGGGGCTATCCTGAAATATTATTTCTCGCATGGGGGGAGATTGCCCCTGCCAGCTCTGCGCCTGTTTAATGCCAAAACAGTAGCCCAGTGTCTGTATGCCTGCCCGGTATGGAGCTTGCAATTCTTGGACAAAATGGAGATAATTCAAAACCAATTCTTGTGTAAGATTTTGGGAGTCCCGTGTGGGACCCCGGCAGTGTTGCTATGGCAGGAAACAAAGAGCCCCACTATCAGGGGGCGGGCCTTGATTACGATTTTGAAATTCTGGGTAAAGACGGTTCTGTTCCCGTCAGGGGTAAATTCCCTCCTTTCAAGAGCAGTGGAAGAGGGGCTCCTGGACCCATGGGTGCGTCAGGTTGAGGAGTTTGTGGCGGCCTTAGGATTTTCAAGGGAAGCTGTAGCACACGTGGGCCAGGAGGGGGTGGTGTCATTACTGGAAAGGCGAATACGGGATCAAGAGCTCCAAATGGAGAACTCGCGTCGGTCCTCTCAAAGGGTGGCCCCGGAGTATTTTCCACCGGGCCTAGGAGAGGAGGCGCGTAGTTATCTATTTTCTTGGCAGGATGCTGGGCTGCGCCAGATTTTCACATGCCTGAGGTGTAATGTTTACCCATCAGCGATGAGGGAAGGCCGTTGGGAGGGTATCCCGAGGGATAAAAGATTTTGTCAACTATGTGATTGTGCTGAAATGGATTCTGTTGCCCATGTATTATTGTATTGCCCTGCCTTAGCAGCTCCGAGACAGGCCCTTCTGGGAAACTATATGTTGGGTAGTTCTGATTTAGGGGTATTAGTAGGGAAGCTCCTGTCTTGGATCGACATGCCCTGGTCAAAATCGGTGGCGAGATTAGGGCGTATATTTGTTAGGCGCAGGGCAGCTCTGGGGTGCGAGCCTTTGCCTGAGGATGCTTGGTTGATCCCCCAGGATGGGCATATGGTGTAGGTGTGGGGGACTAAGGTGGGGACCGAAAGCTTATAGGCCTGTTTAATCCAAGGGTAACCAGTCTTTCCTTGTTTATATGACTTATTATTACTGTGGGTCGCCCCGGTACTAAATATTCAGGGGGTTTCCTTTTAAGTTACTACCTCTAATGAGTTTTTTCTACTGTTGTATTGTGGTTTAAGCCTGTGTAGGATTTGGTGTCTTCCCAGAGACTAAAATGTTTGTTTATATGATAACTTTGTATATTGCTGATTATATTTTGGTGCATTTTGATTATTATGTTTTTATCATGTTTTATATTGTATGGATGGATATTGCTAAGGCCTTTGGCCGCAATAAAGTATAAAGTATAACTCTTTATCATATAAGACTAGGACTAATCAAAGAGAACCTGAGAACCAACAGTGTCAAACTAACTGTCTAAGAGTCCAGGTGTGACACCCCTTCCCCCCATGAATACTGCATGAACTGGACAAAAAGCATCAAGGGAGATTAAAAAACAATGGGGTGGGTCAAACTGGCTGCCTGTGGCACATACAAGAAGGAAAATTCACCAGTTAAGTCTCTATATTTTCCTTTCTCTGTCTGTGCCGTATGCAGGCAGTCCTGTGCTGGGATGTACCCAAGCAGTACCCCCAAGAATCCACCAACTAGGGTGGGCAATAAGTTTTATCAAATTCTCCTTCACCGTGTCTGTCCGAGGAGTTCACGCCAGGATTCTCTGGAGCACCTTGTGGCCAAAAGTCGCACGTGCCAGAGCCCAAGTGTTAATATTGTGATGCCATGTGAAGGTGGCCAGATGACCAACATGCCGCCTTACAAATATTGTCTGTTGTGGCCCCTTGAAGCCGTGCTGGCAGCCTCAGCACAAAGGGAAAAGGCTGAGACACCTACACTGCCTGTAGCTGTGACACCGCCTGTAGCCCAGCTGAAGTATAAGCTAGAGAAATAAATCCTCTAAGCCACCTATTTCCCATTATTTGAACAAAATAATGGCAACTCTGTGTCTTGATTTATATGGAAGGAAGAGTTCACTTTCATGACCAAACCCCAGACATAAATGTCAGACACCGGAAGAGGAACCGCTCTAAGGTGTCTGCATTGGGGTGCCGGGAGTCATCAGAGACCAGAGGGCAGAGAGCAGTGAAAATTCAGCTGCCGGATCAGACAGGTGAATAGTCTTTGGCAACTGGTTCGTGGTGTTTTTTTACAGAGCTCATGGTCAATCTCAATGTGCAAACAGGGGATATAAATTGTGCTCTCTATCGGAGGGCTCTGATGGATTGTAGAAAGAGGGGGGAGAGGGGGAAAGGTATGGATTAGACATTGGAAGAGAACCATAACAGAGCAGGTGGGGGTGGGGGGAAGCGATATGGATGGAAGGGGAGAAGGCATGTACAGCGTTCAATGGTGACTTCTGTGTGGAGCAGAGGGGGGAGAGACGGGGGTGGAGAGGCAGAGGGGACTTGTGTGTGATCTCTGTATGAAGTCTTCTATGTGGAGCTTCTGTGTGGAGCTTCTGTGAGGTGACATCTGTGTGGAACAGAGGGGGGAGAGGCGGGGGGGAGAGGCAGAGGGGACTTGTGTGTGATTTCTGTGTGGAGTCTTCTGTGTTGAGCTTCTGTGTGGAGCTTCTGTGAGGTGACATCTGTGTGGACCAGAGGGGGGAGAGGCAGGGGGTGGAGAGGCAGGGATTGAAGGGAATCTATTAGAGAAGATGTAACGTGCAGTCTTTTCTGACACAACCCACCCTCCCTTGCTCCAGGAGAGAGAAACAGCTTTGGCTACCTTTGAAACTGAAGCAGTCATCAACAATTAATTGTATCCCTCTGTTCACAGGTTCTTGAATGATTGCACCTGCCAGCACGGCCACATCATTTCGTGAGCAGGTGTTGCTGACCAGAAAGCTCTTTATATAGAGCTCCATAGGAAGAAAGGAACCACAAGATATTAGCACAGGCACCAAAGCGAGGACTGATCAAGCAAGGTAAAAAACACCCAGGCAGGTTATACAAATATGTCGATTGCTGTCTATTACTGGAATATTAAAAATAAATAACTAAGGCAAACCTACAACAGTTTAATGGCTTATGAGTGCAAGGTTCAACTTTGGTAACCTCTGCTCTTTCTCAATGTAACAGAGAGAACTTGAACACATGTCACTGCTGCTGGAGACTGCTTCCTTTCTGAACATTATTCTATACCACCAAAACTGGTTGCAAGAAGTCATGTGACTGGTAAGCAGCATCTCCGCACATGAAGCAGATGAATTCAGATTCCTGCAAGACATAAGTGAAGACTGCAATCGACATTGTGTAGAAGCAATGCAAGCCCGTAATTGTTCAACTGATGTTGTAGACAACCATTGTAGGTGTGATGATGAAACAGTGCCATTGCTCCTTGAAAATTACTACAATGTAATGGACATGCTTGGTTATATAAATAGGATGTTCCCCAACACATTTTCAATGATTGATACTGTTTCGCCAAGCAATAGGGAAATCTGGGTAATGGAAAAAAGTGATGATTGGTGGCAGAGTAATGTTTGCCAGTCTTGGAATGAATTACAGTGGTTTCAAAACTTCAGAATGACAAAAGATGTTTTTACCAAACTTGTTGAAACGTTAGCGCCACATCTAAAGCGTAATAATACCTGTATTCGAAAAGCAATTTCTGTCGAAAAGAGAGTAGTGATTACACTGTGGAAGCTTGCAACTACTGATGGATACAGTTCAGTTACTGATCACTTCGGGGTAGGGGTCTCCACGGTGTGTAATCTTGTCATAGAAGTCTGCAAAACCATTAATGACATTCTTTTGCATAAGGTAATCCGACAAGGATAAAAGGAATATAGAGCAGAAAATCCCCCTTTTAACAATTAGCGCCAGTGCTCAGGGTGCTGAAACATCTCTGCCCAAGAGAGAACTCCCTCCCCCTCCTATGGATAAAAGCGGGCCCTCGCAATTTGTGAAGATTAAGGAGGCTAAACCACCTAATAGTGCCAAAAAGACCTTACCAGGCTAAGGTGTGGTCACAAGACACAAAGGTGCGCTGGGCCCCGGCAGTGATTTTTCATTTTAGTAAGAGAAGATAATTTGGGTTTTTTTGGAAGGGAGCGTTGAACATCGGGTCCTTCATTCAATATCTACAAGAGAAAATGTCAGTGGACATTTTAGAGGAAGAAATGGAGGAGGTTAAGCCTTTACTCTCTAGAGTGCGCTTTTTTAGGTGGGAGGTGACGTTTTCTAGCATCCAAATGCAGGATAGATTATGGAAGGCTAGGACAAATCTGAAAGGGACCGGTATTTATATCCATAGGGCTGAAAATACCCTGGCCAGGGCCTTAATGTTGGAGCAAGATAAAGCAGGTGTGGCAACAGACAGACCTCAAGGTGAAAGGGAGCAGTCCCCTTTGAGCCAAAAATGGTGTGTAATGGACCTAACAGGGTCCTCAGAACAACTGCTTCCTCCAGAGAGGAGCTCCTTCCTTTTGGAAGAGGGGGGACTGCAGGAGCGCTCCAGGGAAGAGAGTCATCTAGTGGTAGTACCGGGATCTGAGACTCCCATATTGGATGCCACTGCTCTTTGTGAGAAGAACTTATCTAGTTCTGATAGTAGTCAAGGGGGGCGGGGGGGAATCTACAAAAAGAAATAAAACTCAGCCAGCAGAGTATAATAAATAGGGTGAGACGCTCCCAATGATAATTACCAAAAAGGGGCCTGCAGTGTATATCGTGGAACATTGAAGGGTTAAAATCTGAATTAATTGATGGTGAGTGGAGAGAATTTATTAGCACAAATGATGTGGTATGTTTACAAGAAACATGGATGTCCATTGAGGAAACGGTAGCGCTTTCATTCAAAGACTATTTAAGTGTTTGAAATAGATATACCCCCGGAAACATCAATTTATTATAACAAGGGCTGTTGGGATCAGCTGAAAGAACTTCTTATGCAGATTAGTTTAAAATACCCCCATAGCCCCATAATCCTCCTGGGAGATTTTAACTCCAGAATAGCGACTCAGGAGGGGGATGAGTATAATCCTTGGATGTTTTCTACATGGGCACTTCCGATTAGGCGATCAATGGATGAGCAGATCAATAAGCATGGGGAGAAATATATCCATTTGCTTGCAGAGCAGGGATTAGTGGTGGTGAATGGACAGGTAGACCCAGATTACCTGGGAGAATTTACATTTGATTCCCTTAACGGGACAAGTGTTATAGATTATGTGTGTCTCCCCCCAGAGCTTTTTAGTAAGGTACTGGGGTTCCAAATTATTAAAAGACTTGAGGGGTCACATTTTCCTCTTTGCCTGCAGCTCTCTCAGAGAGCTAGATCTTCCTCTGTGGAACAGCAATCTGGGGGTCAGCCCGCTATAAGAACACAATGGTCGCAGGCAGGAAGAAATCAAATAGCCCAGCTGTTACTCTCCCCTGCGGGGGTCAGGCTTAGGAATGAGACATTAAATTTAGTCAACTTTCAGGAATTTTATACTCATTTTCAGTTAATGTTAGATCATTTGATACTGTGTATCAAGAAGCCGCCCTTAGCTGAGCATCCACGAAATATTAACCCCTCAAAGGGGTGGTATGATGCTGAGTGTAGGCAAAGGAAGAGGGAGCTGATTGGAGTAAGGAGGGAATGGACTCGGTATAGGCTCCTCGAAGATTGGAATAAATTTATTCAGTCTAGGACGGACTATCTTAAACTCCTCAGAGAGAAGAGGAAAGCAGGGGCTATGCTTCTATGGGCAGAAATCCAGGTGGCAGCTCAAACTAGTGATCTGAAGAAGTTCTGGCAATTGGTCAATAGCTGGTATTGTACCAAGGGTAGTGCTAGGGGGGTCGTGTTTATCTGAGGAGGTGTGGGTTGCCTTTTTTACTGAAATGTACCAAAGCCCTGAAACTCGCTGGATATATCCAGAAAGTGAGATGGAACATGTGGTAAAAGGAGGAAGTAAATTTACCTTTGTCCCACTGGTGGCGGCATTGGCCATGACCCAGATGGCAGCAAGGAAGGCCCCAGGAAAAGATGGTATACCCCCTGAGCTCTTCAAACAGTTTTCAAGTTGGTGGATCCCACTACTAGCAAGATTGTTTACTCTAATTATACAAAGGAGATTCTGCAGGAGTGAACTACAGCAGTTATAGTGCCTATTTTCAAGAATGGTAATCCATTAGATCCAGCCTGTTATAGGCCAGTTACCCTACTCCCAATAGTAGCCAAATTGTATGCTAGGATACTTTTGGAAGCCCTAAGGAAATGGGTTGAAGTGGACCACCCACTAAGGGAAGAACAGGCGGGCTTTTGTAAGGGCAAATCCACAATGCATAATTGTTTCATCTTACAACATCTTATAGACCAATATGTGGTTGTAAAATGTGGGAACCTCTGTGTAGCTTTCATAGATCTCTCGAAAGCATTTGATTCAGTAAATAGAGAGCGTCTCCTCCATCCACAGCACGCACGGGACATGCTGTGGAGGGAGGGGCTACTGCCTTCCATTGCGCTCAATGAGCGCAATGGAAGATCTCGCCAGGGCGGTCGCGCTGACCGCCCTGGCGAGATAGCTTGACTCGGGGGGCTGAGAAGGGAGGAAGCACGCATGTGCTTCCTCCCTGCCTCCGTCAGTCCCAGGTTTCAGCTAGCCTCTGCTGCGCCAGTTCCCGCTGCTGCAGCCTGCTCCCGCTGAGCTCCCGGGCAAGGGGACCCATCTCTGCACCTTGACCTGCCGGTGAGTCACTCGGTGCAGCTACTGGAAGAGCAGCCGGGTGCTGCGGGGCGGGGGAAGCAGGAAGAGGCGAGCCGGAGGAAGGCAACCCTTGACTGAGCTGCCTTGGGAGGCAGAGCTCGCTCGCTCGGCGGGTCCTGTGCGCGCTAGTCTGATCCCTGCTGCCTGTGCACTCTCAGGGGCGCACAATCGGCTCGCAGCTCTCCATCAAGTTGGGCTGGTGGCTGGGGAAAGTTCCCCCCCTCTCCTGGCCGGGCCGCCCTAGTTTATTGCCAGATGATCTCAGCGCAGCAGTGTGGAGCCGCTGAGGCTGCAGCTGTCGTCTGCTCTGCAAGTCTTGTGAAGGGGTCTCTTTGCTCACCACAGCGCTGAGTCACTAGGATCCCCGCTCCCTGAGGCAGCTCAGACTCAGCTGCACTTCCCAGCTTGGCTAGAGAGTTAAGATTGAGACAAGCTTTCTGTTTCTCAGAAGACAGCTGACTTTTCAAGGTCCCCTAGAATTCCCTCGCAGTCACTAGCCTTGCTTGAAAACTACTGTGAAGGGGGGAACGAGGATAGGACTAGCTGGTGTGCTGTTAATACCCTCAAATGAAAGACGTGACCTGACAGTAAAATCCACCGAGTGTTATTAGAACTTAAGTGAACAGGAGCTTTTATATCTGCAAATCCTGTTTGAGTACTGATTTCATCTAACACTCGAATCTAGTTGCATCCCTCTCCCTTTCCATTTCAGTCAAGGTCAAGTTGCACTTTGATTCCAGTTTTATATATTTATTTTGCCTGGTTTTATTACATTAGTTATGGTAAGGGGCTTTGATCAGTCTAAGCCAGGGATGGGGAACCTCCAGCCTGATGGGTCCCTTTATTTCGTCCCATAAACCCAGCTATGCTACTGGCATTAATAACATCCTCTCACAACAAGCTCTACAAGTTAATTGTGTGTTGACTGAAAATTACCTTCTTTTGTTTGTTTTAAATTTGCTTCCAGTTAGTTTTGTGAATCTGGCCTGTAGATCCAGTAAGCACCCTCAAGCACTGAAAGTGTGGGCTTTTAATGAAAATTTTCCAGGGCAAGGATCAGAGACGATGAGGGCATA
>QEPC01006403.1:110202-121804 GCA_003113815.1 Sphenodon punctatus
CCCCCATGTGCAGTCCCCCCACACTGCTCCTCCCACCACCGCTCCGCATGGAAACTCCCCCTATGTGCAGCCCCCCGTCCACTGCTCCCTTCCCACGCACCTCCAACAATGTTGCCAATTACCTTTGGATCGTGTCCCCCCCCACCGCTCCGCATGGGAATTCCCCCATGTGCAGTCCCCCCACACTGCTCCTCCCACCACCGCTCCGCATGGAAACTCCCCCTATGTGCAGCCCCCCGTCCACTGCTCCCTTCCCACGCACCTCCAACAATGTTGCCAATTGCCTTTGGATCGCTTCTCTCCCCCCCAACCGGTGGTTGCTTTCCAACTCTGCCTGAATGGCCTCCTCCCTCCATAGCTCAATGAAGAAGAGTGTCTCCCTTTCACTCCAATGTGGCCCACGTATTGCTAGCTCTTCTTCCATTACTGATGCCGTCTTCTTCTCAGCCTATCTTCCGGCCGCTCTGCTGCCTTCCTAACATAATCTCTATGGTTTTGCTGCATCTGGTGGGGGCAGGAGTGATACAGCGGACTTGTTGCATTCACATACAGGTCATATTTCACACCAGAACATACCGAATGCAATGTCGCTTTCACACTGCTGGTCACTGCAGATCTGTTTCAATCGGACTCCATAAAGGTAGGTTGGGACTGCTTTGAAGAGCGGATTAGTTATGTGCGATATTGAGAGGAATATTTCAATTTAGGGAATTCAGACGTCCAGATTATGTCAGAATTTTTAAAAAGTCGGACATAAACTGCACGTCTGAATGCTGCCTTTGTCCTTGTCAAAGTAACATAATTCCAGATCTGCTGATAGGGCCCCTAAATTCAGAACTTCTGTTGGCCAAAATTATGGCAACGAGGAAGGCTGCGTTATGACAGAATTTTTAGTGACACTTGTAGTTATTCGTAATGAGACCCTTTTCCAGGTTGTCTTGAAGAAAAAAAAAATAGTACCTTGTTGACACCTGCTGAGGGTGGCTGTCTGTGAAGTGTTTCCACCAGGACACAGACGCCTTCCAGGTGGTGGTGTAAATGTAATTGGTCAAATCACCCCATGTGCCAGAGGGTCTCCAGCAACTTGCTTGAATATACAAAAAAGCTCAGTTGCTCCCACTCAATCTCCAAATGGTGAGTTGAAGATTTCTGAGACTGTGAAATTGGACAGGGCCTTGAATCAGAAGACTGTCTGTGGAAGAAGGATGCTCGCTACTCGGAGCAACATGTTTGATTCCCCGAGTACTACGGTCTTAGTCACCAATGGGATGCTATCACGGTTACCACTGCCTGTTGAGTCTTTATCTTTCTCTATACTGCTGGTAGAAGCGAAATTGGTGGGAATGCATATAGGAGCTGGCGAGGCCATTGTTGAATCAATGTATCTATGCCTTCTGTGTACTGGACTCTCCTCAGACACGTCGTGCCATTAGAGATAGGATATTGCACTCTGCCCATGCAAAAAGTATGTGCGACTTGTTGTGAAGAGTCTCTGATCTAATGTCCCCTTGTCCATTGGCATAGGCCATTGACATCATACTGTCGATGTGCATTGAAACATGACAAGTCAGGATCTTTGCTCTGAAGTGTAGAAGCGTGAGGTGATTGTCTGTAGCTCCAACCCCCATAGTGTTGGGTTACTTTGGCTGCCATTTGTCCTGGGCTGGTGCTCCCTTGCAGTGGGCCCCCTACCCAGGAGACTTGTATCTGTCATTATCAGAACTCTAAACGGGTCCTTGATGGCAAGGCCCATCATGTACCAATTCTCTTGTGGTTGCTATTTGGGTCTGCCATCTCAACAAGAATGATTGGAGGGGTCAAAAATGGAAGCAGGCCCAAGAGACTGTTGGCATGCATGACATCATCAAACCTAGCCTGCTGGCCAGAAACATCAGGGGTATTACTGGCGTGTACTGTTGGATTGTTTGAAGCGCTTCACAAATCCGGTCTTCTCTGTCCTTGGTCAGATGGACCCTGTCTGCTGAGTGTTTATCAGCGCTCCCAGGTGCGTCAGGCATTGAGACAGAACCAGGGAACGTTTCTGTTAGTTGATAATGAAGCCGTACTCCTGCAGGCAATCCACTGTCTTCCAAACAGTGGTTTGACCCTCATGGGATGACGGTGTTCTTACCAAAATGTCATCCAGGTAAGGAAATACATGAACTCCTCTTTCTTTGAGAGACACCACTAGAACTATTACCCCCTTGGAGACTATCCTGGGTGAGGAGGCCAACCCAAAGGACAGCGGCTTGTGAAGGTGTCTATATGCGAAACAGAGGTATCTTCGGTGAGTTAACCTGATGGGAATATGCTGATATACTTCCCTTAAGTCTATGGAAGTGAGAAAATCCCCTGGCTGTAGTGTGAGGTGGACTGAACATAGTGTGTCCATTCTGAATCTTTCTTCATTTCAGGAAATGGTTTACTTTCTTCAGATCCAGGATGACTCATATGCCTCAAATTTCTCGGGGACTGTAAAGAATATGGAGTACAGACCTGAGCACCTCTGTTGCATGGTTCCTATAGTCCCTATTTGCAGGAGGTGCTTGATGGCACTGATCATGGTTTGGGGTTTGGTCAAGCTTTAGGAATCGCAAGGAAGAAGGGTTCTGGTTATAATAGGAACTCTATGACTTAACCTTTGGTCACTGTTTCCCTCACCCACTAGTTGGAGGTGGTATTTTCCCAGATGTGAGAAATAGTCTGAGACATCCCTCAGTGGCCGCTGTCGGGGGGGGGGAAGGGGGCAAGGCCTGTAGTCAGGAAGTACCAGAGACAGGGGTCTTATTCTTTCTGTAAGGGCATCTAGGGCCCTGGCCTGTGGACTTGTTCCCATGCTACCATCGTGGTTTCTTATTTCTGGAACCTCCTCTTCTATAGGAAGATTTGAAGGTGTGAAAAGTTTGACTAAATTGGAGCTTCTTCCTGAAGACCCACTATTATTCGTCAGTCATGGCTTTGTCCGTAGGTTCTCTGAATAGCTTATCCCCATGATAGGGAGCAGCAGAGAGAACCATCTTAGCCTGATAATCAGCCTCCATGGCTGCAACCACACAATCCTCCTGGCTGTCACACTATTTTCTATTGCTCATGGTGAAAATTGAGCTGCATCCAGGGTTGTGTATGCTACAAATGACATTGCCACCAACAACCTCTTAAGTCCATCCTTGAGTTCTTTAGTAGGAGCTACGGCATTCAGATCCTTGATCCACAGAAAAAGGACTCTGAAAAAAGTGGAGGCCATTAAGGCTGCTCTGCATGCTGCAGAGGATGCCTCTAAGTTTCTGTCTTCAAGACTTCGATCTTGCAATCAAGAGGGTCTTTGCGGGTGCCCTCACCATCAGTGGGAAGGACTGAAACCGTAGCCAGATCAGAGGCTCCAGCATCTACTTTTGGAATTGCAAAAGGTCCTGACTGGGATTCAGAAAGGGAGTCGAATATATTGGTTAGAGTGGGCAGGCCCTTTAGTATTCCTGGTTGAGCCCACTCTGCCTTATGCAGCTTAAGATATGAGGGCAATGGCAGACAGGCCTCTAAAAGGAGGTCCTGAGGCAGGACCAAATGAACCTCATAAGCCAGTTTCTCCTCCTCAGGAGGATGGAGGGGGCTGGAATAGATAGCCTATTGCAAGCTGCCACCTTTTAGGCTATACATCTGAAAGCTCCGGTTAGAATATGCTTTGCCAGCAAAAACCCACAGCAATACAGTGTAGGAAATACTGCTCTGTATCACTTCGGGTGTTTGCTGGCAAAGCTGCATGAGGGGGGCGTGCGTTCAGACTGGTGGCACACACACACACACACCACGCATATCCTGGCTGTGCATTCCCTCCAGCAGCCAGAATATGCCCCGGGGGGGGGGGGCGGGGGAGGTCTGAAAGTGACCTAGGTAGGGATGGGCAAACAGAACACCGTTCGGATGTTCGGACGTTCAGTCGTTTAGTTCGAAACCCGAGTTTGGGTTCTGGCTGTTCGGTTCGGCAGTTTTTGGTTTGGCCGAACATTCAAAAAAGTGCTATGGGTACCGAAACCAACATTTTTTCAGTATCGGTATTTTTGGTCCTGAAACCACCCCTGGTGTCCACCCCTGGTACCAGGAAGTCTGTTCCTCAGCTGCCTCCCCCTTCCAGTCACATTTTTCCCATCCAAAGTTACATTTTCCCCACCTCCGAATTAATCTGAACTCACCCAAACTTTTCCAAATTGTTCGGAAGTTCAAGCATTTGGTTTGGAAGTTTGGTTCGGTCATTCGAACAGGCCGAGTTCGGGCTAAACTTCAAACTTCCGAACAGTGTTTGTCCATCCCTAGACCTAAGCATCCATACTGTCGCCAGGGATTCCCTAGCAGGAGGTCTGACATCACGGCATTCTACCCAGACAGTTAAACAGGCAGCCTGTGGCATTCCACCCATAGCATAACATAGGGACTTCAACATCTTCCAAATAAAAAACTAAAGCACATACTACAAACCAAACAGAAAAGTGGATACAGGACACAATTCCTCCATTTTCTAACACTTCCCTGTACGCTATGACATCACCACCACAACGAAACCCTTGCTGAAGCCTCTCTTCTCCTCGTTTCACTGGCTCCCCCTCCCCCAACGCATCCTTCACAATGCATCCTTCACAAACTCCTGGTACTTACCTAAAAAACCCTCCACAACCTGGCCCCCCTTACCTCTCAGCCCTCATCTCCTTACACATTCCTGCATGCACTCTCCGTTCCTCCTCTGTTACCTCCCTCGCTTTCCCTCATCTCTCCTGCTCCCCTAAGTGCCTTCGTCCCTTCTACCTAGCTTCCCCCCATGTCTGGAACTCCCTCCCTGCCCACATCCGCCTCGCCCCCTCCTTCCATTCCTTCAAATCCCTCCTTAAAACTCACCTCTTCCTCGCCGCCTTCCCTGACACCCGCTAGTACTCCTCTCTCAACATTTACTGTCCGCCTAACTGCAACCAAGCCAAGCACGTGCACCTGAGACTCCACATCCACTGGAATTTTTTATCCCTTGTCTTTTCATATGTCCCCTATCCCTGTCTCCCCCGTACTAGTCTACTAGATTGTAAGCCATAGACAGGGACCGTGTCTTTCTCATTGTTATGTAAAGCGCCAGGTACACTGCTGGCACTATACAAATGCTTGTAATAATAATAATGAATTAAAAGTTGCCAAGTGGTGGGAAAAGCCCCTTTTCTTGTCCCATTTAAATGACTGCAACTTCCTTGTTTCCTACCTGATTTGCTTCAAACTCAGATCCCTCCCACCTTACCCAAAGGACTTTCCAGGCCAAATTACATACTAAGAGGAGTCACCATCTCAAGTTTATGAGCAATAGAATTTCCAAGGTTTTAACACAGCTTGCCCCTCACCTTAACTGTAGAGGTGCTCTGGTGCCTCTATAATTCTGGCTTTATGGCAATTCTATGATCAGTAGCCAGGTGATCTCAGAGGGACCAAATGATGCTATTCAGGACCCATAGCATACCCAGGATTCTGGCACTAGTAGGGAACTGATTAGGGGTGTGCAATTTGTTTTCATTATTATGATAATGAAAATGAAACTTTTGATTTTCTTTTTCGTTACCATAATACAAAAATGAAAAATAATAATGAAAACAAAAACAAAAACAAAAACAAATTTCTGTTTTTTAAACAATGGGAAAACACTGAAAAATGTATTTCTGGTTATAACCTTGGGGAGATTGTACCTCCAACAGAAGGCACTATGTGTACCAAATTTCAACGTGATTGGATAAAGGAACCCAATTTCAGAAGCAATTAAATGTCATGATTTTAAGAAAAGCTCCATACACATTCCTGGCTCCAGCTTCTTTATTTTCCATCCTATATGCATGAAACATGGGAAGATTATGTCCCTCCCTAGGATTACCAATCCTGCCAAATTTCAGAAAGATTGAATAAAGGGTCTTGATGTTATAGGCCATTAGCTTGAAAATGCATTTCTAGCTGTAACATTTTTATATTCCATCCTGTTTACAAGACATTTGGCAGGAAGGTATTCCACACCTTCCCCATCATCTCTGTCCAACTACAGGACAATTTGATAAAGGGCCCCAATTTTGTAAGCAATTGAAGTTGTCACCTTGAACACCATTATTCAGATAAATAGCAGCACATGCAATGCCAGTCAGAGGCAGGCACCTGGCATGTCAGGGGGAGGGAGCAACCCAACAGACTGACAGACACATTTTCTGGCCAATTACTGCATGCTTATAGCTTTACAGGACCAATTGGTGGTGGCCCTGAGGCAGGCATAGAAGGGACAAAACTGAGACTTTGGGAATAGCATCCCAGAAATCAGACAACATGGTTTATACATTCAGGCTGGCCAATTATCATCACAATTGCATCCTGCAGCACTGTGACAGAGGACATAAGAGAATCTCTATTGACTCTTTCCTAAACAGATGCTTTCAACTTCCCAGTAACAAGCGGAGGAGAGAAGTTGGGATGGTCACAGCACAGAATGAGGATATTTGGTTGATATTTCTGTTAACCAACTGGCATCACAAACAGATCTTATACCACAATGACACATAATAAAATCCATGGCATAGGCTCATTCTCTGTGTATGCTGTGCAGGCTTATAAAATTAGGACCTTTTATCACAAGTTCAAGTTTATTTTACTTCTCATCAGCTCATGCCATAGCCAAAACATAATAAACTTAAACAAGAAATAATTTAGATAGATGGATACTTTTATTACGGCACTGGCTTTTGCCTTGGCCAAACAAAAAGACAAACAAATAACAAACAAACAACAATTACATCAATACGAAATTATACAGAATTAACTACATAAAAAAACTAAATATGAAGAATACAATCTTTTATGGAGCTCAGACAACCAGCTCTATACCTTGGGCTCTACCATAACCACTGAGGAGATTCTCTACAATTCGAGTAATATCTTTATTGCTTCTGCAAAGTATATACCTTATTACATTCTCTACATCATATTATGGTCAAGTATGGCATTAGATCACTGCTTCTTCTCGAATTCTACTAGCCAAATAAGTAAAGGTTGCTACCAACCTCATCTCCTTCTCTGAATTTGTCGTTAATAATGGTATAATTTTCTGATCGGTTGTAAGGTATTCTTTCCCTATCCACAATGCTTTAAGCCATACCTCCCTTATCTCCTCATAGAGAACACATTGGAGCAACATATGCGGTAAGTCTTCTACATCCGTGTTATTAAATGGACAGACTCGCTTATCATAAGGTTGCCCCCCATATTGCCCTAAGTGACTGCCGAGCAAAGCATTTGAAAACTCAAAAGGGTGTAACTTCTGCGCAGGAATGGTTCCCTAAGTTTGTCTAAATAAACCTCGAACTTGTGGACTGTCTTTAGGTAGGAATACCATGGAGCCACTTTCCATGCGGAGGCTACTGCCAAATCCTCCTGGCAGGCTATATCCACAGCTCTATTAGAGATCATCTTTTCCTGCTGGGAAAAGCAGGAAAAGTGTGTTGTGTGTCTTTCCCTCAGAAATAAGCAAAGTAGAACTCCATGCTCCTCAAATATGTGGCTACACAGGTTATCCATGGGTACTGCCAAGCCCCATCATGGTTTAACTCCTCCAATAAACACTGATGGGCAAGGGTCTGATCGTCCTGGTTACACAACTTGCTCCAAAACTGAAGGTAATACTGTTTACCAATACAGGCAATGGGTAAAATACCTGTTTCCGCTCTTACTATGGCACTCGGGGTCCTATGGGACACTCTTAACAGGTTCCTTAGGAACTTATTCTGGACAGCCTCCACATCGGTACATTTCTCCAAGGAGATTATTGTTGTTCCATAAGCCAGCATAGACTGGACCTTAGCCTTAAAAACATTTAGAATAGTAGAAGTCTTAACCTGCATAGATCCAGCTGCTAGCCTTAAGATCCCCTTTGCATCTACATAGCCTTTCAACGCAATTTGTTTCTTATGTCTTGTCCATAGCCCGTTCCTACTAAAGGTAATGCCCAAATACACATAGGAATCCGTTTGTAAAAATTCACTATCATTTATTTTCCACGGGTATTTGTGAGGTCTTCCTCCCATAACCATTACTTGGGACTTATCCAAATTAATAACTAAATCATTAGATTTACAATATGATATAAAATTCCTGAGTTGGTTTTGCATGCCCCCACTCCCCCGTTTTGGGATAGCAATACTATGTCATCGGCATACATCAAAGCTGCAACTGCTCGTTCCCTGACCTTAGGCAAATGACTATCTTTACACATTAAGGCAAGGATAAGATCACTTATGAAGACGTTAAAAAGTAAGGGTACAAGTACACAACCCCGCCTAACCCCCTTCAGGACTGGTATTGGTTTTGACAGTCTTCCTTGTGGGCCTAATCGAATTCTTGCAACATTTCCTGAATGGACGTGGATTAACAGTATTAGCAGTTCCTTGTCAATACCAAATCGGAGCAATTTGCTCCACAATTTCCCCCTCGAGACTGAATTGAAGGCTTTTTTCAGATCGATAAAGGCTAGGAAAGGTTTCCCAGCCCTTAATTTGGTATATTTTGCTATAATATGTGATAATATAAAGCAGTTGTCCATCGTAGACCTATTATTACGGAATCCTCCCTGTTCATCCAGGACTAGCTCTTGATCATATGCCCCCCTTTCTAAGTGCCCAAATAGCATCTTAGTAAATACCTTCCCTAGTATTGGTAGCAGACTTATAGACCTATAACAGACTGGGTCTCTAGGAGAACCCTTCTTAAATATCATGGTCAATATACTCATGCTCCAAGCTATAAGAATCCTCTTAGATCTATTGATCAAGGTAAAATAATTAGCACGATCAAGATATCTGATTATCACAACTATTTCTTCCTCACTAACATATGAATCGAATAGGGATGGGCGAACAGACCGCGGTTCAGGTTCGGCCGTTTGGTTCGGCCACGTTTGGTTCATGCGTTTGGGTTCAGCCATTCGGGCGTTCGCTGAGTTTGTGTTCGGCCATTCGGTTCGGCTGTTAGGTTTGGATTCGGCCGTTCAGCCAAAAAATACGCGAGAGTCGGAAATCGCTCCAGAAACTTGAGTGCGTGCGGAGTTGTGTGGTGAGTGAGTGTGTGTTTGACTTGGTGGCTGCTCGGTTTCTGTGTTTTGGCTGTGTTTGTCTTGGGTTTGGGTGGTTCGTGTGTGTTTAAAATGAAGAAGCCTCAGGCTGTGGTGCTGATCCCCCGGCTGGGGACCAACGTGCCACTTGAGGAGGAGGAGGAGGTAGCGGTCGAGGCCGCTGCCCTGGCAGCTACTACATCTCCTGTAGCACCACTGGTGCCTTACTCCTCGGATGGCGAGGAAGCGGCAGGCTCTGGAGGTACTGCCAGGTTTGTAAACTTTTATTTTACTTTGAGGACAAGAAAGGCTCTATCTGTTGGAGAGAGCTCACTGGCATGCGGGTGGGTGCGTTGGTGGTGGGCATTAGTCCGGCACAAACAGTGGGCATCAGCGGGTGGCAGCGGATGTCTGCAACAGAGAGGGAGGGTACTGTAGTGTGGGGGGCTTTGGCACGAGCAGCACCCCCACCCAAACATGTGCCAGGCTAGCAAGGGTCTCCACTATCCAGTTGCTATCCCATTCCCTACGCACCCCCAAATAAGGGCAGGCTCTTTTCTCCAGCCAGGATTCCATCTCTTGTCACCATCCCTAGCACCCCAAGGAGGGCAGGATTTGCACATGCCAGCCAGGGCCTTCCTAGCTGCAATCCCAAGCACCACAAGGAGGGCAGGGCAGGGTTTGCACGTTCCAGCCAGGGCCTTCCTAGTTGCCCTCTCTAGAATCCCCGGGAGGACAGGAATTGCACAAAATTTCTAGTTGCAATCCCTACTAGCACCCCAAGGAGGGAGGACTAGAGAGCCATCATCATAAATGCCTGATATTTATTTGGTATTCTTATGTGTTTCCATTTCAGAGAGGAATCAGATTCTGGCCACAGCCCTGCTGCTGCTGCTGCCAGGACACTACCAAGGAGGAGGACTCACCAGACACCTAGGCGGAGATCGCCGGTGACACCCCCAGACATTCGGCGCCAGTCGTCGGATGTCTGGAGGTTCTATCACAAGGAGACAGAACTGCCACATGCAAGGTATGGTACGGGGTGCTGGAACAACAGGGAATGAATTGCCCTATGACCTTTTAGGGATGGAAGTCCCCTGCAGAGAGAGATTGGATGGCCACCCAGTCCACTCCACTTGTGGAGACAGAATGCAGACAGAGCTTGACAGACCATTAGTCTGACACAGTATGACACTTCTTATGTTCCTATATTTTTCTGCTCTTTTTAGATCTGAATTAAAGTTGTCTGCCGGCAGAGGGAGGGGACCATGCTGGGGCTCATTAATCATATCTAGCAGCGGCATGATATGATAGTGAGGCGGGCGGGCAAGGAGGAGTCTGGAGTGGCATCCATGGAGCCTCATCGCCCGAAGAAGGGGGGGAAGGAAACCCAAAAAAGGAGGCATACAAGCCCTTCCCCTCCCCCCCCAGCCCCCGACGTGGAGACCCTCGAGCCCCCAGAGGATGTGGAGGTCAAGGCCCTTCGGGACAGGATGCAGCGGTGCACCCTGGCCCATGTTGAGGCGGTCCAGCTGTCCTCTGCCAACCTGGAGAAGGCCCTGGTGGAAGAGCTGCAGGTGGTCCAGGCGGAGCGGCAGAAGATGGAGGCATACGCCAAGTATGTCTCCGCTGAGCTCTGCCGCGTGCAGCTCTACCACCAGATGCTCTCCAGGTGTCATGGGGCGATGCAAGAGGGCTTGGATCACGCTGTGCTAAACGGCGTGCTGAGTGCGCATGAAATCGAAGGCCCTCAGCCCTGCGAAGTGACCCTACCTCTCCTGCCCTTTTATCCCAATTCCCGGGGAATAGGCCCAGTGGCAGCAGAGCAAAAGACTCTTAGGTTTATTATTAAGTTTCATTTCCATGTTTGCTTTTGTTTTATTTAATGTTGTTGTTGTTGTTGTTGCTTTGTTATTCTTGATGTTATTAAAATTGTTACAATAAAAGTAGTTGTAAAGTATTTCTTGTTACGAGCTTCGTTTGACCTGTCCAATATTTTTTTTATCCCTTTGTGCTGAAGTTCTGGCTGGAAGGTGGCAGAATTTCATACAGCTTGTCAATCCCTTCCAGCAGCACCTGCCACCCCATGTAGCGTAGTTATTAACCCAAAGATGTGCCAGCCACAGTGTCTCAACTTGCAGATGGCACCCTAGTAGGTGCAGGGCTTGTGTTTGTGTGGGTGGGTGTGACAGAGACAAAGTGGCTGCTTCTTGGTGCGGTGGAATGACAGCGTAGTGTGCGGGGAATGATGGCCCCAGACCCATCACGGTCCCGGGGCTAGGGTGGCAGCTTCTAGGTTTGGGCCACAGCCCTCCCTGCCTGTAACTTGGCCCTGGAACCCTGACAGTGGGTCCCGGAGCAGGAGTGGTGGCTGCTTGGTGCGGTGGAATGACAGCGCAGTATGCGAGGAATGATGGTCCCAGACCCATCACGGTGGGTCCCGGGGATGGAGTGGCAGCTTCTGGATCTTGGACACAGCCCTCCCTGCCTGTAACTTGGCCC
>QEPC01006403.1:127021-154913 GCA_003113815.1 Sphenodon punctatus
GCCACCGAGAATGCCCTCTCCATTGTGGCCCCCCGCTTAACATGGGGGACGTCCAAGAAGGCACCCCCGGCAGACCGAAGGAGCTGCTCTGGGGCACGGAGGGCGAGGCGGTCCCTGAGGTATGAGGGGCCCAGTCCGTGTAGGGCTTTATAGATCAACACCAAAACCTTGAACCTGGCTCGGCATGCTATTGGCAACCAGTGCAGAACTCGTAACACAGGTGTAATATGCTCCCGACGGTCCATCCCCATAAGGAGACGAGCCGCCGCATTCTGCACTAGCTTCAGCCTCTGGACCAGGAACAAGGGAAGCCCCATGTAGAGTGCGTTACGGTAGTCTAGCCTCGAGGTGACGAAGGCATGGATGAGGGAGGCCAGGTCCGGGTCGGAGACGAACGAACGCAGCCTGCGCACCAGATACAGCTGGTAGAAGGCAGCCTTAGCGGCTGCTTCCAGTATTACCCCCAGACTCCGAACCTGCTGAGCTATAGGAGGGCGAACCCCCCCAACCAGGGGGGCCACTACCTCCTTCGCTCTCCCCACCAACATCATCTCCATCTTATCGGGGTTGAGTTTCAGTCTGCTCAGTCGCATCCATTCCGCCACGGCCTCAAAACATTGGGATAACAACGAGACAGCAGGGTCTGGGTCAGTTGAAAAGGAGAGGTACAGCTGAGTATCATCAGCATACTGGTGACACCGCACCCCGAACCCTCTCATGACCTCCTCCAAGGGCTGCATATATATGTTAAACAATAACGGAGACAGGATAGAACCCTGCGGAACACCGCACGATAAATATCTAATTGATAAAACAGGGCCGTTCGTGGTGGAATGTACACATTAAGAAGCAGCATTTGTCCACCATAGGGGAATTCCCATAATTCCAGCTGAAGCTCTTGTCTTCCGGTTGGCAGTGATTGGCATAAATTGGAAAATTTATCTGCCACTAATATGGCGAGTCCTCCTGAAACTCGACCCCACTTTCTACCACCAACACCTGGAATTGCATATACCCGGAACCCCCGGACACCCAAGATTTCCCCCTCCCGGAGCCAGGTTTCTTTAAGAAAAACCAGGTCATACGTTCTCAAAAAATCCAGCCACTCAAGATCCACAAGTTTATGTTACATTCTGATACATTCCAAGAAGCCCAATTCAAAAAAGTTAGAGCACCTTTGAGAGCTGGAATTTGATCTGGTCTAACAGCCTCTACTTCTGAAAAACTTAAAGTGCCATCTTGACAATTAGTAATCTCCCTCTTGTTCTGGATTTTCATCTTTAAACTCAACAGTCTCTGCCTTCTTTGATTTCTCATAAGTACCTCCGCTAACATCCTCCACCTCTCCACGCTACTGTAACATCATTGTGGAACAAATAATTTTAAAAATAATAATGAAAATAAAACAATTCAGAAATAAACAATACAAAGTAAGCTCTCGGCAGGGACTGTGTCTATCTTATTCTCTGTAAAGCGCCAGGTACATCATAAAAGCTATATAAAAGCTTATAATAATAATTTTAAATTACATAATACAGTCTTTGCTCCTACGTGGAGTAGTGGGGCAGACCACCTACGCCCCTGAAATTAAAACAACAGTAGAATGTAAACAGATACCATATACCATGATCAGAGCATCCATAACCCAATACAAATCTATTTTGGCCCTTTATCACATCTTTCTGATATTTGGCAGAGATAATCCTGAAGGTGTGAGATACAGCCCTGCCAAATTTCATGTACGCTGGTTGGAGTACAAAGTTGTTACAGTCAGACATACATTTATAAGTTAATTGCTTATACCACCAGGACCCTTCATGCAATCCTTCTGAAATTTTGTAGAGATAGTAACTATGGGGAGGGGTATGAACTTGCCAAGTTTCATCCACATAGATGTGAGACACAGACGTTACAGCCAGGAATGTATATGGAGATTTTTGCAAAATAACATCATTCAACTGCTTATAAAATTGGATTCCTTTATCCAATCTTTCTGAAATTTGGTACACATAATGCCTTCCATTGGATGTACAGTTCCTCCAAGTTTCAAATATAATGAAAAACAAAAACTTTACAGACAAAAAGCCCCAATCTTAAAACTTTCTCATTGAGATTTGATGTTCTTGATTTAGGCTGTTTGCCTACATTACCTGCCCTGTGAATCTCCCAGCACGGAATCTCCTGGCTGGGAGTCTTACGCTGATGTCTGCACATGAACACAGGGGTAAAAATGTCATCAGCCTGGTCCCGTGGCGTTTTTTCTTATGAATGACAGGGCTCAAAATCCAGCCTGAAGCTGCGTGTGCTGCATCGCCTGCCGAGTCTCCCATTCACGTCTGGCTCTCTCCTCTCTCTTCCCTTCTCTCGTTTTGTCTTTTCTGGGATGGGGGGGAAAAAACAAGGAAAATAACCGTGCATGTGAGAAATGGTGGCTACACTTTCGGCACCATTTTGGGAAAGGGCTGCACATGTGCAGAACAGCCCAGTGGCCATTTTGTGCATGTGGAGTTCTTTTTGTTTCTTTTTAAGCAAGATTTTCGTGAGAATCTCACGCCATTAGTGAGATCTTGGCAAGATCTCACTAATGATTCTATGAGAGTCTTGTGTGAATCAAATTCTTATTTCATCCCTTAGATTGTAAGCCACAGGCAGGGACCGTGTCTGATTCTATGTTCTGTACAGCACCAGGTCATGCGGCTGGCGCTTTATAAATGTTTAATAATAATAATAATAATAATAATAATACTCTCAACTCTAACCCAGTTCCCCACTGACCTCTTGTAATCATTCCATTCTGTTGCTTGCTATCCCCTCTGCCCAGCTTCTTGCCATTCCATACATTTCTTATTGCAGTGTCTATTTGCTTCTCCTTCTTTGTATTTCCTCTTTTTTCTAATGTTCTCCCCTGTCATTTCCTGTGACCCTATTGCACCTGATAAGCATTTGACTTTCTCTGACTCTCCTTTGTATTTCTTTACAGCTCGTTAAACCCTATTGTCATTTCCCCCAACCCCAGTACTTCCAAAGGATTTTCCATACCAAGCCATTTCTTTTAGTATTTCATTTCTCCTTTGTCATTCCATCATGGCTCCCTCAATGTCAATTAGAACAGAAACCTAAGAGTGGATTTTGCATTTGAAGATATTATTCCAGTTTTTGAATAGTGGATTAGCACCTTCTCTGTGATACTTGACAAAGTCAGTTTGAGTCCCCCAGTTGGTGACATTGTGTGTGTGTGTGTGTGTGTTGTTATTATTTATTATTAACAAACATTTATATAGCGCCAGCAGTGTACCTGGCACTTTACAAAGTAATAAAATAGACACGGTCCCTGCCCCTAGGGCTTACAATCTGAGAGACAGGAGCTGGGGGAGAGACTTAGAGGGAGAGACAAGGGGTCTAACATTCATGAAGATGCGAGGTCTCAGGTGCACGTACTTGGCTTGGTTACGATGAGAATGACAGCAGGCAGGTCCATGTTGCAAGGATAAGGGTAAACCGATCGTAGGTATAGGAATAGTGGCTCAGCAGGATAAAGAGTCAGACAGAGCAGAGCGAAAGAGGTGAGTTTTAAGGAGAGATTTGAAGGTATGAAGGGAGGGGGCAAGGCGGATGTGGACAGGGAGGGAGTTCCAGGCATGGGGGGCAGCAAGTGAGAAGGGAAGAAGGCGCTTAGGGGAGCAGGGAAGGCGTGGAAGGGCGAGAGAAGGGACAGAGGAGGAGCAAAGTGCACGGGCTGGAGTATGGAGGCGATAAGTGCAGAGAGGTAGGGGGGAACAAGGTTGTGTATAGAGTAAAAGACACCGCTGTGTTCTAACCAACTAGTCCCACTCCTCCCAGGAATCCTGCCTCACAGCCCCCCTGCTGTAACCTACTAGCCCTCACTCCCCTCCCAGAGAGCCCAGGAGTCCTGGCTCCATTCCCCATTTCCCCTGCAAAACCATGGCTCTCAACCCTCCTACTCTAAAATTTTAGGTCCCTCTTCTCCCAGACAACCCAAGAATGCTGGTTCCAACTCCATACTTATTTCCCTTTCATATGAGGTTTTCCCCCTCAACTCTTCATAATTTTATCTAGATTGTAAACTCCTTGGGGCAGTGACCTGTCTCTAATCATGACTGCTTTGCACCAGGCATGGATGTTACTGGCTGCCTTGACCAGGAGCAGACTCCCCCTTTGCTTCAGTAGGATGTTTCCTGCCACCAGATGGTACTGTGCAAGACTATCCATCAGCAGGGTGGAGTCCTGCTCCTGCCTAATCTAGGCCACAGCCTGGCTGCGTTGGGCCTGATCCATGCCCAAGCCGTGACCAATGTGACTGGGTGGCTCTTCCTCCAGTGGAGTGTCCTGCTCCACAAGGGGCAGGGATAAAATGTGGCCACCTCTTTGCAGAGCTCTGTAATGCCACAGCACTTTGTGGGGTGTATCTCCCCTCTGCTCAGTTGGTGTACAATGGACTCCCAAGTGACATGAGTCTGAGTTGAGTGGTCACACATTGCACTCAACCTGGCCTGGGGCTGCTGGGACCAGTCAGATCCTACTGGACTCAGGCTGGGTACGAATACTAAGCCTCTACACCAGGTTTTTTAGCCACACTTGCTTGATTAAAAAATGGTATTGTAATGAATCCCATTGGGAAATGTCATTGGGGAGTCCATGGTACGTTAACTTCTTCTCTTACATGTACATGTCTCTCTAAGATGAGACATGGAATCTCAGGTCGTGTGTGTGTGTGTGTGTGTGTGTGTGTGTGTGAGAGAGAGTCAGTCAGTCAGTCAGTCAGTCAGTCAAACGTAGCCCATGATTACATTATAGTTGGTCCCTTTCCAGTTCCTAAATCTGGATCCAGGTCCTGACCCAAGGACTGAAAGACTGAGTTCAGGGTAAGAGAGCAGAGATGCGGGCATACATGCCAGAGGACAGACATCCATGGCACAGACTGGGTTCTTCTGAGACCACCCCTTAAGCACCCCCATCCCCACATTTTATGTGGTCCTTGAAGCTTGTATAATTTACAAAGTGGCCCCTCGGAGGGAGACGTTTCCCACTCCTTCTGATTCTGAAACCAATTACTCCAAAGTAGTCCTAGCAAAGTCAATGGGAATACTTCACAGGACATAATTTAAGGATTGTATCAGATGGAGCAGAACTAGAGCTGTTTTCTAAATCCTTGGTGGTTCACATAAAATGGACCTTAAATTTAAATCATCCCTAAAAGTCCCATCAATAACTTCTGCAAAACTAGAGCACAGTTTCCTCTGTCCAGCTGTAATTTTCCTACTAGATCCAAGATGTGGGAGTCTAATTGCATGGCCTGAGAAGTAGGGATGGGCAAACAGATCGTGGTTTGGGTTTGGCCGTTCGGTCCAGTCCGCTTTGGTTCGGCCGTTCATTTCGTGCGCCGCGTTCGGGTTTGGCTGTTCGGTTCAGTCCTGTTCAGTTCGGACATTTGGAAAAAGGCTCTCTGTGCAAGGACTGATGGTCCCAGACCCATGATGGTGGGTCCTGGGGCAAGAATGGCAGCTTGTACGTATTGGCCACAGCCCTCCCTACCAGTAACTTGGCCTCAGAACCCTGGCGGTGGGTCCTGGGACTGGAGTGGCTGTTTCTTGATGTGGTGGAATGACATCATCTCCGTGCGAGGAATGATGGCCCCAGACCCATGATGGTGGGTCCTGGGGCTACTAGAGTGGCAGCTTCTAGGTATTGGCCACAGCCCTCCCTGCCTGTAACTTGGCCCCAGAACCGTGGCAGTGGGTCCTGGGGCTGGAGTGGCTGTTTCTTGATGCTTTGAAAAATTGACTCTCTGTGCAAGGAATGATGGCCCCAGACCCATGACGGTGGGTCCTGGGTCTAAGGTGGCAGCTTCTAGGTATTGACCACAGCCCTCCCTGCCTGTAACTTGGCCCCAGAACCCTGGTGGTGGGTCCTGGGGCTGTAGTGGCTGTTTCTTGATGCTTTAGAAAATTGGCTCTCTGTGCAAGTAATTATGGCCCCAGACTCATGATGCTGGGTCCCGGGGCTAAAGTGGCAGCTTCTAGGTATTGGTCACAGCCCTCCCTTCCTGTAACTTGGCCACAAAACTCTGGCAGTGGGTCCTGGGGCTGGAGTGGCTGTTTCTTGATGCTTTGGAAAATTGACTCTCTGTGCGAGGAATGATGGCCCCAGACCCATGATGGTGGGTCCTGGGGCTAGAGTGGCAGCTTCTAGATACATATTGGCCACAGCCCTCCCTGCCAGTAATGTAGGCCCCATAACCCTGATGGTGGGTTCTGGGGCTGGAGTGGCTGTTTCTTTCTCTCTCTCTCTCTCTCTCTCTCTCTCTCTCTCTCTCTCCACTAAATCTAGCTGCTGTTAACAATTCTAAACCCTATTGAAATAAATGGAATATCCTAATAATTAACTACAAAGGCCTTGTCCTACAAACACCCTGTATTTATTTATTTGTCTGTCTGTCTAATATAATCTAAATAAATGATAATATGGAGGTAAATGGGTTGAATGGGTGAAATAGGAGGAGGATGGCAGTGGATTAAGAATAGGAAGGAACAAAAACTGCTGGGAGAGAGGGAGCCTTCTGAAACGCCTGCTGTTCAGGAACAGTGACTAGCTCAGAAGGTGTTGGGAAGGGGGGAGGCAATCAGTTTTGTTTCTTGCTGCGCCCGCCTCACTACAAGCCCCATTGGCTCCATTCAGCCTTGCCCGTGGCCAATCACGGACTGTGAAGTCAGTGGTCTGAGGCGAAAAGGGATGGCGATTGGGCAGGCTGGCTGCTACTCCAAGCCTCTCCATCCCTGGTGCCTGGAAGTCTGCTCTTCAGCTGACTTCCCCTCCCTGCCACGTTTGGCCTTCCAGTGACACCACGTTTTTGTCATTTTAGCCACCTGAACTCACCGGAATGCAATCCGAACTGACTGAACTGTTTGGTCATTTCGGCATTCGGAACTGAGTTTGGGTCAGTCAGTTTGTGTTCGGATTCGGGTTCGGTCGTCCGAACAGGCCGAGTTCGGGCCGAACTCCGAACGTCCGAACTGCGTTCGCCCATCCCTACTGAGAAGGCTCATTGTGCTTGCTCTGTACAGATGTCTGGGCAGCAACTACATTTTGAAGTATATATCTCCAGTTATTGAAGTATATATCTTGCCCAGGCCTTTGGGAGGGAGGGTGAGTAGGGTGGGGTTTTTAGTTCCCCCACCTATTTTTGGTTTTAGATTGTATTTTAGCCCTGTTTTAATATTTTTATAATATTTATGATTATTTTTAACTGATTTTATTGTATTTTAAATGCTTGGAAGCCGCCCCGAGCTGCATGGCAGGAGGGGTGGGGTAAAAATGTATTAAATAAATAAATAAATAAATATATTATTAGTGCTTTTGCTAACACTATTTGAGATTGCCCTTGCTTTCTGTGATCCAGTAAGGTATATACCCTGGAGCTGAAATATCAGTAGACACTGTTTGTTGGTTTAGATGGGTATGAATCTAGCCTTACTGTATTGCACCACTGTGAGAACATAGGCAGGGGTATTCCACTATAGTCCTTTTTCTTATTAATATTAATAATAATTAATATGAATACATAACATTAATAGTAGAAAAGCATGAGTCAGTGCAGTGAGTGTCTAAGATTGACTCAAGAGTCTTAGGAGCCAAGAGATTATTCATCTTCTCAAATAAAGAGAAATTACTACTAAGCGTTATGTTAATGTGTATCTTTGGTGCTCCTTGTAGTGTAACTACACATACTGTGGATCATCAGGAGAGAGGGGCAAGGATGATGTTAATAGGTTACTCCCAAGCCATGACATCAGTGGATTTTTAATCATTACATGTGAAGATACCACCAAATTTGACAGCCCTGACATCATCATCCTGAAATGCTAATACTACAGAAACACACTCTACTCCCTTCTATTATTGCACCAGCTGATTGCACTGATGCATTTAATCACCTAGCTGTGCACTTTGTTTTATGGAGAAATAACTTTTCTGGTAGACCATGAACTCTCTTGCTCCATCCTTTATCTTTCTAAGTTCTGCTTCTTGTGTTCCTTTTCCCATGAGGCTGGAACCCCCTCCATGTGATTCACGTCCTCTCCTTTCCTTTCTCATTCTAATTTCTAATAAAAAACAAGACAGAACGCAGCTGATATGTAACAGAGAGGATTAGTTCCTCGTCTAGTGTAAATAACACTGAAGATCCGGTTTAATTACTTTTGCTAACCCTAAAGCGTTTCACTTTATCAGACTGTTTTCTCTTTTATTTAAACACCGTTCTGCTCCAAGCTACATTTTAAAATGCATATTAACACTTCTGAGCATTTTAGCTGTGCACTCCCACATAACCTTTGATTAGTCAGGCAACAACTAGTAAGTGTGCAGTGGTTTTGTCTTAAAATTCTGATTGATCTGACCATTTTACTTACACAGAGATGGATAAACAGCCAGACTTTAGTTGAACCACACTACTCAAACCAAGGCATAGTATACTTTTAAAATGCTTATGGGTAACTACCAGGTAATACTTTTGGATAATCACCAGGACAAACATTTGTGCAGTATGATGTACCCATACATAATGCAGAGATTAAATGAAGTGCATGTAATATGTTATACAAACTCTAGAACAATCCTCTTCCTTTTAGAGGAAAACATCTGTCAGAGATCACAGAGCCCCATGGCCAGTTATCTCTCATCTTTCCTCCTTTGCTGGAAAAAAAAAAATAGGGTTTTGATTTCTCAGGTATTTTTACATAGATTGGATATTTTAGACATTGTGAGCTGATATCAACTGTCCTCAATGAAAACAAATTCTGTTTCCCCTTACAGTATTCCTGTATTATGTACTGTCTCTGCAATTCTTTGAGGATATAGTAATGGTTCTATATGCATTAATTTGTTTTTCTTTATCTGGTTGATGGAACTTTTTCATATGAAATATTTGCTTTTCCCAGCTGAAAGTGGTTGTAAAAGGACTAGGTACATTCACATTGGATACAGCCATCAATAGCTATTTGAAAAGATTAGGGGTGAGAGACCACAGGCCCAGGGGCCAAATGTGGTCCATTGCTACATTTTGGGCCCCTTCCAATTCCTGCATCTGACCCCTGGAGCCTGTACTAATTTTCAGAGTGGCCCATGAGAAGGAAAAGGTTCTTCATCCCTGGACAGGATGGTTGAGAGATGCAACCTCATACCCTCATGCTCAGGTTGTCCATAACCTCTGACTGCTGAAAGTTGGTAGTAAGCAGCAGGAGGATCGCTCCATATATGCCCTGTTCTTGTAAACTTCCCCTGAAACATCTACTACTCACCATTGTCAAAGGACGTGTTCAAATGAGACAATAGGCCTGTTGGCATCCATGTGCAGTCCATGCAGTCCTCACTCACCCTCCACTCCCATATTTTAGTGTGTAGAGCTAATAAACGGGCAGCCTCTGGCCTGCATATCATTGGCGGTAGTCTCCACAGATGGCGCCACTCAGCACTTTCCCTCTCCCCAACCCTGCCTTTCCCAGGGTCCAACAAGTATCTTTAGGTGAACTCTCCAGCTCCCAGTCTGGCTCCTCTTCATCCCTGGATCACCACTTGTCCTCGCAGCTTCTCCAATTCTCTCCCATCTCTGGGGTCCAGCGAGGGGCTCTCCTGCCCCATAGCCATGCTCCAGCCCTGGTTCTCAGGCAAGCCTCCCCTCCCAGATCTGTCTCCAGTGTTTCTAGCTGCCCAACCATTTCTCTCTGGCTCCTTGTTAATAACATGTCAGCTTCATCTCGGGCTGCAGTGCAGTGTTCTCCTCTCACAGACCTGCTCCACTCTGCAGTCTCTCCTCTGGCTCACAAGGGGTCATAGCCTGGCTGTGACCCACCCCTCTTCAATCAGAAGGAGCAGCACTCGCATGCTTGGGCGGCAGCTTCTTGCACCTGTTTGAACTTGTGGCTTGAAGCTGCTGCCAGAAGGGAGAGCGGGGGTGCAAGATTCAGCCTCCCAAGCACGGGAGTGCTACTGCTCCTGACAGAAGTATGGGAGGGGGGAATCATAGCCAGGAAAGGCTTCTTCTCTTGCTGGGACCTCCCTTTTCATCAGAAGCAGAGCTCAATCAGCTGGGCAGGGAGGATTTTTCTCCTCTTGCAGCTCTCTTTTTTCTTGGAGTTACTTCCAAGCTGATTGCTCTCTAGCAGCCATGCAAGGTGTGACTCTGTGCTGCTGACAGACCTGGATGTGGGCAAACCCAATAGATGGGAGGTGGATGTGTAGGCATGCATTAGCATGTGCTAACCCACACTGGCCCACATGGTGGGACCGCAATGTCATTGAATAACGCCGTGAGGGGAGAGTGAGTGCAACTGAGGGTGTTTTTAAACAAGATGCTATTATTATTATTATTATTATTATTATTAAACATTTATAAAGCGCCAGTAACAACCTGGCACTGTACAGAACATACAATCAGCTGCGGTCCCTACCTGTGGCTTACAATCTAAAAGACAAGGAGGGGGAGACAAGGAGAGGGGACAGCGGGAGAGACATGGGAGAAGACAAACAAACATTCAGGCGGATGCGAAGTCTCAGGTGCGTGTACTTGGCTTGGTTACAAGGTGGTCGGTAGCAGCAGTCAGCAGAGGAGGGCTGACAGTAAGAGCAAGGGGAAAGACTAGAGGGCATTGGGAAAGGCAGCATGGAAAAGGTGGGTCTTGAGGAGGGATTTGAAGGAGCGGAGGGAGGAGGCGAGGCGGACGTCGGCAGGGAGGGAGTTCCAGGCATGCGGGGCAGCGAGGGAGAAGGGACGAAGGCGGTTGGGCGAGCAGGAGAAGCGAGGGAGAGCGAGGGAGGGGACAGCGGAAGAGCGGAGAGCGCGCGCAGGAGCGCGTAGGGCGATTAGGTCCGAGAGGTAAGGGGGAGCTTGGTCATGGAGCGATTTGAACGTGAAAACCAGGAGTTTGAACAGGATACGTTCAGGAAGGGGGAGCCAGTGAAGGGAGAGGAGGAGAGGCGTCACATGGTCGAAGCGACGGGCAGAGTGAATGACCTTGGCGGCAGAGTTTTGGATCGCCACAAGGGGGGACAGGTGGGAGCGAGGGAGGCCAGCAAGGAGGAGGTTGCAGTAGTCGAGGCGAGAGATAACCATGGCATGAACAAGGATTTTGGCCGAGGAGACAGATAGAAAGGGGCGAATGCGGGCAATGTTGAGGAGAGCGAATCGGCAGGATTTGGCCACAGAGTCAATGTAAGGTTTAAAGGAGAGGTGCGTGTCAAAAATGAAGCCCAAGCTGCGGGCACGGAGAACAGGACGGATGGTGACCCCATCAATGCAGACGGTCAGGTCAGAGGGAGAGGAGGGGGAGGGAGGAAAAATGAGGAGTTCAGTCTTGGCCATGTTCAGTTTGAGTTGGCGTCGGGACATCCAGGCGGAGATATCAGAGAGGCAGTCGACGAGGCGTGAGCGGACAGAGGAGGAGAGAGAGGGGGTAGAGAGATAGAGTTGGGTGTCATCAGCATAGAGATGGTATTGGAACCCGTGGGAGGCAATAATTTCACCAAGGGACCGGGTGTAGATAGAGAAGAGGAGAGGGCCAAGGACAGAACCTTGGGGAACCCCAACCGAGAGGGGAAGGGAGGGGGAGGTCGACTCGGGGAGGGAGACATTAAAGGAGCGGTCAGAGAGGTAGGAGGAGAACCAGTCAAAGACAGAGCCACGGAAGCCCAAAGAGTAAAGGGAGTCCAAGAGGAGCGAGTGGTCGACAGTGTCAAAGGCGGCAGAGAGGTCAAGGAGGACAAGAACGGAGTAGTGGCGCTTCGATTTAGCGACAAGTAGATCATTGGTGATCTTGGCCAGGGCAGTTTCAGTAGAGTGGAGGGGGCGGAAGCCGGACTGGAGAGGGTCGAGGGAGGAGTTGGCAGAGAGGAGGTTCAGGCAGCGGGAGTAGACGACACGTTCCAGGAGCTTCGAAGCAAAGGGAAGGAGGGAGACCGGCCGGTAACTAGAGGGATCGAAAGGGTCCAGGGTAGGCTTTTTGAGGATGGGGGAGACAGTGGCATGTTTGAAGGCAGAGGGGAAGGAGCCTGTGGAAAGGGAGAGATTGACAACATGCAGAAGGGGGGGAGCGACAGTGGGAGCAATAGAGGTCAGGAGGCGGGAGGGGATCGGGTCAAGGGGGCAGGTGGAGGGGTTGGATGAAGAGAGAAGAGCAGAGATTTCCTGGAGAGAGGCAGGAGGGAAGGATGCGAGGAGGGAGGGGGGCGGGGGAGGGGGCGGGAGGGGAGCGGGGGGCGGAGGGGGGCGGGAGGCAATATCCCGACGGATCTTGTCAATCTTGGAGGTGAAGAACGACGCAAGATCCCGAGCAGCAAGGGAAGAGGGCGGGGGAGGGCAGGGGGGTTTGAGAAGGGAGTCGAAAGTAGAGAAAAGGCGGCGAGGGTCGCGGGAGAAAGATTCGATCCTAGAGGCATAATAGCGCTGCCTAGCTAGGGAGATAGCCGAGGAGAGGGAGGAGAGGGAGAATTTGTAATGGAGGAAGTCAGGGAGGGAGCGGGATTTGCGCCAGAGGCGTTCGGCAGCCCGGGCGCAGGAGCGGAGGTAGCGGATGGCAGGGGTAAGCCAGGGGCGGGGGTCGAGGGGGCGGACGGGGCGAGCAGAGGGGGGGGCAAGAGAGTCAAGGGTCGAGGAGAGAGAAGCGTTGAGAGCAGAGACAGCAGAGTCAGGGGAGGAGGAGGCGAAAACGGGGGGGAGAAGGGGGGAAAGATGTGCGGCAAACTCCGAGGGAGTAAGGGCCTGCATATTGCGGAAGGGGCGCATAGAGGGGGAGGCGGAGGGGGGTCGGTGGGAAAGGCTGAAGGAGCCGAGGAAGTGATCAGAACTAGGGAAGGGGTCAAAGGAGAGGTCAGTTAGAGAACAGTTTCGAGTGAAGACGAGGTCGAGGGAATGGCCGTCAGTATGAGTGGGGGAGTCGGTCCAGAGTCGGAGATTAAAGGAGGAAGCGAGAGAGAGAAAGCGGGAAACAGAGGGGGCGGAGGGCGTGTCAACGTGAATGTTGAAATCACCAAGGATAAGAGTGGGGATATCATCGGAGAGGAAGAAGGTGAGCCAGGATTCAAAGTCCGGGAGGAAAGAGGAGAGGGAACCCGGGGGGCGGTAGATGACAGCAACCCGAAGGTGTAGAGGGGAGTATAAGCGCACAGAGTGGGCCTCAAAGGAAGGGAAGGAGGAGGAGGGGGGAGGGGAGAGGGTTTTGAATTGGCAGTGCTTAGCAAGGAGCAAGCCCACACCACCACCCAGGCCCTCAGGGCGGGGGCGGTGAGAGAACGACAGGCCCCCGGAGGATAGAGCAGCCGGGGTAACAGAGTTGGAGGGCGTGATCCAGGTTTCCGTAAGAGCCAGGAGTTGAAAGGGGCGAGAGAGGAAGAGATCGTGGATGAAGGGAGCTTTAGCCACGGACGAGCGGCAGTTCCAGAGGGAGCAGGAAAAAGGCAATTGGTGTTTGGGAAGGCAAGGGATGCGGATGAGGTTGGGGGATGGGGAACGGCCAGGTTTGGGCCTAGGGGGAATGGGTAAGGGGGGATGAGGGTGGGGAGGGGGGATGGGCGTGGGTGAGGATAAGGGGTAGGTTGGCTGGAGAAAGGCTGCTGGTGAAGGAAGAGGGAGAAGGAGGGGGTGCGTGAGAGAGGCTAGAAGGAGGGAGGTGATAGAGGGCGAGGAGGCAAGGGAGGTATAGGGCAGCATCATAGGTGTTACCTGTTCAGGTATCGGGGGGAGGCCAGGCCTGCAGGTGTCGTGTGAGCGCGGGCGTGCTGTCGGGGGTGGCTCCTCGCTGTCCTCGCTCCGGCCACACAACGGCCACAAAACGGCCAGTGCCCTTTTGTCGCCGCCCTTCGGGCGCCGCCCAAGGGCTACCGCCCGCTGGGGGCGGGCGGGCGGGCAGCTTTGGCCTGTGGCTTGGGCTGAGCCCTCCCAGGGGGTGGAGCCTCGCTCACCTGCAGGGGATGAGCCCTGTTGCTACCACACATGGCCACCTAGGAGGCATTCATCTAACCACGTATCTGCAGGTGGAGCTGGGGAAATGTGTGCTCCTGTGAGTCACTCATGGCCACTCCTAGCACACTATCAGGAAATCTGGAGCACACTATGTGGAGCAAGCCAAAAAAGTGCATGGCAACAGGTGTTCATGCGCCCCCTACCTGTAGGAACTGAGGTGGCCACCCACATCAGCAGATGGGTCCTCCGCTCATAGTGGCACTATGGCCGGGGGACATAGCCTTTGCAAGTTGCAGGAACTAGTCGCAAGCATTGGGGAGCTGGTTTCCCCAGTGTTCACGCCCAGAACATGTCCATTTCAATGGCCAGCCCAAAGTGTTTCCCCCTCCCCCATGGTGGGAGTGTGAGGCAGCTGCCATAGTAGCCATGGTGGTAACCACCCATGAGAATCCCTCTCCACTCACTCCATCCGAGTGGCTGCTCTGCAGCTGTGCCTGTTAGTGGCCGTGGACCCTCCCCCCCCCCAAACCTTAAGAACGTAAGTAGTGCCATACTGGGTCAGACCAATAGTCCATCGAGCCCAGCACCTGTCTCTGACAGTGGCCGATCTTGGTTGCTTGGAAGAAGTACTTAATCAGGTCACAATGGGGGATCCGTTCCCGGTTGTTCATTCCCAGCTCCCGACAGTAAGAGGTTTCATTCCCCAAACCTACCTGGCTAATAACTGCCAATGGGCCTGTCCTCCAGAAACTTGTCCAACCCTTTCTTAAATCCATCTATACTACTGGCCTTGACCATATCTTTGGGAAACAAATTCCACAACTTAATTATTTGTTGACTGAATACTTTATTTGTTTTAAATCTGCTACCTGTTAGTTTCATGGAGTGTCCCCTAGTTCTAGTACTATTTGAGAGGGTATATAACAGTTCCCTATTTACTTGTTCCACACCACTCATTATTTTTAACTTCTATAATATCCCGTCTGTCATCCCTTCTCCAAGTTGAAGAGCCCCAACCTATCCAGCCTCTCTTTATAGGGGAGCCATTCCGTACTCCTTATCATTTTTGTTGCCGTTTTCTGTACCTTTTCTATATTGACTATGATCCTTTTCACACAGACACTCTAACACCGATAAAATGGGTGTTACATTTTATTATACATGGTACAGGGCAACACTGCAGTCCTGAAACATGGGTCCTTTTCACACAAGATCCCTCCACGCAGTTTCACTAGGTGGAGATGGGGGGAGGTGTCTATGTAAACACCACTTGTGGTGGGTGTAGGTGCATGCATACTAGGGATGGGTGAACAGAATGCGGTTCGGATGTTTGGTCGTTCGGTTCAAAATCTGAGTTCGGGTTCGATGGTTCGGTTCAGTCCAGTCGAGTTCGGGTTAGTTGAACTTGGCCGAACAGTCCAAAAGGCACTATCGAAACCGGAACCGAACCAAAACAGAAACAGAAACTTAACCAAAACTTAGCCAAAACCGAAACAAAACCTTAATTTTTTTTTCTTAAAAGACATTTTTCCTGCCCCCAAACTCTTCCAAACTCATCCAAACACAACCAAACAGTTCGGTCATTCGAGAGTTTGGTTCGGACATTCGGTTCCAACGTCCAAACAGACCGAGTTCGGTCCGAACTCCGAACATCTGAACCACGTTAGCCCATCCCTAGTGCATATTCCTGCCCAACACCCATCTCCACCCACAACCCACCCACGGAGCAATTGGCAGTGGAGTTCGTTGCTTCATTGGTGGGTGAAGATGGGTGTTGCACGGGAGCATGCACGCACCTACACCCACCACCCTCGGTGTTTACACAGACACCTCCACCCAGAAAAATGCACCCCATCCACCGCAAGTGGCGTTTACACAGACCACCCATCGAGTGGAGGCCACCCATCGAAACTGGGTGGAGGCATCTTGTGTGAAAAGAGCCCATGTTTCAGGGCTGCAGTGTTGCCCTGTACCATGTATAATAAAATGTAACACCCATTTTATCGGTGTTAGAGTGTCTGTGTAAAAAGGGTCTATATCTTTTTTGAGATGGGGCAACCAGAACTGCACGCAATATTCAAGGTGTGGTTGCACCTTAGATTTATATAGTGGCATTATGATATTTTCACTTTTATTCTCTACCCCATTATGAATAATTCCTAACAGTCATGCTAATCCCATGCCCCATGAAGCCTGATCACACCCCTGTGTGCATGCAAATGTGCACAGGTTCCAAGCAGCACAGTGTGCTGGCAATGGGAATGCACACAGTTCCCACATGAGCATGCGCAGGTTCTGTGGGGCATTGGATCGGCCACACCATTTGCTGTTTTGATGGTTGCTGCACACTGAGCTGAGGATTTCAATGTATTGTCCACAATGACTCAAAGATTGTTTTTCCAAGTGTTAACTCCTAATTTAGAACCCAGCATTGCTTACATATAGTTTGGATTGTCTTTCCCTATGTGCATCACTTTGCACTTGTCCACATTAAATTTCATCTGCCTCTTAGATGCCCAGTCACTCAGTCTCACAAGATCCTCCTGCAATTCTTCACAGTCCACTCATGTTTTGACTACTTTGAATAACTTTGTGTCATCTGCTAATTTGATTTTCCAGATAATTAACAAATACATTAAACATCAGTCCCAATACAGATCTCTAGGGCACTCCACTACTTACTTCTCTCCATTGTGAGAATTAACCATTTAGTCCTACTCTTTGTTACCTATCCTCTAACCACTTACCACTCCACAATAGGACACTGCCTCTATCCCATGACTTCCTAATTTCCTCAAGAGTCTCTCATGAGGGACCTTATCAAATGCTTTCTGAAAAATCCAGACACACTATATCGACCATCTCACTCGTAATCACATGCTTCCATGTTGATTCTTCCCCATTAAGCCATGTTTATCAATATGCCCCATAATCCTGTTCTTAATAATCATCTTCACCATTTCCCCTGGCACAGATATTGGACTCACTGGTCTGTAGTTTCCAGGATCACTGTGCTCATTTAAAAATGCCCTGAATGGGGCCTGTGGGGAGTGGGGAGGTTGTGTGCCAACATCTGATGAATATCTAATTAGACTGGCAGGCAAACATCCACCTGGTGAGTGCTAATGCAAGCTATTGTCTCACTTGTTTTCACCCTAGGACAGGACAGTGGACTAGATGGACCGTTGATCCAACACATGGTAGTACTTATGGCATTGTACAAGATCAAAAGAAGTTTGACAATAATTAAGCAGAAAGTGATCTGATACCATTGTGTACCATGCTGATCTGCTTTGTCTCATTGTTTTCTTGCGTCCCCTGCCCCCCCATCTGTCTGTACATACTTGTTGCTTTATTTTATGTAGATTGTAAGCTCTTTGTCATGGGGATTCCAGACATTATGCCAACTCTGGCTGCTTCTACACAAACACAATTCTGGCATGACATCCTGGGCTTGTCAATCTATGATAACGTACCACATGATAATTCATTTTCCAGACTAAAGCCAGAACTCTGACCGAGAGGTGAATACCTCTGCTAGAGCATTGGTCTTCTCATTAATTGTCTGGGATGTAAATTTCCAGTGGGGTTCTGTATTTGTGTAGAGAGCTGAGACAGAGTAGTTCCAAATGGAACTGGATTGTGTCACACAGCAGCAGAGGCCCGGCCAGGGTTTGGTGGTTGGCACCCCTACTTGGTCGGGCATTGCAGGCTGCCAGGCATCGGTGGAGCAGCGGCAGAGGCCTGACCAGGGCTTGGTGGTTGGCACCCATATTATGTTGGGCACTGCAGGCTGCCAGGCATCGGTGGAGCAGCAGCAGAGACTCGTCCAGGGCTTGGTGGCTGGACCCCTACTTAACCGGGCATTGCAGGTTGCCAGGCATCATGGCTGCCTGACTTCGGGTGGTGTGTGAAGGCAGCTTAAACTGGGGGGGCCAGGAAACCAATCAGGCACCTAAACTCCATGTTCCTGACCACTGAGAAGGGCTGCCCATTGAGCACAATAATTTCCCCCTCCATGTGTGTGACTTTTCAGTTGAAAGCCATGCCGCCCTCCACGTCCTGCAGCTGCCAATGGACTTGGCAACTGCCCCCACCCCAGCTCTTGATGAAGTGGATGGACAGCCCTCACTGCCTGTAACATAGGCCCCAGAACTCTGATGGTGGGTCCTGGAGATGGAGTGGCTGGCTGTTTCTTGATGTGGTGGAATGACGTCTCCATGTGAGCTGAATGATGGTGCCAGAACCCTCGTGGTGGGTCCTGGGGCTGGAGTGGCAGCTTCTGGATAATGTGGATGGACAGCCCTCCCTGCCTGTAACATAGGCCCCAGAACCCTGATGGTGGGTCCTGCGGCTGGAGTGGCAGCTTCTGGATAACGTGGATGGAGAGCCCTCCCTGCCTGGAATGTAGGCCCCAGAACCCTGATGGTGGGTTCTGGGGCTGGAGTGGCTGCTTCTTGATGCGGTGGAATGACGGCTCCCTGTGAGCGGAATGACGGCCCCAGAACTCTGATGGTGGGTCCTGGGACTAGAGTGGCAGCTTCTCGATGTGGTGCAATGACCACTCCCCATGAGTGGAATGACAGCCCCAGAACCCTGATGGTGGGTCCTGGGGCTGGAGTCATTGCCAGTGTCCTGGGGCTGGAGGCTGCCAGGCATCAGTGAAGCAGCCTGCAATGCTGCTTCGCCGATGGGCATTGCAGGCTGCCAGGCATCGGTGGAGCAGCAGCAGAGGCCCATCCAGGGCTTGGTGGCTGGACCCCTACTTGACTGGGCATTGCAGATTGCCAGGCATTGTGGCTGCCTGACTTAGGGTGGTGTGTGAGGGCAGCTTAAACTGGGGGGCCAGGAAACCAATCAGGCACCTAAACCCCATGTCCCTGAGGCCAGGCCATGACCTGGCTGGCACCCCTACTCGGCCAGACATTGCAGGCTTGCACCCTACTCTCTGGATTTGAACAAGCTATTCTGCCAATTGATCAAGCCTTGTCCAGTGGTGAATCACGTGGCCACCCAGTAGCAGACATTGGATTGCCAGGGCACAATACCCATGGCACAGCAGAGGAAGCAGAAGCGGACATTGGATTGCCGAGGCACAGAACCTATGACACAAACAGCAGAAGCAGCATTGGCAGCAGCAGCAGACATTGGATTTCCTGGTAGTGGAACCCATGGTACAGACAGCAGAGGCAGCATTGGCAGCAGCAGCAGACATTGGATTGCTGGGGCACAGAACCCGTGGCACAGACAGCAGAGGCAGCATTGGCAGCAGCAGCAGACATTGGATTGCTGGGGCACAGAACCCAAGGCTCAGACAGCAGAGGCAGCATTGACAGCCGCAGCAGATACTGGATTGCGGGGACACAAAACCCATGGCACAGACAGCAGAGGCAGCATTGGCAGCAGTAGCAGACATTGGATTGCTTGGTAGCAGAACCCATGGCACAGGCAGCAGAGGTGGCATTGGCAGCAGCAGTGGACATTGGATTGCAGGGGCACAGAACCCGTGGCACAGACAGCAGAGGAAGCATTGGCAGAAGTAGCAGACATTGGTTTGCATGGGCACATTTGGATTTGCCAGGGCAGAGCATCCATGGACCAGCAGACAGAAGCAGCAGGATTACCATTTACCAGGCCAGTGGGGCACATCACCCAGGGTTTCTAGGGCAGGCAGACAGGCACTTTGGCATGAGAGGCATGCAGGCTGGGGCAGGGCTTCAGCTTTGCCCACAGGGCGGGCATATAGGTAGCGTGGCATGAGCATGGGAAAGCTGGCTGAGGCAGGGTTTGATCTTGGCCATCTGGGTGGGCAGGCAGACAGGCAGCGTGGTATGAGCATCAGAAAGCTGACTGAGGCAGGGTTTGATCTTGGCCACCTGGGTGGGCGGGCAGACAGGCAGCATGGCATGAGCATAGGAAGGCTGGCTGAGGCAGGATTTGATCTTGGCCACCTGGGCGGGCGGGCAGGCAGACAGGCACTGTGGCATGAAAGACAGTAGGGAAAGCAGGCTGGGACCGTGGCAGGGCACTCAGATAGGCTGACAAAGACTGTGCAGTGTGAGAGAGAGAGAGCCAGTCAGATAGGTGGCCCGAGATCGTCTAGCCAGAGGTCGGCTGGCAGGCTTACAGCTTCCCAATGTCACCCGGCATCATGAGGTCAGTCAGATAGGCCAGCCCAGGTCATCTAGTGAGAGACAGAGAGGCAGGGTGGGCGCTGGGCATTGGAAGGGAAGGACAGCACCCCAGCAGCCCAGATTGAAGAGGAGTCTCATCCCAAGACTGCCCCTGGCATAGGATGGCATGTGCCACTGCACCATCAATCCATGTCCAGGGGCAGCTTGGGGAACCCAAGCAGCGAGAGGTTCACCTTAATAAAAAGCAACTGCTCCACCAACTTGGCCCCCAGTCTCAGGCGGTGTGGCGAGCAAATGTCCCCTGCCATAGAGAACACCCTCTCGTTGGGGACACTCATTGGTGGGCAGGACAAGAGACTCTTGACCACTTTGGAGAGGGCCGGCCACACGTTAGTCTTGCCGGCCCAGTAGGCCAAGGAATCGTTGCTGGGTTTGATACACAGCTCCTTCTCCAGGTAGTTCTCCACTGCTTCTGAGGCACTGTCGTACTCCCTCACGTAACTCTGCCTGGGCACCACCTCCACCAATGCCCTCAGCCACACTGCCTGCCCTGCTGTGCATGAGCCCATGCTCGCCAGAGTGCCCTGCACATACGAGCTGCTGCTGGAAATAGGGGTACTGCTGCTGATGCTCAGCCTGCTGCTGGTGCTGCTACTGCTAGGACTGGGGGTAGGGATAGATCCTGCCGGCTGAAAGGGGTGGCTGCTCCCACTCCTGCCATCCCCAGGGGCGTCCTGCTGCTGCTGACGTGCACTCTCAAGAGCCTGCTCTGCCTGTTGGATCCTCTCCACCAGGTCACCTTTCCAGTGCCCATAGAGCACTGTCTGGCATGCCACACTACCCTTGACCCTGGGGTCCAGCATGGTTGCCAAAACGTATTCTTTCCACTGCAGGAGCTAATCGAACTGTGCCTTCAGCCCTGCCTTCAGCTGCCGCAACAGGGCAACCACCTCATCTGCCAGCTTCCTGCCCTGAGGGCCACAATCCTGCCCCTGGGGAATCTCCTCCAGCCTCCTGAGGAGACTTTGGACCAGAGGGGTCTCCGTCACAGCCAGGAACAGTCTGAACATGAAGACTCTGTGAGCCAGTATCTCCCATTCCACCTCATCGTACCCTGGAGGTGCCCCGCTGTCCGTCACAAGTTGTACCTGATGCAAGGCGGATTTCTCCTTTTGAAGCCGCTCAAGCATCAGGAACGTTGAATTCCACTGGGTGGACACATCCTGCACTAGCTGGTGCACTGGGGAGCCTTGCTCTGCCTGCTTCACCCGGAAGAGGTCGCTGCCCTTCATGCTCTGGTTAAGGAAACCGGCCAGCTTCCTTCCCCACTCGATCAGGGAGCTAAGGGTGCCTGTCCCAATTCCTTTCTCCCCCCAATCCCAGAGCATCCCTGACCACCAGGTGAAGGGTGTGTGTGGCACAAGGGATGCTGGTGAAGCCCCCCTCATGGACTGCCCTCAGTATGTTGGTCGCATTGTCCATCACCACACACCACTTGGTGAAGGGCGCAGCTGGCGTGATCCGTTTCCTCACCATGGCAGTCAGGGCTGGCTTGATGTTCCGAGCAGTGTGGGGGCTGTCCACAACCTCCACTTGAAGCAGGGCCCACCTATACCCTGCTTCGGGAACCCTCCTGCTACTGCTAAATGCTGCCTCTGGGTCCTGCCACCAGTGTGCTGTCACTGCCATGTAGGCGTGCTGCACATTCCTGCTCGACCACAGGTCTGTGGTGAAGTGGACGGTGGCACCCTCACCCACTCCTTTAAAGCCCGGTACAAGGCTGGCATCACCTGCCGACTCAGGGTGGTGCATGAAGGCAGCTTAAACTGGGGGGCCAGGAAGCCAATCAGGCACCTAAACCCCATGTTCCCGACCACCGAGAAGGGCTGCCCATCCAGTGCGATCATTTCCCCCAACATGTGCGTGGCATTTAGTTGAAAGCCACGCCACCTTCCAGGTCCTGCAGCTGCCGATGAACTTGGCAGCTGCCCCCACCCTAGCTCCTCCATGGTACACTGATGCTGCTGCTGCTTCTGATCCCCCCTAGCAGCAATACCGCTCCTGCTGCTAGAGGCAGCTGTTGGAGCAGACGCTTGCCCACTGATGGAGGCGGATGACCTGCTGCTGTAGTCAGGAACCCACTGGCATCCACTGCCCCTACCTGCCTGCTTAACAGCACAGCACTGTGGCATCCTTTCGGGTGCCTTGCCATGGCAGTTGTGCCAAGGCTGGTGAGGACCTGCCCACGTTTCACCACCTTCTGTCACAAAGTGCACTTCACCTCCCTGGGATCATCTGATCGCACCAACTTAAAATGTGCCCAAACAGAGGATTTTTTTGCCCCCTCCTGCCTTCTGGCCCGCACCAGGTGTCGCACCGATGACAGCACTTTTGGGAGGGGAAGAAGATGGTGGCAACACAGCTCTCGGATGGACAGCCATCACCTCAGCACCAGACATCTCCTCCGCAGGACTAGTGTCTGCCTTGTTGTCCCACGAAGGGGAGTACCGGGACCCTGAGGCTGATCGATTGCCCACCATGCTGCTGCCACTTTCCCTGTGTCCCCTATAGCTGCTGCTGCTACTACTGCTGATCCTCTTCCTGCTACGATTGCCCGGGGATCGAGCCCTGCCTCTAGCAGCCGGGGTGGGATTCACTAGCCCTGGACTGCTGCAGACCACCTCAGTAATGGGGGTTGGGGATATTGGTGGCCCTGGAGGAACATTCAACCCCGAAGCACCTGCTCCTGCAGCTGCAGCAGAGACAGCTGCAGCCTCCTGGAGTGCTGCCCTGCATGGTAGTGGAGGACGCTGGCAGGAGGTGACGCCAAACCACACCTCTAGTTCCACTGTTGGGGGAGCCTATGAAGCCTGATTGCCAAAATCAGGCCTGTGCAGTTTGGGGAGTGGTGATGGGCTTGGGCTGCTGCTGCTGCCTGCTGCCATGGCCCCTGCCACCTCTGACACGTGCCTCATTGCCTGCCTTACAGGCAGCAGACCAGCCTCTCCTGCTTCCCTTCTCCGTTTCTCCCACCCGAAGAATGCACACGAAGATTATTTTTAAAAAATTTATTCAAATGTGGAATATAATATATATCTACTACACTAACTCTAATTGCTATTAACTATTCTAAAATCTATGGAACTAAATGGAATATTATCTAATATCTGCAAAGGCCTAGTCCTACAAACACACTATAAAATATTAAAACTGACTCACTACACTCTATCTATCTATCTATCTATCTATCTATCTATCTATCTATCTACACACACACACACACACACACACACACACACACACACACAGGGATGGGGGGGGGGACACAGACAGCTCACAACAAACAACACAGGGAGGGATACAAAACTGAAATTAAACCTAAATCAATCTAATGCTACTCTAAATGAATTCAAAAACAGGGGAAGGGAATCAGGGATGGAATATATACAGGGAGAAGAGAAGAATTCAATGGAGGGTAGGGAGAAAGAACACAGGGAGGGATAAAAAATAAAAATAACAACTAAATCTATCTAATCTAAATAAATGAAACTATGGAGGTAAATGTGTGGAAATGGGTGAAATAGGAGGAGGATGGAATGAATTAGGAAGACAAACTGCTGGGAGAGGGAGACTTCTGAAAACGCCTGCTGACAGGATCAGTGGCTAGCTCAAAAGGAATTGGAAGGGGGGAGGGCAATGACTTTTGTTACTTGCTGCACCCATCTTACCATAGGCTTAATTGGTTCTGTGCAGCCTAGCCCGTGGCCAATCTCAGACTGTGAAGCCAGTGGTCTGACGAAAAGAGGGATCGTGATTGGGCAGGCTGGCTGTTAGTTCAAGCCTCTCTCCACCCCTGGCGCCAGGAAGTCTGCTCCTCAGCTGCTCCCCCCCTCCCTGGGCCTTCCAGCCCTGTTTTTCCCACCCGAACTCATCTGAACATGGCCAAACATGCCTGAACTGTTAGGGCATTCAGTTCAGATGTTTGGTTTAGATGTCCGAATTGGCCGAATTCAGGCTGAACACTGAACGCCCGAACTGCATTCACACATCGCTATGGGAAACAATGCCCTTTGCTGCTATCTGCCCAAGAACCCAGTGAATGATACAAACTGTGTGGGTGGGCTTCATCTGTATCAGTGTCCTCATTTCCATAGGTGCCATGTACTACTCAATTTTGAAAATTTATTGGGACCTGCTAGACAAGTTGCAGTACCTGGACAAAAGCAGACTTAGTTCCATTATTGCAGGAAATAGTCCTAATGGGGTAGAACAATCCTCCATCATTAAGTTTTAGAAATAAGATTTAGAAGTAAATAAATTAAAGTCAATGGAAGTTTTGCCATTGACTTTAATGGCAGAGGATTGTGTTCTGAGGTATGTTTAAGAAACACATGGACCAGCCATGTTTGGGGTCACCATGACCTCCAGAGCAAAAGATCTCATTGGGGTGCCATTTGAATGAGCAGAAAAGACGAGCTTTTGGAAGGTTTGCCTGTTCCTGCTGCATTGTTGGAATAGGGTTTCTTCTATCATTTGGAGCCATGAGAAGCCCTGATGGAGAGCAATAGTCAGCACAGGCATAGTGAGCCCCTTTTGATCTACCTCCTGCTGAAATCACAGAATAAGCAGTCAAGAAGTGGCAACCTAGGCCTTCTAAGAAGAATAGGAGCAAGAAGCCTTGGCAGAGAGTGATGACCAGCATAGACCCTGGTGATCCTTTTTGAACTTAGCCCTTGCTGAAGTCACTTAAGTTGGGTCAAGAGGTGGCAACCTAGGGCTCCTGAGAATAGCAGTTGGGAGGAACCTTGATGGAGAGCAGCACTTGGCGATCAGCAGTGAGGCTTCCTGGTTCAAGTTCAGGTAGCAGGCCAAAGATAAGAGGAGCATTCTCAGCATCCTCCTCTTAGCTTTGCCCTTCAGGATTCCATGGATCAACGGATGTACTCCTCAAAGGCCCCATTGTCCAGGAACTGTGAGTGCCCAAAGGGAGTTTGGGAGGGGTGGGAAGAGGTGGAATACTTCCCGTTAAGGCTATTGCCTGCAACTGTGGAGCTAAGTCCACTTTTGTCCAGATGCTGCAACTTGTCCAAGAAGTCCCCGTAAATGTTCAAAATTGGGTACTGCCTGTGTAATTTCATCTCTATAATAAGGTCATAAGGACTAAGAGTCATCCACTTGTCATCAGGACTATAAATTATAAATTATGATATGGATGGTAGAAGGAGAATATTAGAAGAAAATAGGCTAAATATTCAGAAACGCCAAACAGAAACATATATTAAGAGGTGGAATTCTTTTCCTGAATAATGCTCCACTAATTTAAATTCAGATTTTCAAGACTGGGCTGGACAACTTGCTTAGGAAATGTACCATAAGGATCAGCTCTTCACTAGCAGAGAGATGTTAGACTATTTAGTTTTCTAATTACATTTTTTATTAGTATCTGGAAAATAGGATCCAAAGAAAACAATGTTATTTAAGCACTTGCAAAGACACTTCCTGAAATTATATCATCCAACCATAAGAGCTGAACTGCCAAAATAAGTTGAAAATTGAGTCAATTCCAGATTTATGATCGAACTGCTTTTGACCTGAGGATACCTTTGACCTGAAAGTTAGTTTAAAATTAACCTTTGAAAAAGTATCCCTTTTAACTATCTTCCTGACATATCCTGATATAGTGAAAACATCTTGGCATAAACCTTGTTTCTATTGGTACTGGGTATCCTTGACAAAAAATGAGATTTCTTTTCTATGGTCCTGAGATGTCTGGTAAATCAAAGTCTGTTGGAAGAGTTGTCATAGCGAGAAAGGATTGATTTTGAAAAGGTTAGTTAAAACGTTCCTTGGAGCTAGGATGGTGGGAATATTCAAAATGTAAATGTAGGACTAATTCCTTCCTCAAATTTACTTTGCATTTCACCTTTAAGATTAGTTCAAAGAAGGAAGAATTGTCTGTTGTAGATAAACACAATGCAGACTGCACAAGAAGAAACTAGATAGACTTTCCCCGCTCTGTTTGTTTCACAGCATGTATTGTCCCCAAATACATGCTTAGAAGGTCAGAAGGACTTTGCTTTCTTATGTTTTGTCAGTTGCTAAGATACAGTGCTGTATATGGTAAGGCCACTTACATTGTGAAAGATATGGTGGAAGACATCCCCGCTAGCACTGCTATTTTGTTAAGAAAACCTTGCTGTAATAAAAGTTAACCTGTAAGAATATAAATGTTTGAAAAGATAATTTACATTTGTATCAATGTTTTTTCTTTTAAATGCACTCTGAAATCCTGGGAAAGAAATGAAACATTTGGCAATGGTGTTTTGCTGGTCTGTCTCTTGATGACAGCAATGGTTTTTTTTTTTTTTTTTTAAGGTATGTACCTTCTAACTCAATTTAAGACCCTGCCCCCCACTCCTATTCAGATGAGCACAAGGGGAACCCATGTGGATAAAAGGTGGTGAGTATTCATCAAACAAGTGCCCTTCAAGGGATGAAGGCTTCTCTGGGGGCATGCATGTGTGTACTGTTCAGAATAATTACCTTGTTCTGTGCAGTCCTCTGTTGTTCTAGCTACCCTTGGGATGTACCCCTTAGTTGGAGTCCAATGAGAATTTCCCATAAGGTTCAAAGCCTCACGTTAATTTTCCCTGCCGGGGGTTTGCTTTAGATTCCCACAGCACAGTAATGTGGGCAAGCACCCTCTTGCAAAGGGTCTCTGCTTGTTATTTCAGCTCCCCCTGCTGGATGTTCCTTGAAGGTTCTTAAGGAGGGAAATCATGGGAGAGAGCAAGCTATTTAACCCCTAGTTTGGGGTGTGTGTGGGAAGAACAGAAATAGAGGGAGGTAACTGCTCCAGAGTAACTACCCTGTTTCAAGTATTAGGGATGGGCGAACAGATCATGGTTCAGGTTCGGTTCGATTCGTTCGCCAGGTTCAGCCATTCGGTTCGGTCCAGTTTGGTTCGGTTCGGTTTGGGCATTCGGAAAAAGGCTCTCTGTGTGAGACATGATGGCCCCAGACCCATGACGGTGGGTCCTGGGACTAGAGTGGCAGCTTCTAGGTATTGACCACAGCCCTCCCTGCCAGTAACTTGGCCCCAGAAGCCTGAAGGCAGGTCCTGGGGCTGGAGTGGCTGTTTCTTGATACGGTGGAATGACATCGTCTCCGTGTGAGGAATGATGGCCCCAGACCCATGACGGTGGGTCCTGGGGCTAGAGTGGCAGCTTCTAGGTATTGGCCAAAGCTGTCCCTGCCTGTAACTTGGCCCCAGAACCCTGATGATGGGTCCTGGGGCTGGAGTGGCTATTTCTTGATGTGGTGGAAAGACACTGCCTCTGTGCAAGGAATGATGGCCCCAGACCCATGATGGTGGGTCCTGGGGCAAGAATGGCAGCTTCTAGATACATATTGGCCACAGCCTTCCCTGCCTGTAACTTGGCCCCAGAACCCTGATGGTGGGTCCTGGGGCTGGAGTGGCTGTTTCTTGATGCAGTGGAATGACATCAAGAAACAGCAAGGAATGATGGCCCCAGACCCATGACATTGGGTCCTGGGCTAGAGTGGCAGCTTCTAGGTACATATTGGCCACAGCCCTCCCTGCCAGTAACATAGGCCCCAGAATCCAACTGTGGGTCCTGGGGCTGGAGCGGCTGTTTCTTTTTATTTCTTTGTTTCTTTTTATATATATATATATATATAAAAGAAAAAGAAACAAAGAAATAAAAAGAAATTAGATTTAGTGGAGATTTAGTGGAGATATATATATATATATATATATATATATATA
>QEPC01006403.1:164632-193174 GCA_003113815.1 Sphenodon punctatus
TCCCCCCCCCCCCCCCCAGTGTATCATAACAAGTGTTGAGTAAAAGATCAAAAAGGAAAATATTGTCAAGTAAGCCCAACCCAAATGTTTGTGGTTTCGTGTGACTGGGCAGGACTTATCCTCGATCCATGATTTATATAGTTCAGCTTGGACAGTGTTATGACTAGTTCCTCTAGCTGCCAAGTACAGTGCTGGTTAACAGGAGCTTTTTTATTTGAAAACTATTCTTTATTTTATTTGTGGGATTTATAAGCTCTCGTTTTATGAACTTGCAGAAACCACTGGTTGCTGTTTACATCAAGCTTCATTAGAAGGTAAGCTGGGACACAGAGGAAAGAAAATGTTTGGCATGAACCCATACACAGGGTGTGACTGCTTGTAACAGACTCCAATCAAAGCGTGACTAGCCTAGCAAGGCCAATGAAGAGGTCCTGGAAGCTAATGGGAGCTGTAGTTCCAGGTCCAGAATAGCTTACATTGGCAAACTAGGTGTGAAAGCCTAATTTTGGACATCCCTGTTACTTCTGGTCCCAGAAACATGCCTGGTTTGCCTATGCATTCATCCAGTCCTGTCTCCAGAACCATGATATGTAATTGCTGGCCACAACCAACCAGCCACCTTCATTTCCTCTTTTTTATTTTAAGTGCCACCCACCATCGACACAGTAAAAAAAACAAACCATGAACATTTATTTCAATAGCATGTTGTCATATACTTTACAATTTCTTTCCTGGCTGAAGAAAAACTTCTTCATCAAAGCTGTGTTTGTACCTGTATTTGTCTGAAGCTCATTCCCACTTTCTTCAGCAGTCAGGAAGATTTTAAGGGGGGAGAGGTGCAGGAAAGAAGTCTATTCCTCCCCTGATCCAGCAGTGCTGTTCCTTCCCCACTTCGGCATTGGGTGTGTGGGTGCCTATGCAGGGCTGCATAGGGCTCCAATACAGCCCTGCAACATGCATAAATAACCACCAAGGGTGGTTAAAGGGTGGTTAGCGTCATGTCTGCTCTGTTTTCACCCATAGTCAATGGAGAAAGCTATCAAGGAGTCCTCCGTTTCCTATACCACCCTCGCCACCCCATCTCCAGTTATGCCCCCTGACTTTTTCATATCAACGTCTTGGCTTCCAGTAGTGCTACAACCACCATTTAAAACCAGATAAAAAGCTATGAAACAGGACAGTCGATTAAGCTGGGAAATTCAAAATATCACAGTATCCTGGTTTGGGAGAGGCCATCAAATACTGTGCCGTCCCCTTCTATCTGCACCTTAATTTAGTACCTTTACTTAAGCACAGGCCTGAGTTCTGTCTTAAAACTTTACAGCAGGGGATGGGGAGCTTCAGGCTCGGGGGCCAAATGCGGCCCTTGGCAAGTTTTTATGTGGCCCCTCCAGTGCCTGAATCTGACCTCTGGATCCAGTCTTTACCCCCAAGCACTGAAAGAGTGAGCTCAGGGTGAGGGAGCAGAGATGAGGGCAGGTACACAAGGGGAGGGGATGAATCCACAGCACAGGTCCATGATCGGGGCTCTCCTTTTCTTGTACACACCCCTTAAGCACCCTCACCCTCAACTTCTATGCAACCCTTGGAGCTTGGACTAATTTTCAGTGTGGCCCCCGGGACAGAAAAGGTTCTCCACTCCTGCTTTACAGCTTGAATTACACAGGATCAGATGCATAATCATTAAACTGATTTAATTTGGTTCCAATGAGAAAAAACATAATGGTGCCAGTCCTAAGCCCCACGTAGCATGCATAGGGCACGTGCAATGTGTGTGTGTTTGTGCATGTGCAAGCTGTGTGTAAACTGCGTGCATGTGGCTTTAGGATTGGCCCCCATGTTTGCAAACAGGTACATTATATACAGAACGAACAGTGTGAAAAAGTATATTAAATAGCTGACTCGAACCCTAAAGTGAATTAATAGGGATGGGACTGGGCAAAATTTCGGTTTCCGTCCTTTTTGGTTTCTGTTCTCATGTATTTCGATTCTTTTTCGGTTTCAGTACTATCGGATCTTTTGCATTGATTTGTGTACCGGATTTTTAACAATGTGAGACAATGGTTTTTCAATGAGGGACAAACTACAATGTTAAAAAAATCAGTGCAGAAGATCTGATAGTACTGAAACCGAAATTTCGGATTAATCCGAAATGGCCATTTTCCGGTACTTTTGGTTTTATCCTAAACAGAAATTCCCATCACTATTATTTAACTCTGTCAGATAGTTAAGAACCTTTGTTTTTTTAACAAAGATATATTATTCCGTTTTTACTAATTTTTCACCCAAATTTTGTATCACTCAAGTACATAAAAAAGATCATTTTATTAGGAAAGTACAATACATTGCATTAGATATGTTTTATGTTAATAAATTAGATCACTTTCACTGCATGTGTTTGTTGGCATTGTCGACAAACGCATGCAAAGATACAGAGCAGGAAATCCAGCTCTGTATCTCTGCAGGTGTTTGCCAACAAAGCCGCGTGGGGGGACTTTCAGACCGACTGAACCCCGTGCATATTCTGGCTTGCACATTCCCTCCTGCAGTCAAAATATGCACGTGCGTGTGTGAAAGTGGTTTTCGTCTACATGTATATGCAAAGCTGCCTGTTGAAGTAAGGCAATGTAGTAGAAGATATATGCACACACATGCACAATCACAGGTGCATGTGCATCTGTACATACTAATAAATCTCGCACCCACCGGGTACACACTTAATGCTATTAGCAGTTAATGGTTTTTAGATTTGTCACACTAATATAACCCCACTCCCCTCATCTTCCATTAAGTGGCAGAGGAATCAAAGCAGGTATGTGCCACCTTCCTACTTGGGGTTGTTCCTGATTCCCTGGCAGAGGCGCTTTAGGGGCCCTGGGCTTGGGTCACTTTTCATCTCTTGTTTGGGACCTCCCCTGGGGGCAGGAATCCTAAATAAACAAGGTATTCGGTGCTTCTACCCTGGAGGAATCATTGCCAAATGAAGGGGCAAATTAGGGACTCCCACCCAGGGATTTCACTACCTTAGGGATAGGGACCACAGAGATCAATATTGACAAGTAACAACAAAGAAACATGGAGGGATACCCTAGGTGCTTTACTTTTAAGATTAACACACAATTAACAGAACACCAAAACACAAGCTGGTAAATTTGTTTAAATATAGTAAAATAATTTGGACCAATTATTCATTGTAAATGTTTATAGACTAATGGTTTTAGTCACCAAGGGTAAATTGTTTATTCAAAGGACAAGCTTTTATTGGGGGATTAGCAATCTTGTTTTCTTAATCTCAAAGGTAGCATACAGTAGGTGTTTTTAGATGGGAGAGCTTTCTCTTGCTGTTTTAAAATGCAGCTTGGGGAAACCCCAACATGGGTGGGTGAGGGAAATCAGATGCTAGTCCGCGTCTCAAAACTTCTGGGCATCATCTGGCACCGCTGTTTCCAATGACCCCATGGCTATTTCTGGTTCAGAGACGTGCATCTAATTCCCCCTGCAGGGTTTCCCCCGAGTTGCATTTTAAAGCAGCAGTAGAAAGCTCTCCCATCTAAAAATGCCCAGTGTTCTGAGTTTTGTTTCAGTTCACAGCAAACCACATTAAATTCTGTTTATCAAAGCATTAATCTACTCAATAACTTTTTTTGCCATCCTTCTATCCACCAAAATAACCCCCCACATTTATGCAGAAAAAATGAGGGTTTTTGTTGTTGTTGTTTCGTTTTTGCACCAGTTTTCACCAATTTTTGTTGTTGTAAGAAACACTGATAAATTTCAGAGGAAAATAAAAACTGAAAATGAAGGGCCCTACAGAGATTACGTCTCTGTACAAATGTTGCTTATAATCACAATGTTACCATAAAACAGTTATACTTCAGTGCACGGACATAAACACATTCCTTCCCTCTGATCTTCTTTCAGATTACTCAGTCTATATCATGTGCCTAAAGTGCGTTGACAGCACCTGAATCTCCAGAACGTAACCCATTGTACACTGCCATCAATCGCACATTCTAAATTAATAAGCTGAGGTTTCTGCACTCTTGTTGCAATAGTCAGTACTCGGTTGCTTGCTGTGAACTATTGATAGCAGAATATGAAACTTAGTAGGCAGTTATCTACAGACCGCTCCCAACCAACTGACTCATGCTTCAATAAAACGTACAGGATTGCAGAATAACAATCTATAATTTTCAAACTCTCTCTTCCCTGTGAGATCGCTCTCTTTCTCTCCCTTTAACTGAAACAGAATTACAGTTTAACTTGCATAAATGTTGCAGCCTCTGGGGTAGGAAAAAATACCCTTCTAGATCCATAAAATTAATTCTGGTGAACTGCATAGGCCAGCCAGAGGCCCTGTGTTCTAGGAGAAAAGAGGTACTCGAGTCACAGGAGGCTTTAAAGTCTTCATAAAGATCTCCTTTGGGAATGCAGAAAATATGACACAGCTCAGATTGCTGAAGCAGCTTGAAGATGCTTCAGTGGTTTCTCTGGGTGAGGGTGGGAGTGTAAATCTGACTTGCAGTAGTGCAAGAGCTGAAGCAGTCAATGAATGACTCTGTTGCCACTCTTTCACCTCTAGCATGCTGAAGGCTTAGACAGTTGTCACTCAGGAGAGGGGTCTGATAGCTGTCCACCTTGCACTAAGTTGGGGCTGTTGCTCAAGAGAATGTTGCTAGTGGACAATCCTGGGCAACTTGTGTTGATGGTTCTGGAGGACCAAGGTAAGGAGCACGAACTGGACATTGATGGATAGATGAAATTGGACCTTTGAGGTTAATTTGAATTGGCAAGGCCCACAAATAAAAAGGCAATCGCTTAATTAACATGCCTCCTGGTATTTCTTCTGATGGATGAGCCTGTAACCAGATTTTCAGTAAGGGCTTTCTCCAAACTCTGTGGAAGTCAGTAATATTTTTTTATTATTATTTGGGCTTCTATCCCACCCTTCCCTCTAAAATGCTCAAGGTGGCTAACAAAAAACATATAAAAATGGAAACATTAAAAAGCAAACATAATCCCCAACACACCCACAAGACCCACCCAGTACCATCTCACAATTCCCCACATCCAATACGCCCCTCATACCCCTACCCCAAACCCACCCACCAACCCCCTATATCCTATCTCTGATCCTTGCATGCCAAATGTATTTTCAAATAGGAAAGTCTTACACTGCTTCCGGAAGATGTCCAGGCTCGGGCTCAAACAAACTTCTGCAGGAAGGGAGTTCCACAATGCTGGGGCAGCAACTGCCTCCATGTAAGCCCTTGTCATACGAGCAAGACTAACAGATGGTACCCACAGGGAGGCACTCCTGGATGACTTCAGGTGCCATGGTGGGGCATGGAAAGTCAGGCGGTCTTTCAGATATGTGGGTCCCAGACTGCTTAGGGCTTTAAAGGTCAAAACCAGCACCTTGAATTGTGCCTGGAAAGCTATAGGGAGCCAGTGCAAACTTTGGAGCACCGGTGTTATGTGGTCCCAGAGCCCCGCCCCTGAAAGAAGACAAGCCACAACATTCTGCACCAGATTCAACTTCTGAACAGTCATCAAGGAAAGCCCCATGTAGAGTGCCTTGCAGTAATCTAGCGTTGAGGTGATGAAAGCATGGATGACAGTGGCCAGATGAGAGTCCAAAAGAAAAGGCCACAGCCTCCCACCAGATGGATTTGGTAAAAAGCACTCCTGGCCACTGCCACAACCTGACAATCCAGGCACAGCAATGTTGTGAAGCTGACTGACCAGAGGGGCCCAGACTCAATCAACAAGGGTCCCAATCTTCCTCTAGGTCAGCCTCAGTTGGTTCATCCTCATCCAGTTCCCAACTGTAGCAAGGCACCGAGACTGCAAGGCCTGGGTTTGATGAAAATGAGAGGTAGAGCTGGGTGTCATCACCGTTCTGATGGTACTTGACCCCAAGCCTCCAAATGACCTCCTCTAGAAGCCTTGTATACACCTTGAACAAGAGGAGAGACAGAATAGAACCCTGCGGGACCCTACAGGTGAGGTCCAAAGAGAACAACGAGCAGTCACCTATCACCACTCTTTGTGATCTCCCTGACAGGAAGGAGCAGAACCACTTGAGTGGTCCCATGCACCCCCACCAGATCCAATAGTCATGTCAACACCACCTCATGATCAACTGTATCAAAGGCCACCAAAAGATCTAACAAGATTAACAGGGTGGAATTCCCCCTGTCAACCTCCAGGGTGGCGCAGGTCATTGACCAAGGCTACAAGCCTCCATCTCTGTGCCATACCCAGAATGAAAGCTGAAATGGGTCCAGGAATCTGATGGTATTGAGATGAGCCTGGAGCTGACGGGCAACCACCCATTCAATAACCTTCCCTAAAAAGGGAAGGCTAGAGACAATCTGATAGTGGTCAAGGTGTCAGTATCCAGGGATGGCTTCTTAAGCAGTGGATGGACAACCACAGTTTTAAGAATGTTAAACACCCTACCCTCACAAAAGGGAGGCATTGACAATCACAGACAGCAATGGCCCCAATGTCTCCCGGCTGGCTTTCACCAGCCAGGACCAGCAAGGATCAAGTTCACAACTGATTGCCCTCACTACCCCAAGCACTTTCCCACATTGGTGGGTGATACTAATTGACACAGATTCAAATAAACAGGACAAGACCAAGCTTTCATAACCCCAGATTAGAAAAATCTAATCTGGAAACTCCTGTAGAAAAAATCCAGTACTATTGCCAACACATTTCATAAAGACCTTCTTCAGGGCTTCATTAATATGCTTGAACTTGATACTGTTTATAGAAAAATAAATTATGATGAAAATATCACAAACTGTAACAAAAACCCCACAGGAGCAGGCATAGTAGAAAGTCTGCAGACCCAGTTGTCAACACAACTTCAGTTTTAAATCTAACTTGGAAAAGCAAGTTTATCTTACCTATAGAAAAATCTACCAAAACAAAAAACATTACCGTTTAAAAAAAACATTAAATGCACACCAGTTTTTAAAACTAAAAACTTTCCTCTTCAAAAACATCACAAAATCATTTTGACTCTAGCTTAAACTCCAAAAAACATACAAATTCATTACAATTACAATTAAAAAAAAATTCAACTCCATACATTGCAACAAGACAAATTGTATACACTTCATACAATAAACTGGTAACAATGTCAGTGTAGAGAACATTATAGAATCCGTTGTACAGAATGCAGTTCTGTAGAAACAGAGTTAATGCACTCTGAAAAAAAAATTCATTGTTGAATTATGATAATAAATTAAAGTTTAATAATGAAAAATGTGGAAGTTTAGTTATTGATAAGAATTAATAAAAGTATGTATGGTAAGGACTTTAGTACATATATCACATTTATGTTGATGAGGATGAAATATTAAATATTCCTCAAATTCTGAAATAATTTCCATGTTTTTTGGTGTTTATGTCTTGTTGCAATGTATGGAGTTGAATGTTTTTTGAAATGTAATTGTAATGAATTTGTATGGTTTTTGGAATTTAAGCTAGAGTCAAAATGATTTTGTGATTTTTTTGAAGAGGAAAGTTTTTAGTTATAAAAACTTGTGCATTTAACATTTTTTTAAAAAACCTGTAAATTTGTTTGTTTTGGTAAATTTCCAGGTTTTGTGTGATATGATATATCAGCACATTAATATATCAGTTGTTGCACAACTTTTAAGTTGTATATTTTACAGAACTCTTAAATTAAAAGTTGTATAACTTTTAAGTTGTGCATATATGAAGTTACTTGTTTATATTAGGGTCAAGGGGAATGATTATCCCCTTCTAACCGTAGTGTAAAGTAGGAGTAACTCTACAAGAGCCAAAGGAGTTTGAGGAGGAACTTGGTGTGTGACTTTAAAAAAAAACATAGCCTCCACATAAAAACAGGAGGTGTTTGGGGAAAGATTCTCCCAACTTCTTCTCCCCCCTCCTCCAACTCAAGCTCTATCTCTCTCCCCCCCCCCATGCATGCACACACTCTCCCCCTCTCTCTCTCTCACACACACACACACACACACACACACACACACACACACACACACACACACACACACTCTCTCTCTCTCTCTCTCTCCTGCCCCCCCACTCTCACTCACTCTCAAACACACACGCACGCATCCACTCTTCTCCCCCCACTCACTCTCTCCAACTATGACAAAACTAAGATTGTAGTCCTTGTCAAGCAGGTGCATACCCGCCGTTGGGAATTGGACGGACTTAAGATAGAGCAGGTCCCCTGTTCACGGTATCTGGGACTACTGTTTGCTGCCTCCAGAACTTGGTCACAACACATTGCAGCTGCTAAACTTAAAGCACAGCTGAAGGAATTCTGGTTTTTTGGGCTACCCAGGGAGGAAGGATGGTGAAATCTATTCTCCACCTACTCAGTCATGAACTAATTCCCCAAGCCCTTTATGGGGTGGAATTATGGGGATTTGAGGTAGCTCCCTTGGAGGTGGTGCAAAACAAGATCCTTAGACGGATTTTGGGGGTACCTAGTTATTCCCCGGTACATCTTATGAGGGTAGAAAAAGGTATTCTACTGGTGATAGCCAAGGCTCAAGTCTCCATTTGCAATTTTGGGGTGAGACTAATGAATATGCCTAAAGAGAGTCTCACGCATGCCTGTTGGGAGGAACAAGAAGGCCTTAAGAGTAAGCTTATATGAAGGTCTTGCTTTATCAATCTTCTGAGCACAATTGGTTTCTCCCTTGAGGTATCGAGGGGGCTTCCTGTTGGACAAGCAAAAAGGCTTCTTGGGCTGCAAATAGCATATATATATATAAGCAGCAGGGTATTGCGCAAACGGCTGTATCGGTAGTTGTCCCTCACTATGGGAACCTTAAATCTATATACCAATTGGAACGATACTTATGTTCCATTTCCAGCTTTATTCTGAGAAAAGCACTCACGTTGGCCAGATTCCAGCTTATGGTCTCAAGAGTCTTAGATGGGCGGTTGAGAGGAATCCCTTATGCTCAAAGGTTTTGTGATTGTGGCCAGCATGTGGAGGATTTGGGGCATTATCTCTTCGATTGTGTGCTGACTTTAGATATCCACCAACAATTTAGGGGGGTTTGCCATTCGGTTCTAGGGGGTGGAACCAGGAGCAAAGGTTCGTTTACATCTTGGCAAATACAAATGTAAGGAAAATGCATAGAGCTGCAATTTTTCTTCTCCTTTTGGGTAAAAGGAGGAGGATGGAATGGGTGGAGTCCTAGAGGGGAGAAGAGTCTGGTAACTATTTGTATTACTTTATAGATATGTACACTTCTGTGTGTATTCTGTTATTCTTTTATACAACTTTCGTCCAAATGGATTTAATTACTGATTATATTATGGATTAATTATCTGTATTATTACTTAGTTTTGTACATTTATGATTGTATTTTGTTACTTTTTAAAAATTGCTGTTAAATGCATTGACCAAATGGTTATGACAATAAAGATTTAGTACTACTACTCATTCTCTCACAATCACACGTGTGCACTGTTCCTCCCCCCACTCTCTCACAAATACACATGCACTGTTGTCCTACACACACACACACACACACACACACTTCTCACCAACAATGCCACCGCCACTTGGAGCCTCACAGGAGGTTCAGGAGGGACTGTAAAGTTTTTCAAAAGGCCCCGGGATGCTGCAGGACACACGGGGGGCTGCCGCTATCTTGCTGTTCCTGTCTGGGCATGATGGGAAATGTAGTCCTAGCATGCCCAGACAAGAAACATGTCGGTAGTCCCAGTGTCCCTAGTGGGGGCATCAGAACTTGCAACACCAGGCCAGTGAGGGGGGAGAGGGCCAGGGGAGCGGCATAGTTCGTCTCCTCCCACCCCCCTCCATAAGCTGCCAAGCCTGCCAGGGAGCCCAGGTAAAAGGGGAGCCTGGCCGTAACAGCATTTGGAAAGTTACGTGAGTCTGCTTTTTAAAATCACATAACTTTTATCAGGAACCAGCTCTGTCACAAAGACTTTATGCTGGAGTCAGTTTCATATCAATTACCCACTTGTCTCAGAAAGCCAGCAAGAGGAAGCTCTAGTCAGTTTCATGTCAATTAACCCCCACTCCGGCCTTCGTACTTTTGACTCCATATGAAATGTCTGCACCTTTTCAAAAGTTGCAGACTTTTAAAAGTACAGAGTTAAAAGTCTGCAAATTTTCATACCAAGTGAAAATTCTGTAACTTTTGAAAAGGTGCAGATTTTTCACTCGGTATGAAAAGGTGCAGACTTTTCATAGAGTTAAAAGTACAGTCAAAAGACTGCAAGTTTTCATACCAAGTGAAAAAGTCTGCAACTTTTGAGAACTTGCAGACTTTTCACTCGCAGACTTTTCAAAGTTGCAGGCTTTTGACTGTACTTTTGACTCTATGAAAAGCCTGCAACTTTTCATAGGAGTGAAAAGCCTGCAACTTTTCAAAGGAGTGAAAAGCCTGCAACTTTTGAAAAGGTGCAGACTTTTGACTCTGTACTTTTGACTCTATGAAAAGTCTTCAGCTTTTCAAAAGTTGCAGACTTTTAAAAGTACGGAGTCAAAAGTTTGCAAATTCTATGCTGGAGGGGATGTGGGGAACAGGGAACACAGAAACACTGTTGGTGGGACTGTGACCGGATTCAGCCCCTATGGAGAGGGGTATGGGGAAAAATGGAGGAGATGACTAAACTCATAATACCTTATAGACCAGAGGTGGCTCTGTTGGGCCTTTTTCCTGTGGTGGGGGTGTTGCAAAGACTCTGAGAATCCTGCTCAGTTTTCCTCCAAGCAACAAAGAAAGTCATAGCCTTACACTGGAAAGACACCAAAGAGATATCAGTAGAAGAGTGGATGAACAGATTATGGTACCATCTCACCATGGAAAAGATAGCGGCGAACTTATTGGACAAAAAGGAGACATATGCAGCAAAATGGTTTTCCTGTGTATGTGTTATGACCAAGTCAAACCTGCCAGAAGACCAAAGAGAATACTTATTCGATTACTATATTTAGAGCACAAGAAATGTTAGAACATACGAACAATTACCTGAACCCACAAGTTAAAGGAGTTTGTTTACAATTGCAGTTGAATGTTTATATGTATGTTTATACAGTTTTTTAAAAGAAAAGGAAAATTTATACCCCCCCCAAAAAAAGTTTGCAAATTTTCATACGAAGTGAAAACTCTGTAACTTTTGAAAAGGTGCAGATTTGGTATGAAAAGTTGCAGACTTTTGCCTGTACTTTTGACTCTATGTAAAGTCTGCAACTTTTCAAAAGTTGCAGACTTTTAAAAGTACGGAGTCAAAAATTTGCAAGTTTTCATACCAAGTGGAAAGTCTGTAAGTTTTGAAAACTTGCAGACTTTTCACTTGGTATGAAAACTTGCAGACTTTTCATAGGGCGTCCAAAGTACAGAGTGAGGCCAGGGGGGTTATTGACATGAAACTGACTTGCTGTCTTTCTGAGGCAAGTGGGTAATTGACATGAAACCGACTAGAGAGTCCTCTTGCGGTCTTTCTGAGGCAGGTGGGTAATTGACATGAAACTGACTAGAGCTTAAAGTCTTTGTGACAGAGCTGGCTTCTGACAAAGTTATGTGATTTTAAAAAGTAGAGTCACGTAACATTCCTTATGCTGTGTTTTGCCGGTCAGCTGCTCAACCGTGCATGCGCGAGCCAGCAGAACCAATTTTATAATCATTAATAACTCGGTTTTGGCTGCACCAATCACTATCATATTACAGAAGCAGTTGTTATTGATCTGATGCTCCAATACTGTGATGTTTGGGGGCTCAACTCATTCAGGGGGAGGAGATATTGATGATTCAAAATCAGGAGGACATGTACATTTTGACCACAGCCAATTAACTTTTAATCAGTTATAACATTTTAATTTCCTGATGGATCTTCTTCAAACTTTGTGCGTATGATGGTCCCCACAAATTATAGCCATGGATAAATTTTCAGAAATGTATCTCAAGCAGTTTCCTCAAAATTGGAGCTTCAGCAGTCTCCTGTTTATAATGAAGAGTGGTTGTGCATTTAACTTCCTTACAGCTACTGCTGTAAGGAAAAACTTATTTTATGTGAAGGATGTACAGCCTGAAAAAGACAAACATTACTAATCCTCCCAAAAAAGTCTCATGAAGTCAATCTCATGGAAGGGTTTGATGATGGTAAGATCTAATCTGCCTCAATAGGTAATGCACCTATAAAATAATAATGTAATATTATGAAAGTGCAAATATATCCATATCATAAAAAGGAAAATACCATACCCAACTCCAATACTCTACCTCTGACTGCAGGTCAAACCAACCATGCCTCTCCTTTACAAACCAAAGAGATACTATTGATAATGCAACTGCAGGCTTATATACATAGCTCACCAGGTGTATTGGCTTTTACAAATTAAGAATGACAGGATTGACTAACAAGCAGATTTGCAGTTACAAAGGTACTACATAACTTAAATGTTACTGGGCAGAGCTAATAACCGGTAACAAATATATTTTCAACAATAGTAATCTAAATTCTCCTTGGTAGTTTACAGAAAAAAAAAACCTACATAATTTGAGAGCATAATATAGTTGTCTTTATAACAGAGAAAGCGAGAAACAGACCCACATTATAAAAAGCTGGAAAGGTCTAATTCTTCATTCAGACCATTAGGTACCTCTGTATGCAATTTAAAGATAGAAAAACTCTCTCTTTGCAACAATAAAGTTCCGAGTTCTAAGTTCCAAATTCCCTTGTCTGTAAGCCACTGAGTCTAAGCCCCGAAAACCAAAATCTGTTGTTGAGTGATTGACTTCTAAAAAATGACTCAAATGCTGACACTCTTATTTCTTATACTGCTTCTATGCTCAGTAATTCTTACCCTAAGGGAACTCAAAGTTTTCCCTACATGTAATTTTTTACAAGGACATTCTAAGACATATACCACCTTCTCACTATTACAAGTGGAAAAAGTCTTTAAAAAATATTTGCATTTGTCCTGGGGATTGATGAAAAATATCATATTTTTTGTTTGTTTACAAGACACAGTGGCCACAGGCATGATGACCCTTGGGGGGGGGGGGAGAGTTAAAATGGTATTTGACCTCTGTACTAATTGGGTATCACTATGTACTAATTGGTCTCTAATGTTTCTAGCTTTTCTGAAGACAAAAATAGGAGGGTTGGTACATAAAAGCATGCGATTTACCACATGCCAATGTTTGAGAATGATGTGTTTAATCCTATAACTCAAAGGATTGTAAGTCAAACAACATACCACTCTTTGGTTAGTCTCTCTAATTCTAGGAACTAACAAATCCTCTCTCTTGGTATCTAATGCTGCCTTATAGGCTGATGTAACCAAAGCTTTAGGGTAACCCCTATTCAGAAAAGCTGCATGCATTTCTCTAGGTTGTACTTTATAGTCCACAACTTTGGAACAATTTCTCCTAAGTCTCAAAAATTGGCCTTTTGGAATGTTCTCAATAATGTTTAGAATGGCAACTGCTATAATGCAAATAATTGTATTTATCTGTTGGTTTTCTGTAGCTGTGTGTTATCAAATGCCCTCCTAATTTAAGTGCCTTAACATCTAAATAATGAATCATTGAAGGACATTTCAAATTGTATATTGGAATCTCTCTCATTTAACCAACCAAAAAAGAAGCCCAAGCTCTCATGATCCCCTTTCCATCACAAAAAAATCATCTATGTATCTCAATCATAAATCTAAAGGTTACCATAAAACTAAGGGTCAGTAGGTAAATCCCCCAGAGAATTCTGGAAACCAGTTTAATTAGACTCTAGGGATTGAGCAACGTAACCCATTATCCTGACAAGGGCATAGGAGGGCCAGGATCTGTGCTTTCAGAAGGTAATGGTCTGACTACAACAGGGTTGTAGCAGGAGAGGGAGGTGTGGAGGGGAACCCCTGGTGTGAGCGGGGGCAACCCTCCAGTGGCAGAGGCGGGCAGGGGGGGTTTGGGGGTGGGGTCCCTCTCGCTGGCCTTTCGGGGCAGCCTATGGAGGGTGGGTGTCTAACAGGGTTCTCTGAGGATGGGAGGTTTTCCACAGCCATCGGGGTTGTTACGGATCGGGGGATATATTGTCCAAAGGGGACGTATATTCCATCAGTGAGGAGGGAGCGGTGCCTTGTAGGGATGGGCGAACAGAATGCGGTTTGGATGTTCGGTTGTTTGGTTCGAAACCCAAGTTCGGGTTTGATGGTTCGGTTCAGCCAAGTTCAGTTTGGCCGAACTTGGACGAACATTTGAAAATAGTGAAACCGAAATGAAATAGAAACCGAAACCTAATTTTTGGCCCTGGAAAGACATTTTTCCTGCCCCCAAACTCATCCAAACACGAACAAACTGTCCGGTCGTTCGAGAGTTCAGTTCGGACGTTCGGTTCAGACATCCGAACAGATCGAGTTCGATGCGAACTCTGAACATCCGAACTGCGTTCGCTCATCCCTAGTGCTTTGTGCCCGATCTCCTCTCAACCCTCCATGTGGGTAGGTTGCGGGTCAAGGCTCAGGAGGCCCCAGGCCTTGGTTGTCAATAAGTCATTTACCATCTGGGAGTTAATCCCAGAGTGGGATGCCGACCTCGTGTGTATTAGAGACCTGACTGGACAATTAACCGGGCCCTATTCTGGCCGATCTTGTTCCAGCTGCATTCTCTGCGCAGGGTCAGCCTCGGCTGGAGGGATGGGGGGTGGGGCTGGTGTAGCCATTGTTATCAAGGATGCATTGTCTTTTAGGAGGTATCCGGTGTAGGCTCCACCAGGTGTTGAGTGTCTCCATCTTGTGTTGGATTTGGCCAAGGACAGATTAGGGGTGCAGCTGGTGTACCGTGCACCCAACTGCCCGGTGGCATCCCTACATGCTCTTGTTGATCTGGTGTCAGACGTGATCCTCCAGACCCCTAGATTAGAGGTCCTGGGTGATTTTAACATCCATGCTGACACCGATCTTGGAGGAGCGAGGCATGAGTTCATGGCCTCCATGACAACCATGGGCCTGTCCCAAGTCATCTGTGGCCCCACACATGAGGAGGGACACACTGGATTTGATTTTTTGCACCGGCCTTGAGGCGGGGGGGGAGGGGGGTCAGTTAGTAGGAGTTAGGGGGGTGGAGCCTTTGTCATGGTCTGACCATTACCTCCTTAAGGCATGCATCCTGGCACATGTCAGCCCCCAACAGGGTGCAGGACTTATTAGATCGGTTCACCCCTGGAGACTTATGGACCCAGATCGGTTCCGGAATGCTCTGGGGGAGTTTCCCCTGGATCTTGACACCTGCTCTGACAATGATCTCATAGCCTTCTGGAACACCTTGTTGGCCGAGACCATTGACAGAGTGGCTCCCAGGTGTCCGCTGCCCTCCTGAGTCTTCCACATGTCTCCTTGGTTTACTGAGGGCCTGCGGTGTTTGAAGCAGGAGAGAAGGCGTTTAGAGTGATGGTGGTGCCAGACTCGCAATGAGCATGATCGATTGCAGAATAAGAGCAGTTTAAAGCCTATGCTGCGCGGTGCAGGCAGCAAAGAAGCAGTTCTTTGTTGCCCTCATTGCATCTGCAAAGTCATGTCCAGTGGAGCTTTTCTGGATGGTGAAAGACTTGGTCAGTCCTGCCTGCCTCCACCAGGACCTGGAGCATTCCAGTGACCGCTGTGACTAGTTCATCCTCCTCCTCCTCCTCCTCCTCCTCCATTATTAGCGTAGCCAAAGTCATTGCAAATGAGACATGATAAGTACAAACAAAAATTTTTGATTGCCAGACACAGCAGACATAAATCATGTAAACATTACATAACAAAGATAGAAACAGAAGACCAAAGGACACTGCACACTTCAGAACATCCAAAAATCTTAACAGCCAGCTAATCTGATTTAAAGACAAGGAACATTTCTCTATCCTCAATCAATATCATTTATTACGTGATCAATGATCATTGTACAACATCTATCAACCACAACACAAAACGAACATAATACAAGTTATTTCAGCATTATACAGTAGAAATCCAAGTGCCCCCTTCTGAAAGATAATGTCCAATAATTAAGGTAACTTACTCAATGGTTACTGATAAACTGGGATCTAAGATGGACAGTCCCCAGCAAGAAGAGGGCAACCCTTCGAATGATATCTGAATTTTCTCTATCCTGAAAAGCCACAAGCAAAAATGACATTACTGCCTGAGTTGTTGCAGGCATTTTGTCCAACAGGAGGTATCTCGCCTTCTCTAGAGAGGTTCTACCTGGAAGACTGTCCAAAATCTTGGCCAACCAGATGGCCCTAGATTTATCATAAAGATGGCAATCACAAATAATATGTTCGACTGATTAAGTCTCTAGGTTATGGAAAGGGCAAGTTCTCTGATGGTATGGTAGCCTCCCGTATTTCCCCTCCAATACTCGAGATGGTAAAGCATTAAACCTGGCACGCATAAACGTATATCTTTCCAAAGGAGCATGAGAGTAGCAAATAGTCGGCCAGTGCCGCAATACTGGGGGTCAGATCAGTATATAAAGCAAGAGACCTGTAAGAAAAAATACTAGCAAAATCCACCTGCCTACTCTGGTCAGACAGTCTGCCAAATATCTCGGCCTTGGCTGCTGCCAAACCTTTTGACAAAAGTTCTGGTACTGAGAGGCCCAGGGAGCAGATTTTAGATAGTACAGAATCATTCCAAGTACTGACATAAGGGTCATCTCGCAAAAATAAGAGTAGTCCAGAGTCAGGATTTTGAGACAAATTGATATGGAGCCACAAAACAGTGGCTTGCTTCCAAGGCTCATTGACTGGTTTATTGAGTACTTTGTAGATAAGATTGCTCGCATCTGCCATGATTTTGGTACCACAGTTATTGCAGAGGATCAACTTGGGGCTATGGATGCCCCATCCTGTCCTGTTTTGTGGGATCGGTTTCAGATGATGTCATCTGCCGATGTGGAGTCCTTGTTAGGATCTGTTCGTGCCACTTGATCTTGTGAACAAGATCCATGCCCATCCTGGTTGGTGAAAGCCAGCCAGGAGACATTATGGCCGTTGCTGGCTGGGGTGGTTAGTGCCTCTCTTCGGGAGGCCAGGGTGCCTGATTGCCTGAAATAGGCTGTGGTTAAGCCCCTGCTCAAGAAACCATCTCTTGATGCTGATGCTCTTGCCAGTTATTGGCTGGTCTCTAACCTCCCCTTTTTAGGGAAGGTTATTGAACGGGCTGTGGCACAGCAGCTCCAGGAACATCTGGACTGTACCGGTTTTCTTGACCCCTCTGTCTGATGACGCTCAGCTATACCTCTCTTTTTCCATCGATTCAGGCCATTCAGTCTCCTTATTTTCCCAGTGCCTGTCAGTTGTGAGGGCTTGGATGAGGTTGAGCCATTTGCAATTGAATTCTGACAAGATGGAGGTGATGTTGGTGGGTGAGGGCTTGGGAGGCCTGGCAGTGGTTGAATCTCCTCTTGTTGGGGGAGTTCGCCCTCCCATGGTGTGTCAAGTGCAGAGTTTGGGTGTGCTCCTCGATTCACGGCTCAGCTTGGAATCTCAGGTTGTGGCTGTGGCGGGGAGTGTGTTTCGACAGTTATGTCTTGTCCAGCGGCTTCAGCCATATCTCTCAGATTCTGACCTCCACACTGTCATCCATGCCTTCATCACCTCGAAGCTGGATTACTGCAATGTGCTCTACATGGGGCTGCCCGAGAAGTTGGTCCAGAGGCTGCAGCTGGTGCAGAATGCCGCGGCCTGTCTCCTTATGGGGGTGGGCTGCAGGGAGCACATGACACCTGTGCTCTGGGCTCTGCACTGGCTGCCTATAAAGCACTGGGCTAAGTTCAAGGTGCTGGTTTTAACCTTAAAAGCCCTTCATGGCCTGGGCCTCGCTTATCTGTGGCACATTCCCCATGTGCCTGTGCACCCTCTTGTCTGGGAGAGCCTTTTTGGAGGTTCCCTGGGTGAGGTGTGTGGCCACCGATGTTAGATCTTTTTCGGTGGCTGCCCCTATGCTGTGGAATTTTATCCCAGAGGAGGCTCGGTTGGCCCCCATTCTCCTGTCATTTTGATGTTTATGTAAGACCTGGCTGTTCCGCCAGGCTTTTGGCCGGGGGGGGGGGGACATTGTTTCCCTGCATATTTGATAAATGTTTAATTTTTTAATTGTTTTATTGTTTTATCTTTATTGTTGGGCTGCCCTGTAATAAAATAAATAAAATAAATACATTTTATTTTATTAAAAATAAAATAAATAAATAAAATATTGTGTTAACGGAGGCCATCGACTATGTGGCTCCCAGGCGTCCGCTCCCAAATTGCTGAGAACACAGCTCCCTGTGGTATACTGGTGAAATGCGACGGATGAAGCAGGAAGGACGGCGTTTAGAGCGACGGTGGTGTTATTCGCGTACTGAAGTTGACCGGTTGCGGCATAGAGTCTGGTTACGTACCTATGCCGTTGTGGTGCGGACAGCAAAGAAGGTTTTCTTTGCTGCTCTCATTGCATCCACTAAGTCTTGCCTGGCTGAGCTGTTCTGAATAGCGAGGGCTGGTCAGTCCGGCCTCCCTCCGCCTGGACATAGAACCATAAAATGCTCATTGTGATTTGTTTGTGGACATTTTTGTGGATAAAATTGCTCAAATTCACCACAGTTTTGATGCAACTCTTTTATCAGAGAATTGGTCAGAGGTAGTAGAAGCTCCATCTTGTCCTGTTTTATGGAATGAGTTTCGAGCAGTATCATCCTGGCTGGTTAAGGCTAGCCAGGAGACGTGGGGGAAGTTGCTGTCGGGGATAGTCAACGTCTCCCTTGGGGAGGGCAGGGTGCTGGGTTGTCTCAAAGAGTCAGTGGTGTGACCCCTGCTCAAGAAACCATCTTTGGACGTTGATGTCTTTGCCAGTTATCGCCCAATCTCTAACCTTTCCTTTTTAGGGAAAGTTATTGAATGGGTGGTGGCTCAGCAGCCTCAGGGGCATTTGGACCGGGTTAACTTTCTCGATCCATCACAGTTGGACTTTCATCTGGGTTATGGCACGGAGACTGTGCTTGTTGCCATGGCCGACGAGCTCTCCCATGAGTTGGACTGGGGTTGTTTGATCCTGTCAGACCTCTCGGCTGCATTTGATACCATTGATCATGAGTTGTTGGTGACTCAGCTGCGTGACCAGGCAGGGATTGGCAGGACTGTTCCTGAATGGTTCCACTCTTTCCTGACCGGGAGAGCCCAGCATGTGGTGCTGGGGGAGTTTCATCTTCCCCCAGGGGCCTCACGTGTGGAGTCCCACAGGGTTCCATCTTATCCCCTCTCCTGTTCAATGTGTACATGCAGCCTTTGTGGGAGGTTGTTAGGGAGTATGGAGTGAGATGTCATCAGTATGCTGAGGATACCTAGCTATATCTCCAATTTTCCTCTGACTCCGGCCTGGCAGTCTCGGTACTTACCCAGTGTTTGTCTGCTGTGGGGGATTGGATGAGGGTGAGCTGCCTGAGGCTAAATCCTGAGAAACTGGAGGTGATGGTTTATTTATTTATTTATTTTATTATAAATATTTACTAGCCGCCCCCTCATGCCAAGGCATCCCAGGGTGACGTACAATAAAAATTCCCCATAATAAAAACTTCCCCCCATAAAACTAACACAACCATAAAACCACTGAAACTAAACACATAAAATAAGCCGCAACCCTCCCCTTTCTAACCCCCCCCAAAGGCCTGGGTGAACAGCCAGGCTTTACAGGCCCGACAAAATGCCAACAGGCCTGGGGTCAGATGGACTTCCTCTGGGAGGGAATGCCAAAGTCGCGGCCCGGCTACCAAGAATTCCTTCTCCATTTTGGCCCCCCATCTAACACGGGGGACCTCCAAGAAGGCGCCCCTGGCAGACCGAAGAGATCGCTCTGAGATAAGGAGGGTGAGGTGGCCCCTGAGGTATGAGGGGCCCTGCCCGTGTATGGCTTTACAGGCCAATACCAAAACCTTAAATCTGGCTTGGTACACTATCGGCAGCCAGTGCAGAGTTTGGAGTACAGGTGTCATGTGCTCCCGCCGGCCCATCCCCGTAAGGAGACAGGTCGCCACATTCTGCACAAGCTGCAGCCTCCGAACCAGAGCCAAGGGAAGCCTCATGTAGAGCACATTGCAGTAGTTGAGCCTTGAGGTGATGAAGGCATGGATGAGGGTGGCCAGGTCGAGCCTGGAGATGTACGGATGCAGCCTCTGCACCAGATATAGCTGTCGAAAGGTGGCTTTTGACACCGTCTCCACCTGCCAATCCAGACGGAGGCCTGAGTCCAAAACCACCCCCAGGCTCCAAACCTGTTGGTCCACAGGCGGGTGAACCCCCCTCCCCGAGCGGCCAGCACCTCTCTCGCCCTACCCACCAACATCACCTCCGTCTTGTCAGGATTGAGCTTCAGTCTGCTCTGCCACATCCAATCTGCCACAGCCTCCAAGCACTGGGAAAGCAACAAGACGGCAGGGCCTGGGTCGGTCAAAAAAGGGAGGTACAACTGAGTATCATCAGCATATTGGTGACAACGCACCCCGAACCCTCTCACGATCTCCCCAAGGGCTGCATATGTACATTAAATAACAATGGAGACAGGATCTAACCCTGAGGAACACCACAGGTCAAGGCCCGGGGGCATGATGTTTCAGCCACCAGCACCACCCGCTGGCTCCTCCCCAAGAGGAATGAATGGAACCATTCCAAAACAGTCCCATCCAGACCCCCCAGGTCTCGCTGTCGTCTCAACAGAAGCCCATGGTCCATGGTATCAAAGGCGGCCGAGAGGTCTAGCAGGATGAGAAATGTTGAACATGGTCCCGATGCAGATCGTCCACCAAGGCCACCAATGCTGTCTCGGTACGATAGTTGGGGCAGAATCCAGACTGAAAAGGGTCAAGGAAACCAATGCTAATGATGTGCCTGGAGCTGTGTCACCACCACCCATTCAATAATCTTCCCTAAAAAGGGAAGATTAGAGACAGGTAGGTAGCTGGCAAGTGCATCCACATCCAATGATGGTTTCTTAAGCAGGGGGCACACCACAGCCTCCTTGAGGCTGGGTGATAATCTCCCCTGCTGGAGGGATGTGTTGAGCACCCTCGCCAGCACCGTCCCCAAGGTCTCCCTGGAGGCTTTCACCAACCAGGATGGGCATGGATCTATTTTGCAACTGGTGGCTCTCACAGACCCCAGGACACCCATCGCATCGGCTGGTGTCACTTCCTTAAACTTATCCCCCAAAGATGACCCAGACAAGGCCTCCATAACCTCACGCTCCTCCCCTACTGCCCCCAATCCGGTGTCGAAGTCACTCTGGTTGTGGGGAAGGCCGAGGGAGTGGTGGCCCCCATCATTGATGGGGTCCGTCCTCCCCTGGTTTCTCAGGTCTGGAGTCTGAGGGTGTTCCTGGATACACAGCTCCACCTGAATGCCCAGGTGGTGGCTGTGGCGAAGGGAGCATTTTGCCAATTACATCTGGTACATCGACTTAGGCTGAATGTCTCGGACTCGGACCTGGCCACAGTCATCCATGCTTTTATTACCTCAAAACTGGATTACTGCAACATGCTCTACATGGGGCTACCCTTGATGCTGGTTTGGAAGCTGCAGCTGGTGCAGAATGTGGCAGTCCATCTCTTGACTGGGACGAGCTGGCGTGAGCGTATTACACCGGTGCTTCACTCTCTGCACTGGCTGCTGATAGTTTTCCAGGCCCAATTCAAGGTGTTGGTGTTGTCCTTTAAAGCCCTATATGACTTGGGCCCCACGTATCTGCAGGACCGCCTCACCCTCCGGGTCCTGGATCAACCCCTGAAGTCGGCTGGGGGCACCCTCCTCAGGGTTCCCGGGTGTCTACTATGAGGAGGGCGTTCTCCATGACTGCGCCGTGGCTGTGGAACTCCCTCCCATCGGAGAGACGCTTGGCTGCCGACTTCCCCTCTTTTCGCAGATAATGTAAGACCTGGCTGTTCCACCAGGCCTTTCCTGAGGGAGATGGGGTGGATAGGTTGGGTTAGGGTAGGGGGGGATGGGGTTTTATATTGTCTTTAATTGTAATCATTATTGTTTATTTTAATGTTTGAAATGTTTTTAAGATTATGTGAGCCGCCCCAAGATGCCTGAGGTAGGAGGGGGCAACATATACATTTTATCATAAATAAACATAAATAAATAAAAGTTTTAATCGGATTGTGACCCTATCCATACATGGCATGTTGTCACTTGGTTTGTGAGCTTCTGTTCTGTTGTTTATCCTCAGGCGCTTTATTCATGTTAAAACAGATGTGACTAATCGCTGCTTGAGCTTTCAAGCAAACAAACAAACACTACAATGGTTTTAGAAGAGTGCAACATTATTTCACACAGCTGAGAAACTTGGGAGCATTACTTATTTTTTCATTGTAGAGAGAGTGGAATTCTAAGAGTGAGTCCAAATTGTCTGTCCAGATAATGAAAATGGCAAGTATGGCTTAGTGGTGCTTCCCCCCCTACCCCCAGGTATTCATCTTCAAGGTGGTCCATTAAAACGTTGGCATATTGGGGAGCTATTTTTGTGCCCATAACTGTTACAGTGGTTTGTTTGTACATTGTGTTTGTCATCAAATGCGAAGTTGTTGTGTGCAAGGATGAAATGAATGAGCTCTGCAATGTGCTTAGTGGTTATCTGAGTATTCTAAATTGTCCTACAGCTATTTCATGCAGACTGCAATGAGGAATATTGGTATAGAATGAGGCAACATCAATGGTTGCATGGATGGTGTTGTGAGGAAGGTTTATGTTGTGAAGTTTGCAGATGAAGTCAGTGGTATCTTGGATGAAGCTTGCCTGTTTGACAAGTGGTTTGAGAATGATTTCTATGAGTTCTGATATTCTTTTGGTGAGTGTGCCAAAAGCCAAGTATGATAGGCCCTCTTGCATTCCCTTCCTTGTGTATCTTGAGAAGCATGTAGAAAGTTCCTGGGGTGAGACTGGTGGGGATGAAGTTAGAAGATAGTTTCTCCGGGATTTCCCTGAGAAGAGCTTTGATGACATCTTGAGTTCCAGTCTGATATTTTACCCTGAAAAACTGTCTTTTTTTCTCACCCCACCCCCCCATCTTCCTTGTTGTTATAAACTCTGATAAATTCCCTGGCAAAATAAAATCTGAAAACGACAGATAGTATGTCTTTGTACAAATGCCTCTGCACCTTTAAATCCCTCCTCAAAACCCACCTCTTCCTCGCTGCCTTTCCCAATGCCTGCTTGAACTTTCCTTTCAATATTTACTGTCTACCCTCCCCACAGACTCCTGCCTAACTGAAACCACGTGCACCTGGGACCTTGCATCCACTTGAATGTTATTTATCCCTTCTCTCCCTATGTCCCCTCTCCTTGTCTCCCCCCTCTCCATGTCTATTAGCTTGTAAGCCGTAGGCAGGGACCGCGTCTACCTTACTGTTCTGTAAAGCACAAGGTACACTGCTTGCCCTATACAAATACTTAATAATAATAATAATAATAATAATAATAAAAAACAGTAACACTTCAGTGCACAGACAAGCACATTCCTTTTCTCTGATCTGTGAATAGGATTGAATAGCTTTTCTTTCTGTGATGGACAGGTTATGCTATGTGTTGCTTTTGTTCAGGGTTTCAGTCCTGAAGCAGTTGATATAGTAGCGTAGTGTGCAATGTCATCCTTCTTTGGGTGTCTAGTCAGTGGAGGTCTTGTTTCTTTTTTGTTTGTGAAGGAGAAATTAATGTGAGAGTCATTCTCCTTGTGAAAATATTCCTTGAGGTGGAGTTGGTAGAAATATTCCTCTATTTTTCCACATATTATAATAATAATAATAATAATAATAATAATAATTAATAAATTCTATTTTTATAGCACCCCCCCATGGCACTCGGAGTGCTTTAGATTTCACATAAAAGCATAATATAAGCAATTTAAAACAAGCAATTAAAAGCAATATTAAAAATTGTAAGATAGGGGAAGGAAAAATGGAGGAGAAAATACGTTAAGGGGACCAAAAGTGGATCCTAAAAGCACCTAGGAAACAAATACATTTTTAGGAGAGATGGAGGGAGGAACTGAGACAAACATCCAGGGGGAGCGAGTTCCACACCGAGGGGCCTGCCACAGCAAAGCCCGATAGCCTGCTGACTTGAGACGCAATGGCGGAACCCCCAAACCCCTGGTTCCTTAACGCAGATACCCATCAGTATGAGGTCCAGGAGCACGGTAGTGGCAAGTGTTTTGTATAGATAGGATCCGTCCAGCATAATCAGGCTACGTATGCACCCTTATCAGGTTGGTATATGTTACTATTTTTCTCAGCTATTAGTATTATAATTTCAAATGGAACTATAGACTGAGAAACACACACACACATATCATCTATCTATCTATCTATCTATCTATCTATCTATCTATCTATCTATCAAACTTTATAGCTTCTGAGTTTGAAACAGAGTTTCTGCATGCCGAAATAGAGTTCACTCTTCGTTGGGCAAAAAGCATACGGAAAAATGAGGTACCATGTAGCTGTTTAGTTTTGGTGAGTCAGCTGCTTCCATAGCTGCTTTGTCATCATTAGGGTTGTATTTGAGGGACTGATCCAATTAGAGAATGTATGGGCTTATAGTTAAATTAAATCTGTTATGATTTGTAAATATAGCAATCAATAATGCTTATATATGTTTGTGTCATTGATAATTGGTATTCATAATTGCCAATTTTTATTTAAGTTTAGTTAGATTTATGTTTTGTTATATGAATGTTAGCATATAAAGCTCAGCTTTTGGAAATAGGGCTGGTTAATGCCTAATTTGATAATTTTCACTTATTGGTTACAACAGTAGCCCAGAAGCTGAAGTCATACCACAAGGGATCCAACGTGAGATTCACCATCTGTTCCAAGAGACTTTAATTGAATTGAGTTACCTGAAGAAGCCAATTAGTGGGTGAAGCGTCGACATTTAGATTTTAGGTCTCTTTTGTTATCATGTATTGACTTTCATGGGACTTGATCACTATATTATTTGTATGTTTCCCTGCAATATCAGATGTTTTGCTTTTGTATACATTAAGCTTTTGTGCTTGTATAATATCGGATGTTTGCATTGATAAATGAACCTTTTAAATCAACATATTGTTTCCAGTTTATATATGTTGACATCAGCTTTTGGAACATTGGTCTTTCTATGCCTTTTCACTTGGAGAAGTTCGTTTCATGTAGTTGGTAGCTTACGCAAAATAGGGCACCAGGTTTGGATTTTCTGCCCTCAGAGATATTTCATGAATTTTGCGATTGGTGGGCCCCTGTTCTTGCCAAAATTTTTACTCTCATAAATCAATATAGGCAGATACCATCACGCTGGAGTATTGCTGTCATTGTACCTATTTTTTTAAAAGGCAACAGGGTGAACCCCGCCAAATATAGACCAATCAGCTTGCTTCCAGTGATAGCTAAGCTATATTCTCATTTTTTACCAGAAGAACTTCAGGCATGGACAATACATCATTGCTTTTTAGTTGACTAGCAAGTGGGATTTCGGCAGGGGAGGTTCACAATGGATTAATGTTTTATTTTCTCCCATTTGATTGACAAATATGTACACATAAGGGGTGGTCAGCTTTTTGTTGCCTTTATTGATTTTTCAAAGGCATTTGATTCCATTAGCAGACCTAGACTGTGGTCTAAGATGGCATGATTAGGCATCAATAGAGATCTTCTGGAACTAATAACTGAGCTGCATAAGAATTCTAGAGCTTTAGTAAGACTTGATAATAAAGGTAACTATTCCCCATCTTTTCAGGTCACCTCAGGGGTCAGACAAGGCTGCCTCCTAGAACCTTTATTAATCAATCTGTTTATTGATGACTGTGGGTGTTTTCAGATGTGATGGGGCAGCTTCACCCCGTCACAGAAACAACCCTCAGATTCCCCGCCGGGATCACTCCAGCACGGCCAACAGATGTGCTGGGGGATCCTGGTAGGGAATCGGGGAGGGGGCAGGGTTGCATGGCGCAACGTGCGGCTGCATGGCCCCGCCCCTTTCACGCCCCCTCGCCACCTGCCCTCTGGGGAGACGGGCGGGTGCCGCGGCCAATGCGGCCGCAGCACCTGCCCGAAATGACCATGGGCCAGAATCCTGGCGGGGATTCTGAGCCATGATCGCCGTCCAGAAGTGATGGGCCCCTTCATCCCCACCGGGAATCTCCTTCACCACGCAATCGACGTCGGCCCCGCGGATTCAGCCGATCGTGTGGTGAATGAGATTCCCGGTGTGGATTGAGCGTGGGTAACATCTGGGGGGGAACTTCTGGTTCCCCAACAGACATTACGGGACCATTCCCCACCACAGGGTATTGACTGTGGTTGAGCGTGATCTCGTAACGTCTGAAAATACCCTTAGTTGATGCCATTGCCAGCTTGAGTGCTGATCCCCCCCAAAAATAGGTGACTGTTCTCTTGCTATACTGCTTTATGCAGACAATGTACTGCTGCTTTCACAAACGCAAAAAGGTCTGCAGAAATGCCTTGACAGTCTGAAGATTTACTCCATAGCCAATGATATGACAATTAATGCCCCCAAAATCACATACAGTTAGCTTCAGGTGTTCCAAGTTCAAACCTAACTGGCGGGTTGGAGATTTCTTATTGCCCCAAGTTAAACATACAAGGTAGTTAAGGTCTGATTTTTTTCCAAGTCATGTACTTGGAATCATCAGAGGAAAAGCCTTATAAATAAGACCAAAAGTACAGCGGCTGGGCTTCTAAGACTCTATAGATGCACAAGGAACTCGAGTGTTTCTTTGGTAGTGGAGGTTTTTAGGGCGAAGGTCTTATCTCAACTTCTGTTTCATGCAGCGCTGACCTTCCATTCTTATAATAATGAAGTGGAAGTGGTCCAAAACACCTTTATTAAAGGCTTACTAGGGGTTTCTAGAGCTACACCAATTGGCATGCTGCGCTCAGAGACTGGCCTCCATGCAGTGGCTGCTTTGTCCAGAATCGGAGTGTTTGCTTTCTGTGACAAACTCAGCCATCTGGATGGCTCTTGTCTGGTGCACCAATGCTGGACTGAGCAACACCATCTTGTGAGTGCTAAGCATTAAGCAATATAGATGGAGGAGAGAACTTAGGCATGACTTACAGCAGGCCAGTTTCTCTCCTGTTTTTTGGCAAACTCTACCGCAACATGCTCTTACTTATATCCTTAAGCAAAGAGTATTGGACACCTCTGCTCAAGATGATCTGGCCAGAACTACTGTAAATAAAATAGCACCCTGGTATCATTTATTGAAAGAGAATTTCACACTGGAGCTCTATTTGGTTGGACTGCAGAGCACATAGCTATGAAGGATATTCACTCTTCTGAGATTTAAAATGTTTGAAACTGCTGTTATGGTAGGTAGAGTTGTCGAGCTTGGCTATAGCCAAAGATGCTGCACTTGCAATTCTGATATTATTAAGGATTTTGAAAATGTTCTTTTTGTCTGTCCACATTATGCTGAGCTTAGGACGATTTGGATTGAGACTCTGGGCATTTTTACACACACCTTAAAGTGCTGATCTTTCAATCTTCTGGGTTTACAAGTTCACAAGTAAGTTCCGGATGCATCCTTCATGCACACACACTCACTGCCCTAAGGCAGTTCTTGGATGCGTTCATCACACAAACGCTGTCCTGATGCAGCCTAAAGTAGCTGCAGCTGTAGTTGTGAGGGGGCTGCCATGGAAACCAAGTGACCACAGCTGCCTGGAGCAGTTTACCAGGAGAACGTTTTACACACACAAGTTCTAGGAGAAGTTCTATGCAGAAGTTCAAAGAGCCAGATGTTTAAGATCTGGGTGAGTGATTTAGACACACAGAAAGTTCAGGGTGCAAGAGCAACATGCATGAGAAATGTGTGTGTAAAAACACCCTCTGTTAACTCAGAGACTCTTTTTTCCTGTCAACAAAATATCGTGTTTCTTCTACATCTAAGGACCCTCTGACTATGAAGTTTATTTATTTATTTATTTTCATAAATGTATACCCCGCCCCTCCTGCCATGCAGCTCGGGGCAGCTTCCAACATTAAAAATACAATAAAATCAATAAAATTCTCATAAATAATATAAAATATTAAAACAGGACTAAGAAACAATGTAAACCAAAGTAGGTGGGGGAGCTAAAACACCCTTCCCTACCCACCTTCCCTCCCAAAGGCCTGGGCAAACAGCCAGGTCTTACAACTTCACCGGAATGTTAACAGGCTAGGCGCCAGGCGAGCTTCCTCCGGAAGGGAGTTCCAAAGCCGCGGCCCAACTACCGAGAACGCCCTCTCCATTGTGGCCCCCCGCTTAACACAGGGGACCTCCAGGAAGGCACCCCCGGAAGACCGCAGGAGCCGCGGGTGGGGGCGCGGAGGGCAAGGCGGTCCCTGAGGTATGAGGGGCCCAGACCATGTAGGGCTTTATAGATCATCACCAACACCTTGAACTTGGCTCGGCACGCTATCGGCAGCCAGTGCAGAGCTCGGAGCACAGGTGTAATATGCTCCCGACGGCCCGTCCCCGTAAGAAGA